>SJYX01018592.1:36241-67105 GCA_006410675.1 Oreotragus oreotragus | reverse complement strand
GCGAAGAGTGGACTCACTGGAAAAGACTCTGATGCTGGGAGGGATTGGGGGCAGGAGGAGAAGGGGACGACAGAGGATGAGATGGCTGGATGGCATCACGGACTCGATGGACGTGAGTCTGGGTGAACTCCGGGAGTTGGTGATGGACAGGGAGGCCTGGCGTGCTGCAATTCATGGGGTCGCAAAGAGTCAGACACGACTGAGCGACTGAACTGAACTGAAAGAGACTCAGCCATACATACACATGTATCCATTCTCCCCCAAACTCCCCTCCCATCCAGGCTGCCACATGACATTGAACAGAGTTCCCTGTGCTCTATAGGAGGACCTTGTTGGTTATCCATTTGAATTACAGCCGTGTGTACAAGTCCATCCCAAACCTGGGTTTTACTCCCTAACGCCTGGGTTCTAGAGCAGGTCTCAGCTGTATCACTTTGCCTCATTCTCCTCCCTGGTGAAGCCAAAGCGTAAGTTCAAATCCTGTAGCCTGTAAGCCAGATTTCAGAATAGCATTCATCAAAAAGAAAGCCTTTTCAGAAGCTGCTGTTTACACTGGGCGTTGATAAAAGAACATAAAAGGCTCTGATTGGCACTATTTAAATATTTGTTCCAGGACTGATATTTACCTTTAGGGTGAAATGAATTGATGCACATTATTTATGATTAACTCAGAAAGCTCAAGGGGAAGGGGGATAATATACTGAGTTAGAAGGCGAGTAAATCAGCCTGATCACAAGTAAAATAAAGCCCTGGCTATCAACTCTTCCTCCTGCTCGCTAACTCTATCTCAGTCTTGCTTGTACATTTTCAAGTGTTTTTAAAAACCTGTTCTCAGTGCTTTTAAAGGTTTACAACCTCTAGGGGGGAAATGCATGTGATTGCACTATACAATAAACGGTAAACACTAATTGTTCCCCTCAATGAAAAGCTAATGGTCTTCTAGATTCATCTACAATAGATTCCACTTAGCAGCTCATATTCTCCTGCTAATGGTCAATTTGCTTTTGGCAATAAGAATCAAAGCAAATGACCTAAAATTTTTTAAAATAACAAAGGGTACAATAAATGGACTGCAAATTGCTCCTTTCTCCATCAGCAGCACTCTCAGAGGAAAAATTTCACATTGCTAATGGCCAGCATATTGGACAAGTGGGGATTTTCCTACTGAGAGACCAGGGAAGGTGACAAAGTATGATGGCTTTCACAAAGAGCTGGCTGGAAGCTGGGAAAATTAAATCCTTGGATCGGAGGCAAGATGGGAGCTGTGAAAATAGAATCAGAAAATTGTCTAGCTGTCTCTGCATTAGCCTGGGAAGGAGCTTTCTGATTGCTTGTTGCTTAAATGATAATTGAGAGCAGAATCAGATACACCAACCACAGCCAAAAATCTTGGGTAAATTTAACAAAATCCACGGATCTTCCAGGGAAGATACATTAAAAATCACCCGTTTTTGCACTTGGGTCTTATGGGTACTTCTGACTCATGATGGTAAATAGCCAAAACTAATTTAATGACATGAATTGATTAAACCCTCTATCAAAAGGAATTCTTAAAAAGGGGAAATCAAAGTATCATGGAAACATTATTGAGCTAGAAACAGCTATGAGATCCTCTCTGGACAAAGGAGCTGAAACCTAGGCATGTGTGGGTGCTCAGGCGCTCAGTCGGGTCTGACTCTGTGTGAGCCCATGGACTTGTAGCCCTCCAGACTCTTCTGCCTGCGGGATTCTCCGGGCAAGAACACAGGAATGAGTTGCCATTTCTTCCTCCAGGGGATATTCCTGACCCAGGCTTCGCTCTGCAATTTTCCTCTTTTTTTCCCCCAGAGTCCTCCGTTTTACTGGATTCTTTGGATCCTATCTTTAAACATTTCCCTTTTACCCACATTCCACCCCAGTTATGTTTCACTTTTCTGTTCTCCTTTACATCAAAATCTCTCCAAAGACTTGTCATGGTTTCTGGCTTGACTCCCTATATCCATGCTCCCCTGCATTCATGCCAACCTGGTCATTGATCCCAGTACTCCCTCCACTTCCTCTCATCAGACCCACGAGGCAATGATTATCCCACCTGAATAACAAATTGGGAGTGTTTCTACCAGTTGATCACGCCTTCTTCTTGAAGTTGACAGTCGTGATGATTCTCCTCAGCTTCTGCAAGAGCCTCCTTATTTATCTCCCTGCTTATATTTCCCTCAACATTTTATTCTTCTGACAACAGGCATGGTGACCTGAAATTGTAAATTGGGTCATGTTGATTTCCTGCGGGAAAAAAATAACCCTTCCGATTCATTTTTTATCACATATAGAATAAAGTCTAGAATGCTCTATTATGCTCTCTAAGGCTCTGCAAGTTCTGGCCAAACTCGAGCTGTATCCCGACCAGCTCACCACCTGCCCCTTCTTCCCACTCTTTCACCTTGGCTTTGCCCTGGTCTTCGCTTCACAGGCGTGTCATTTGCTTGGGAAACTTTGCACTTACTGTTCCCTCTGCCTGGAACATTATTTCTGCACTCAGTCCACATATTTGTTTTGGGTTTAATTTTCTCCCCATCAGGCTTCAGTTTTCCCTCCTGTTATGGATTGAATTGTGTCCCCCCACCCGTCAAATTCATATGTTGACTCTCTAACACCCAATGGGACTGTATTTGGAAAGAGGACTTTCAAGGAGAATTTATACTCTCTCCTCTCCCGCTGCCCCCAAACCTATCCCCACTTCCAGTCTCTGCTTTGTCATAGAACTTGTCACTTTTAGGCAATGATCTGCCTCTTCCACATAGTCTAAGAATCAAAAAGGGCAGATGCTTCGTCTGTTCATCAGATTCCCACTTCTAACACAAATTCTGCCCCCTGGGAGGTTTTAATGAATATTAGTTGAGTGAATGAATGTGTATATAGGAGGGTAAGAGGATAGAGTTCCCTCAACGTTTTAACCAATATCTGACATTCAAAAAAGTTGCATAATATTTTTTCAGTAGTTATAGTCTACTTCCTTTAAGATGCCCTGTAGAGCTGACACATAGGAAGCAATTCTGAGAAAAATGCTGATGAGCCAGTAGAGGCTTGATTGTCATCATGAGACTCCTTAATCAGGAAAAGGAAATTGTTGCCATTGCTATTCCCATCACTATGCTCCACAAAAGAATATAGATGCTTTACGTGCAAGGCCAACCAGGATGTGATAAGCTTCTGGGCTGTGTCTGAAATATTTCTGATTATTTCCTTAGGACAGGATCCCACAAATGGGATTATTGTGTCAATGTGTACAGACATTTCTAAGGCATTTGGCCTATTTAGTTGAAGGAGTAGAAGGACTAAATTTCAGTATTTATGAGATGACTGTTAGTGACTTATTTGAAAAGGTGTAGAAGGATTCCAAGCAATCATTGGCAAAAGCTAAATCAGAATGAAAGAGAAATATTGTTTTCAGTGGGGGATCATTTTCAGGTGCTCTCAAGCTCCCCATCATTGGAAATATTTAAGCCTTCTTTGACTGCTCCTGATTGCATGAGAAATGGCTCTGACCCTAGGTAGAATTTGATCCGCAGCAGTGTTTCCCAAACCAACGTGTCCACCAGAACCATCTAAAGGGCTTTTAAAATTTAGACTCTAGGGGACTTCCCTGGTGGCCCAGTGGTTAAGACTCCACCCTTCAAATGCAGGAGGTGAGGGTTTGATCCCTGGTTCAGGACTAAGATGCTACATGCTGCACAGCAAGACCGAAAAAAGAAAAAATAAATTTTAAAAAGTTCAGACTCTAAACTCTGACTACAAAAATCCTGCATATAACTCTCGCAAACCATGGAGCTATATGCCCTTCCAACCATGATTCTAACATTGCTTGCTCCCAACTGTCATTCCATGACATGGCGGATCTGTCAGATACAGGTGACGGTATTAGAGAATAAAGTTCATGACTTCTCTTCTCATCCAAGAAGAGCTGACTCACTGGAAAAGACCCTGATGCTGGGAAAGATTGAAAGCAGGATGAGAAGGGGATGACAGAGGAAGAGATGGTTGGATGGCATCACCGACCCAATGGACATGAGCTTGGGCAAGTTCCAGGAGACAGTGAAAGATGGGGAGGCCTGGTGCGCTGGCGTCCATGGGGTCACAAAGAGTCAGGCACGACAGCGATGAGTAAACAGCAAGAAATGCTGCGAGCCCTGAAGGAACTCAGGGAAATTATATGCTGCCACTGTTGTGGAGTCTGCCGCTGTGTAAACATCTCACCTTTCCTAAACCCTTATTCTCTTGACTAAATAAACTGGGATCTTGCAGCAGTGAGCACGTGCGAATGCCTATTTATGTGTGTGTGCTGGTGGCTTCTCTCCCCCACCCCCACCCCTGTCTACGAGACGCCCACCATCGCACAGTGTCTCACCATGTATGGCCCCAGACTGCCCCGCACTCATTATCCAAGCCCCATCTCCCTTTCCCTGGTTTCAGTCTCCAGTTAAGGATGTCAGAGTAGCACTGTTCTCTCAAGGAGCTTCAAAGGCCTAAGAGAGGGAGCCCCAGGTGAGGAGTGAGCAAGCTCTGATCTTCAGCCTCCTCAAGCTTGTAAGAGGACATTTGGCCCAAAGGCTCTCTAAGAAAACTTCTAGAGCCTAACTGCATGGGTCAGTTTTTCACTTTAGCTTTTAATGATGGTGTCTGGTAGCATCATGCTGTTATCAAAACCAAAACACTTGTATCCTAGGGCCCACGAGCCGCAAGTGCTGAGCCTGAGAGCTGTTAACTACTGAAGCCTAGAGTCTGTACTCCGCACCTAGAGAGGAGACCCCACTCCCCACAGCTAGAGAGAGCCTGCATGCAGCAACAAAGACCCAGCTCAGCCAAAATAAATAAAATGTTAAAAAGTGAGGGTAAAAATAAATTACTCAACTTGTTCTGAAAGTGATCTTAAACATCCTAGTCTTGAAAACACTGGAGGTGTTTTGAAATGGACTTGTAATCAAGCAGGAATTGGTACATTTTTGTGTTCTCGGTATTAAGGAGAGCAAATGGCTCAGGAAATATTTGTTAAATGAATGAATGGATATATGGAATGGGCCTATAAATAGACATGAAGGAATCTATGGAAATACATGGCAAGTGTTTATGGAATATATTTATCCAGTGTCTGACAGACCTTAATGAGTTTTGTGACAAAAATACTCATTTTTCCGTAATCCCACTTTTCACTTGTAAAATGGAGATGATGCAACACAACACAGATGGTTGTTCAATAAGACCATGCAGTGCCTGGGACTCTGCTGGCAGTCCAGTGGTTAAGACTTTGCTTTCCAAGGTAGAGGGTGAGGGTTCGATCCCTGGCTGGAGAGCTAAGATCTCACATGCCTCATGGCCCCCAAATCAGAACATAAACAACAGAAGAGGCATTGTAACAAATCCGATAAAGAGTTTTAAAATGGTGCACGTTAAAAAAAAAAAAAAAAGACTACACAGGCCTGATACAGAGTGTGACATGTGAGCTCTGACTCTAAAGGCTAAAAAAGAGCTCTCTCCTTCTCATTCAAAATTTAAAACTATTTTTATGAGAGAGGGGGGATTATCAACTTCTAAAGACATCAGAGTTGCTGACATTTTGCCGGGAATTCTTTTTAATTCTGTGATTAATGCAAACTCACAGCAGAGCAGAACTCTCCCTTACTATCCTCTGTGTGTGCTTGGTCGCTCAGTTGTGTCCGACTCTTTGCAGCCCCGTGGTTACTGGACTCTCTGCTGCTCTCCCATCTACTGAGACCTCCTGACCAAACGGTTGGTCTTCCTCCAGTGAGACAAGCTGGAATCCAATTTTCTTTGAAGATACTTGGGCTGTTTATTGGAGAAGGCAATGGCACCCCACTCCAATACTCTTGCCTGGAAAATCCCGCCAGGCTCCTCTGTCCATGGGATTCTCCAGGCAAGAATACTGGAGTGGGTTGCCATGCCCTCCTCCAGGGGATCTTCCCAACCCAGGGATCGAACCTGCATCTCCTGGGCAAGGGGAGGATTCTCTACCACTGAGCCACCGGGGAAGCCCCTTATTAAGCCTTGTATATGCTAACAACTTGATCGTCTTGACTCAAGGATGAATGAGTTGGTACACAACGGTGCCTAGCTTTCTATGTTGCGTCAGAACTTGGGGGTCAGGAGGAGAAGCCTCTATTTTTCCATAGTTTTCCAGGGGATTCAGAGGACATCTGGAAACTCCCGATCCAGCTTCTTGTGTCACAGGCGGAGACCGGGAAGGAGTTGTCTGCAGACGGTCAAGGTGCTTTCCTGCTGGCTCTGCTCTTCCACCCTCACTAGGTCACTCAGGCAATTTCTCATTTCAGTGCCCATTTTCACCCTGTCTGTTGTACATTCTTGTGATCTGGGCCCCAGGGCCGTTGAGAGTCTGGACCAAGGACAGGCTTGGGTGGTATTCTGCAGGGCTGGACTCTGGGCTATGCAAATCCAGCGACTGGCTCCAGGCCAGTAGGTAAATTCTATGAAAACGAGCTCACATCTACACCCTGGCAGAGGAAGCTGGGCAAGACCCCTCCCTCTGCCTATTCAAACAGGTGACCTTAGCACTCTGGTTCCACGGATCAGGCGCAGGGGGAGAGCTGCTGTCGACATGGAGGCAGCCCTGGGCTCCGGGGCCGGGTGGCGTGGCCCACGTTCCAGCCCGCACTTACTGTCTCTGCACCGTGGGCTAGTTCCCTCTGCCATAAACCGGGGATAATAATATTACCCGCCTCTTAGGGTTATTATGAGGATTAAATGGGCTAATATTTATAATGAGTCCAGAACTGGGGCTGACATTTCATAAGTCCTAGGTAAATGCTGGTCGGTGCTCTGTTAAATGTTTCTCAAAGCACTTTCCATCTGTCGGGATCAGAGGTCCTTGGTGCCTCTTCAAGGGATGGGGGATTTGACCACGCCAAAATACTTGCTGCAGGGAATTCTCTGGTGTCCAATGGTTAGGACTATGAGCTTTCACTGCCAAAGGTCTGCACTCAATCCCTGGTTGGGAAACAGATCCTGCAAGCGGCATGACACAGCCTATGTATATATATGTGCTTTGAAATGTAACTTTCTTCACTGGGTTACTGGACTCTCTACTGCTCTCCCATCTACTGAGACCTCCTGACCAAACAATTGGTCTTCCTCCAGTGAGGCAAGCTGGAATCCAGTTTTCTTTGAAGATACTTAGGCTGTTGTTTTGGAGAAGGCAATGGCACCCCACTCCAATACTCTTGCCTGGAAAATCCCATGGACGGAGGAGCCTGGTAGGCTGCAGTCCATGGGGTCACTAAGAGTCGGACACAACTGAGCAACTTCACTTTCATGCATTGGAGAAGGAAATGGCAACCCACTCCAGTGTTCTTGCCTGGAGAATCCCAGGGATGGGGGAGCCTTGTGGTCTGCCGTCTCTGGGGTCGCACTGAGTCAGACATGACTGAAGCGACTTAGCAGCAGCAGCAGCAAGCTGTTGTATTGAACTTTCCAGGAGGCACTAGTGGTAAAGAATACATTTGCCAATGCAGAAGATGCAAGAGACGTGGGTTTGATCCCTGGGATGGAAAGATTCCCCTGGAGAAGGAAATGGCCACCCACTGCAGTTTTCTTGCCTGGAGAATCCCATGGACACAGGAGCCTGGCGGGCTAAGGTCCGTAGGGTTGCAAAGGGTCAGATGGGACTGAGCATGCATGCAGGCTGTTAGATCAGATCATACTTTCTTTTCTGCCGCGAGTATGTAGCAAACCCCGCTAGATTTGTGAGAACTTGACTCCTTCACACCCTGCCTTACCAGAGAGCCCTGGGGTCCCAGGATAACAAGAGGTGGCAGTGAAGCCCACATAGTTTGTGAGTCAATGTCCCTGAGTGAAGTCTTCGTATCCATGGAAGAAAGCATCTGATCCAAGCTCCACCCCTGGGGCTAGAAAATTGATGTCTAATGAGACCAACGCATCATCGGTTATTACACCTGATCTTCTCCAAAGTGCTATAAAGCAATGAGGACAGCTGTCCCAGGGAAATAGAAACCCTAAGTTTCACTGGCTTTTTATCAAGTTATTGCTTTAAAAATAGTAATCGCTGTTCTGGATTTTGCGATGCTCATTCTCTTGCTTTTCCTACAGCTTGACTTTATACGCTACCCCCTGAAACACATTGTTCAGTCTGCTGCATGTTTTCAAACTTCCCATAAGCGGGATCGTGCAGCATGTGCTCTCTCGTGCCTGGCTTCTTCAGCTTGACTTCGTTTTCAGATTCATTAGCATGGCTGAGGGGGAAGGCAGTGGCACCCACCCCAGTGCTCTTGCCTGGAGGATCCAATGGATGGAGGAGCCTGGTGGGCTGCAGTCCATGGGGTCGCTAACAGTCGGACAGACTGGGCGACTTCACTTTCACTTTTCTCTTTCAGGCATTGGAGAAGGAGGTGGCAGCCCACTCCAGTGTTCTTGCCTGGAGAGTCCCAGGGACGGGGGAGCCTGGTGGGCTGCCGTCTATGGGGTCACACAGAGTCGGACACGACTGAAGTGACTTAGCAGCAGCAGCAGCATGGCTGAGTGCAGTGAGGTGTTCATTCCATTCCATGCCTGTGTCACTATTTATTGATATCTACTCTGCTGTCAACAGAAATTTTGATTATCTCTATTGTTTGTTTGTCTGATTGCTATTGCAAATCATGGTGCATTCTAGGGAATTCTCTGGTGGTCCAGTGGTTAGGATGCTTTTACTAGTGGGGCCTGGGTTCAATCCCTGGTCGGGGAACTGGAATCCTGCAAGCCTTGCAGAATGGCCAAAATAAATAAATAAATAAATAAATAAATAAATAAATACGTAAAGCCCCAACAAATCATGATGCGCTCCTACAGATCTTACCTGCTGCCTTCATGTAAATGGAATCACTTTCATTTCTGTGAAGACTATAGAATCTTTCCAATGACTGCACTTATATTTCTTCATTTGGATTTCAGAATACCTCTGTGATGATTCTTCTACTGAAAGCTGGAAAGAATTTGCTCCTACCCTAAAATAAGGCAGGGCTTCCCTGGTGGCTCAGACAGTAAAGAATCTGCCTGCAATGCAGGAGACCTGGGTTCAATTCCTGGGTTGCAAAGAGCCCCTGGAGAAGGGAATGGCTTCCCACTCCAGTATTCTTGCCTGGAGAATCCCACGGACAGAGGAGTCTGACAGGCTACAATCCATGGGGTCGCAGAGTTGGATGTGACTTAGCGACTTTCACTTTTAAAATAAGGGAAAATTGGGTAAAATACAGCATCATACCTTTCCTTGGGCATTTCACACAGTAGATGTTGCAAGGCAGCTAAGCTGTTGGAATTCCAAGGAGGGAAAGGACCCACCCTGAAGTGGGATATGTGGACTGCTATACCTGTGGCCCAACACAGGAGGAGGAGACACCAGCCAGCATATAAGCAGGTAAGAAGAAATCAGCTCAAAAAAAGAAAAAAGAAATCTGCTAAAATTGTAACCACTGGCTGAGTATCGGCAGGTACGACAGTACAGCGCCCCGGAGGAAACCCAGACACACGGAAGCCCGGCTCTCACTCCCAGTTCTTCCCCTGGGGCTTCTACGGGGCACTCACAGGACCACTGGGGGCCGGGCGGGAGCCCAGAGGGACGCGCCCTCGCTGGGGTCTGACCACCGTTGTCACAGACACAAACCTCCACTTGCCCGCTGGACTCTTCTAGCTGACGGAGCGTTAAGTTTTAGCCTCTGGGGAATGAGCAACAAACCACCACCTTCGCAGACAGCAAGGAAGGGGATAGCAAAGGGAGTCGGAGGAGGCCTGACGGGCATTCCTCGGTGCTGGGTGAGATCCTAGTGGTGGTCATGATTTTGAAGTAAATGGAGTCAACTGGGTTTGTGCAATTGAATAAGGAAGCATTCAGCTGTTTCGGTGCAGGCGCACAGCCGAGGAGCAGTCTCTGTAGACCAGGGTTTGGTTTTTCCTAGGTACCTCAGCTAAGGTGCCTTTTGATTGCAAGTAACAGAAACCCTCTCTGGAGCTAGCTTAAACAATAAGAAAATGAATTATTTAACTTAAAGGAAAGTTCAGAGGTGGGTCAGGCTCCAAGGCTGGTTGATTCCGTGGCACAAGGATTTCATCAAGGACCCAGGTTCTTTTTTTCCGTCAGCTTTCTTATCTACTTTGTTCCCCACATGGGTTTCTTATACTTATGTCTTGCTCATGACACGTCTAAGGGTGGCAATTAGCCCTGCTTGCTTCCTCATCCATGTGGAGCAGGAGAGAAAGAAAAGCTTGGTTATTTACTTTGGGCCATGCTGGGTCTTCGTTGCAGCGGGAGCTTTGCCCCAGCTGTGGCGAGCGGGGCTGCTCCGGAGCAGCGGTGAGCAGGCTTCCCGTCGCGGCAGCTTCTCCTCCTGCAGACACAGGCCCAGTAGCTGCGGCATGTGGGCTGAGCTGCTCCTTCGTTGTGGGATCTCTCCCTGGACTGGGGATCGATCCTGCGTCTCCTGCATTGGCAGGCAGATTGCTTTACCACTGAGCCACCAGGGAAGCCCCAAGAAAAGCTTCTTTAGCCAGGGAATACAGGGCTTTTCCTCCAGATGCCAGCACTGACCGTTGGGAATGCCACGGGCTTGCTGGCTTCGGTCAGGNTCTCTCCCTGGACCGGGGATCGATCCCGCATCTCCTGCATTGGCAGGCAGATTGCTTTACCACTGAGCCACCAGGGAAGCCCCAGGAAAAGCTTCTTTAGCCAGGGAATACAGGGCTTTTCCTCCAGATGCCAGCACTGACCGTTGGGAATGCCACGGGCTTGCTGGCTTCGGTCAGGCCTCCTTCAGGAGGACCATGGGGTCACCAGGATGGATTTAGAACAGTGGTTCTCAAGGTGGGATTTTGGGATCAGCAGTATTAGCATCTCCTGATCATTTGTCCAAAAAGTAAATTCCTGGGTCTCCATGGAGACCTATTAAATCGGAAATTCTGGGTGTGGGGTCTGGCAAGCTTTAGAAGCCCTTCAGGTTGATACTGCCTCACAGTAAAGTTTGAGAACCCCTGGCTTAGGATAGCGTGGCAAACACCACGGATGACATGAGGATTCTGTTAGGAAGGAGAGTGTGGGTAACAGGCCAGGCGAGCATCTCAGAGTGAGAGGCAGTTGGCAGAGTTAAGGGTGCTTACCAGGGAACGGTTCCAGGGATGGGCTCTGAAGCCTAAACAGGGAAGGGAAATGAAGATTCAAAGGAATGATGGTTGGCGGAAAGTGGGGCTAGTGTACCGAGGAGCTCAGCGAGGCTGCAGGATTAGAGTGAGCCGGCAGCGACGGCCCCGGGAATGGACTCACAGACCTCCAGCTGCAGGAAGTGTAAGTGGCCAAGGGCGCTCTGTTTGCACCAAGATCGCACTGAGCACAGGCTGCTTCCAGCCAGCAGGCGGGGGTGGCAAAGTTACTAAGGCCTGTAGGCTCAGGGTCACACTTTCCTGACATGGCTGGCTTTAGCTGGCGGTCATGACTTTAGCTCATGATTTTGATGAATCTTCCTTAGACGGCAGGACAATCCAAGCGTCTCCCCAGCCTTCTCACCCATCCTCCTGCGTTCAGCATCACCCAGCTCTCTCCTTATCGTCTCTCACCGCGGCACTGCCCCTGTGAAAATCCTTGCACGGGTAAGTCCACCTTTGCAGCTGCTTCCTGGAGGACCTAGACTAACATGGAAGGTGACGGTCCTTGAGGAGCGTGTGAAACTGAGATCATGGGTCAGGCACTGTGCTGTGTGTGGAGCCTCAGAAATAAGTAACGTGGTCCCTACCCTGCAGGATAACCAGTAAAGGAGAAGAATAACCTCTGATTGCAGGATGGCAGAGGAAGGGCTATAATAGGAACTGCCAGTAGCCCTGGATGTTATGTGGGCATTCGCAGGGGGTAAGGAAGACGGTGACGCTTTGGGGAGGTGGATATCCCACCTGCTGAAAACAGACCCATTAGGAAATTCCCCAGGAGTCCAGTGATTAGTACTCGGCACTTGCATTGCAGAGGGCACGAGTTCAATCCCTGGAGGGGGAACTCAGACCCTGCAAGAAACAGTGCTGCCAAGAAAAACACATTAGTTTAGTGCCAGGCTTGGCATTCAGTTGTTAGTCTCTTGGGCGTCCCCACAAACACCCGGCTAAGGATATCTCAGTTGCTCCTTTGAATGAGCACAGCCTCCTCAAACGTCACCTCCCCAAGGCATCATAAGGCAATTCCCATTCCTGTGGCTTCACAGAAATGGACAGCCCCTGCTTTCTGTCTGCACTTCTCTGATAGTTCCCTCAGTGGAGGCCACCTGCATTGCCCCTGCTCATCCCACTAGTGGTTGTGCGGTCGTGAGACAAGGCGGTGAGCCACCCTGAAATCGGTGAGCTCTATCCTGCATGTGCGGTTACAACTCGACCCACTTTGGCCACACACCCAAGGAAAGGACGGAGCTCACTCTAAGCAGGCTTCAACCTCCATGCTGAAAGGCCATCATCCCCTCTGAATTTTTAAAAAAATTCATTTATTTTGAATTGAAGCATACTTACTTTACAATATTGTGATGGTTTCTGCCGTACATCAACATGAATCAGCCGTGAGCACACATATGTCTCCTCCCTCTTGAGCCTCCCTTCCCCTCCCCACCCCTCTCGGTTGTCACAGAGCACCAGCTTTGGGATCCCCGCATCATACAGCAAGTTCCCACTGGCTGGCTATTTTCCGTATGGTGATGCATATGTTTCAGCGCTCCTCTCTCAGTCAGTCCCACCTCTCCCTCTTTGGATTCTTAACCCAGAGCTGGATTTCAGAAACTGAATCTCCTGGAGTTGCGTGTGCATTTCTGTTATGTGTGTTTGTGTGTGTTTATGCGTTTGAAGAGCATAGAAAGGGGGTGGGTCCACAGCTTTCATTATTTCTCAAGAGTTCATGGCCTTAGAAACATTAACAGTAAGCCACTTCTTTTTGAGAGAAAACTTAGAAGGTAAGGATGTGAAAACTCTGCCCTTAANCTTTGGGATCCCCGCATCATACAGCAAGTTCCCACTGGCTGGCTATTTTCCGTATGGTGATGCATATGTTTCAGCGCTCCTCTCTCAGTCAGTCCCACCTCTCCCTCTTTGGATTCTTAACCCAGAGCTGGATTTCAGAAACTGAATCTCCTGGAGTTGCGTGTGCATTTCTGTTATGTGTGTTTGTGTGTGTTTATGCGTTTGAAGAGCATAGAAAGGGGGTGGGTCCACAGCTTTCATTATTTCTCAAGAGTTCATGGCCTTAGAAACATTAACAGTAAGCCACTTCTTTTTGAGAGAAAACTTAGAAGGTAAGGATGTGAAAACTCTGCCCTTAAAGCTGATTTGTTGTAGTATTGATAGTTCTCCAGCTTTAGGTTAAAAGAAAAGTCACTTTAGCTTTGTAGTCGTACAAGAGATATGCTGGANGGGACACGACTGAGCGACTGAACTGAACTGAACTGATATATATATATATATATATATATATATATATATATATGTGTGTGTGTGTGTGTGATATATATATATATATCACAATGAAAATGACTAAATGGAAACGAGAGGTTTTAAAATGAATTTTTCATAGATCATTGTTACCCTCAAGGGGTTCTGATCATGCTTATGACATATATGTCCCCATGTAAAAGATTCTTTAGCGTTCTCGCTCATTCATAATTATTAGGCAAGGCAAAAGCAAGTTTCTAATTTATACTCTGTTGTATAGCAAAAAATAATTCAAAAAAAAAACTACATTAAATGCTGTAACACATTGTAGCAATCATTTCTAATCACCTACCTGTATATTTTCTCTCCTTCTTTAGAAAGAATCTGGATATTTTAGTTGAGCTTTATATATAACTCAGAGTGAAATACGTAATTAGTTGCCAATATCCCTTTCAACCATATCCAGGTAATTAATTCTGGCCAATGATATTCAAGTGTAAATGTTTTATGGGACTTCTGTAAAGTTCCATTACAATTGAGAAGTTGTGCTTTTCTGCCTTTTCTTTTGCCTGATGAATTAACTCAAAAAAAATGGCTGCAGCAGAAAAATAGATACTATGATGCACTAAGTTAATGATGAAACTATGAAGCCATAACACTACTCCTGGAGGCCTTTAGCAAGAATTAATTTTACAAAAGGAAATAAAAGTCTGTCATACGTAAGCCATTGTAATTTTCCAGTTGCTAGAAGCAGAAGGCAATTCCTGACTTGTATGGAACTGGGGACCTGAAAGTAGAGTTTCAGAAGTAATGGAATGTAAAAGTGACAGAGGGGAGGTGCATATGGAGAGATGCTGGTCACAGGTACAAAGTTTCAGTTATATAAGATCAATAAATTCTAGAGATCCAGTGTACTGCACTGTGACTACAGTCAGCAAGATTCTATGGTATATTTGCCATTTGCTAAGGTGGTGCTAGTGGTAAAGAACCTACCTACCAATACAGGAGAACCAAGAGACTTGGGTTCGTTCCCTGGGTCGTGAAGATTTCCCAGAGCAAGGCATGGCAACCCACCCAGTATTCTTGCCTGGAGAATCCCATGGATAGAGAAGCCTGGCAGGCTAAAAGGTCCATACAGTCCCAAAGAGTCAGACATGACTGAAGTGACCTAGCACACACCCACATACTTGAGATTTGTCAGAGGGTAGATCTTAATTATTTTTTTCAAAAGAGAAAAATAAAAAATAAAATGGTAACTATGTGAGGTGATGGATTGTTAATAAGCTTGCTTATGATGATAATTTCACAATGTATATCAAAATATAAGGTTTATAGCTTAAAATATACAATTTTTATTGTCAATTACACCTCAATAAAAACGGAGATCAGAAGGCAAGGATAATGAAAGCTTCTTTTTATTTCTAACTTGCTATATGTTTTTAGTTTGTTTTCATAATCCCCAAGTATGTTCACTTGATTTTCAAAAAAGTATTCTGTACTCAGAGAAGTAACAATATCAGGTTTTTTTCTATCACTCTTTCCATTTTTTGATATTATGGATTGATTTTTCAAAAGATAAATCATATTTGCATTCCTAGAATAAACTCAATTTTAATGTAAGGTATTTTATTCTTTCATTAGTGTAATGTAGATATTTAATGATCTTAATGTTCCTTCATACCAGAGTTCATTAACATTTTGTTTGAAATCTTTGTACCCATGATCATGAGATATTTGCCTGTAATAGCTTATATAGGAGTTTATAATTCTTGATACAATTTGATATTAGTGTTCTAGCAGCTTCAAAATGTGACTTCTACTTCTGAAATGTTATTATCTCTTTAAGTCCTTGGAAGAATTTACCAGTGATATCCTCTGAAAATGGTGGTTTACTTGAGGGAAAGAATTAGAGGTTAAATGCTTTAAATAGCTTAGAACTATTCATAATTTCACTGCTCAGTTTGGTAATATTTATGTTTGCAAAAGTATTGTTTGTTTGTTTTTGTTTATGTTTTTAATTGAATTGAAATGTTATAATATAAACATCAATTAACTTAAAATTCTCTATTAAGATTTTTTAGATTACATTAAGCGATATAGTGGGCTTCCCTTGTAGCTCAGTCAGTAAAGAATCTGCCTGAAATGAAGGAGACCCAGGTTCGATTCCTGGGTTGGGAAGATCCCTTGGAGAAGGAAAATGGCAACACACTTCAGTATTCTCACCTGGAGAATCCCATGGACAGGGGAGTCTGCCAGGCTCCCCTGTCCATGGAGTCGCAAGAGTCACGACTTAGAAACTAAACCAAGTGCTAAACCAAGTGCACGACTTAGAAACTAAACCAAGTGCTAAACCAAGTGATATAGTAATATCCATTTTTTTAATGTGGATCATTTTTTAAAATCTTTATTGAATTTGATACCATACTGGTTCTGTTTTATGTTTTTGTTTGTTTGTTTGTTTGTTTGTCTGTGAAGCATGTGGTATCCTAGTTCCCTGAGAAAGTATCGAACCTGCACCCCTCTGCATTGGAAGGTGACGTTCCAGCCACTAGATCACAAGGCAACTCCCAGTAACATCCATTTTTAAGTGTTTTATTGGCAATTTATACCTTCTCTCTATTATTTTGTTCAGACAGTTAAAAGGAAAACTGAAGCATATTAAAAATTTTAAGAGTTTGAGCAAAAATCAATTCAATCAGTATTCAATCTAGAAGATAGAAAGGTGCTCCTAGGAACTATACCAAATGAAAGACTTTTATAGCCAAAGGGGAGAGGGAATAAAGTTTATTCATATTCTATTTATATTTAAAAAGAGGATTGGTTATTGCAAGGTTACTTTCCTTTGGAGGATGGTATGGGTCTATCAGGCAGATTACATAACTATCACTGATTAGGAGATTCTTAACTGATTAGTTTAAGATTCCATTTTTGAAGGAGCCAAAACTGTAGTTAAGTCTCCTTTGGTGACACTTAGCATAAGTGACTCCATTTTGTATCTGTTGTCTTGTTTGCAACAAGAGAATACACATGGAGAAATACACATTTGTATATTAATACACATGGAGAAATATGTATCAGTATTTTTCATAAGTACTAATACTATGGATTTTCTCTTTCTGAAAATACATGTATGTTGTTATCTTTATTCTCTTTCTGAATATTTTGTCTTTTCTATTTTTAACTTTTTCAGCTTTTTCAGATAGATTCCTAGATAATTAACTATCAGAATTTAATTTTAATGAATAAAAATAAAGGTATATATTTCGGAGTGCTACTCAGCCATAAACAAGAATGAAATTTTGTCATTTGCAGCAACATGGATAGACATGGAGGACATTATGCTGAATGAAATAAGCTAGAGAAAGATGGACACTGTATGTTATCACATATATGTGGAATCTAAAAAGTGAAACAGAATATAAAAAATAATATTTGGCCTACTGCTTTTCACTTTTTGATATGAGCTTGAGAAAATTGAACATTGTATAAATTTCAGTTAGCTGATAATTATTTAAATATTCTAAATACGTGTAGTTTTCTTTTTGCTTGCTTGCTCTGTGAGTTAATGAGATAGTTGCATTAAAAACACCAGTTGCATTTGAGAGATTTTTGTCTCTTCAAGTTATTTTGCAATTTGTGCTTTAAATATTTTTATACTATTTTGTTGGGTGCATGTAACATTAAGGTTGATATACCTTTTTAACAATTGTTTATTAAATCTGTCTCTATATGTATCTAGAGATACATCTTGCTTTGAAGTCTACATTCTCTGATATAAGACAGCTACATCAGCTTCTCTTTTGCTGATATTCATATGGTCTACTTGTTTCCAGTCTTTCTCTTTCAACCATTCTTCTTGTATTTAATATGGCTTTCTGTTAAAGAAATATAGAATTCAATTTTTATTTTGTTTCTTAGATAATGTGACAATGTTTGTCACAATTGCAGTCCTTAATTCACTTATATTTTATGGAATTATGGCAATTTTGGTTCAAATATACCACCTAAATATTTATTTCATATTTCCTAACATTTCTCATTCCTTTCTAAAGGACTTTTTTCTATTTATGCAATAATCAAATATGTTTCTTTTACTCCTCTCCACTAACTTGTCAGGTAAAATTTCTTTTACTTGTATTTAAGGACTAACCTACATATTGCAATGTACGTTCTTGATTTTTAAAACCTATATTAACTTACTATATTTGTGTTTTCTAAAAAAAATATTTTTTTTACCATTGATGTCTCCTGTTTTTAATATTCTTTTTCATGAGTATTTTATTTCAACATATATTTTAAACTTCATAAGATATTGCTATTATTGCTTTCAGTAGTCAATATTATTTTATAAATTTCCATGTGTTTACCACCTCTTTTCCTTTTCCT
The DNA here is from genome assembly GCA_006410675.1 of Oreotragus oreotragus. Classification (NCBI taxonomy): domain Eukaryota; kingdom Metazoa; phylum Chordata; class Mammalia; order Artiodactyla; family Bovidae; genus Oreotragus; species Oreotragus oreotragus. Next base: position 49,276 of record SJYX01018592.1, on the reverse strand, counting down.
TACCACTTTATCATGTTTCTATATAGATTCATGTTTTTTCTATCTAAAGAAATTTATGTTGTCGTGGTTCAGTCACTCAGCAGGGTGTGACTCTTTGACTCTTTGCAGTGAAGCCATGGACTGCAGGACATCAGACTTTCCTATCCTTCACTATCTGCCAGAATTTGCTCAAACTCATGTCCATTGAGTTGGTGGTGCCATCCAACCACCTCATCCTCTGTCATCCACTTCTCCTTTTGCCTTCAATCTTTCCTATAATCAGGGTCTTTTTCAATGAATTGGCTCTTCACATCAGGTCGCCAAAGTATTTGAGCTTCAGCGTCAGTCCTTCCAATGAATATTCAGGGTTGATTTCCTTTAGGATTGACTGGTTCAATCTCCTTGCTGTCTATGGGACTCTCAAGAGTCTTTTTCAGGCCCACAGTTTGAAAGCATCAGTTCTTCAGCACTCAGCCTTCTTTATAGTCCAACTCTCATATCCATACTTGACTACTGGAAAAATTGTAGCTTTGACTGTATGGACCTTTGTCAACAAAGTAATGCCTCTGCTTTTTGAAACAGTGTCTAGGTTTGTCATAGTCTTGCAATTTCATGGCTGCAGTCACTGTCCACCATGACTTTGCAGCCCAAGGAACTAAAGTCTGTCACTGTTTGCATTCTTTCCCCATCTATTTGCCATGAAATCTATACCTCCAAACTTTTCTTTAATGTAGTTCTAATGGTGATTGCTTCTCTCTGTACTTGTTTGTCTAATAACATCTTTTTTTTTTCACATTCATTTTGGGAGGATGTTCCCTGTATGATGTATTTTCATTTAGCCAATATTTTCTCTAAACATTTTCTACATAATTTAATTGTTTTCTTATTTTCACTATTCTTATTTGGAAATTAACTGTATTTTTATCCTCAAAGCAACAGATTTACTTCAAGCAGTCATCAGTTTTAGAAAATTATTGTCCATTATTTAATAAAATATTGGCTCCAAACCTTTACCTTTCTCTATTTCTGGAGTCAGATTAAATCTTATCATCAATATCTACATGTCTGTTAAACAATATTTTGTATTTTAAATCCATTTTCATATATTCAGCAAGACAATTTATCTTGATCTTTCAGTATACTCGCTTTTATTTTTACTGTCATCTATTTTTAAAAGAATCGATTAAATTTGCATTACTTAGTTTCATTATTCAGTTCCAAAATTAATGTCGGATTTATGTTTTCTTTGCTGAAATTCTTTGTGTCAATATTCTTGAGTATCTACATTATAGTCATTTTCAGCTCTTTCTGTTAACCCCAATACCTGCATTCATTGCAGGTATGGATTATTTTGTTCATTTTTTCTGATTTTTTGTCACCTGGTCCTCTTCATTGTCATGTCTTTTGCATTGTAATTTACTTCTCAAAACTTGTGTATGAAAATTTTTAGAGTGTCTGGATATTATGATTTCTTTCTTCAACACAATATTTCTTTTTCTTTTTTTCCAGTATTGTGTAGAGAACGGGACAGATGTCCTTGGTCCACGTGACTGTGGATCATATTTTACTCCATGCTTACACCTAGGGCTTCCCCATTTTCATTTCCCTACCTCAAAACCTGGGATACTTAAGAAAGGTCTCTCTCTGGGATGATCCATGAAGCCTGAGTTATAAGACTGTTGACTTTCTGCTTAGCTTTCATGTTCTTAGCAGCTGCTTGATACGTTATTTTTCTGAGTCATCACCTGTTCTTGAATAGTATAAAAGTTGAAAAATGTCTTATAGCAATACCCTACTCAGAATGTTTGGGTCATTTCTCTGTGGTTTTCTTTTCTCCTAGGATATTGCCCTGCATTCTTAGTTGTTTGGAAGCCATAAATTTTAGTGATTGCTTCCTTAGCCCAGGAAGTACTGCAAATACAAGGTTGCTGCTCCCGCTTGGCCCCTGTGTCCTATGACTAGAACCAGCTAAACACTCCAAAGAATAAAGCAGCAGGAAGCTGAGGCATCCTCAATGCCTTACCCTTCTCTCCAGGACTCTGACCCTCAAGTTCTGGCAGCCTTTGTTGTTTTATAAATGCCTCAGTGTCTTTTAAAATATTTATTCATCTTTTATAGTTTTTTTCAGCTGCAAGTTAGTCTCATGCCAGCTGCATCCTACTGTTTTTGTTGTCAAAAGCTTTCGCACTTTAATTTCTAAAAATGCATGCTTACACATGTATGTGAGTGTGAATATATACATAGATATACATATAATTTATACATGTATTATTCATCAATTATATATGTATATTCAAGTATGATACATAAACTATATGACTATTTTTGAGAGCTACAGCTTATGTTGTTTAATTGTATAATAGAACAACTGAGTTTTGGATGTAAATGTGGATTTGAGACAGACTGGGACCTGGGACCCTTTGTTTCAGTGCTGCAAAGCTTGCAGGTGGACACACCTCTCCTTGAGGAACAAAATTCAAAAAAATCCAAAAATCTATATGGATTTAAAAGTAACTGTACACATGCTTCAGTTATGGTAAATTCTTTACAAAAGATGCAAAGAGACAAAAAACCCCAACTCCCATTTTTGAAAGGCCTGGAGGAAAAGCAAGGAGTCAGGAGTAAAAGCAGGGCAAACCTCTGCACATAGCACCACGTAAAGAGTGGGCAAACCACCCAAGACACCCCTTGGGCCCCACCCCTGGACTCACCTCTACCCTCACCCCTTAGAAGAAACAAGCTTGTCCCCTCTCAGGGAGCAAGCAAGCAGGGGACCCTATTTTTTGTCCTCACTCCCCTCTGCTGCAGCAGGGGTCCCAGTAAAGCCTTGCCTGAATTTCTTTCTGGCCTCTCGTCAATTTCTATTGATTGGGAAAGACCAAGAACCCTAGTCGATACCATACTTCATGGGGCCCAATGTGGAGCACTTGTCATTTTCCAAGGAGAGGATCTGGGCACCTCCAGGACCACCAAAGGCATCCTCCCCATGGGTGACAAGCGGCCACTTGAACCTCTTGTTTCAGCATCATCACATTTGGTAAATCTGCTTTCCTGACCCCTGGGTGGCCTCAGTACCCTCATTCAGGCAAGGCTCTCCTCCTTCCTTTTTGTTTGTTTTCCCTCAAATTCTCCCTTTCCCCTTTGTCCCTTTTCCACTCCTGAAATCTCTCTACTTGTGTGTCCTCTCCTCTCTCTGTCCTCTCTTCTGTTCTATCCTTCTGAGAGAATGGGCCTCGAGCAGCTTCATCATCACTCCTATTGGCTTGTGGGACCTGCTCCCACCGGCCAGCAGTGACTCACCTTCACGGGTGTTGAGTGGAAGTCAGAGAGGTTTGCCCCACACCATGCAGACCTTGGCTCAGCAGGCTGTTCCTGAGAGATTTATGAGAGTGATAGCGATTCTGACCTCAAGTCGTATAGTGGCTGGAAGTCCAATCATCCCAATAGTCTCACTTTTATTTTTCTGCCACCAAGAAAAGTTCCACTGGAAATGGGTTGAAGTGGCAATTCTTTGTATACTGTGCATGCATGGGTGAGAGTCCCCACCTGTGGGTTGCAGTCCCACAGAAGACATGAAACTGCATGGTTTCCAGACTTCATCAGCCCAGTGGGCAAGTGGAGAGGTTGCTCTCTCCTTCACTGGCTCTTTCTGCAAATGACGTAGAAATTGTTAGGCAGTCAGTGTAGAAGGCAGAGCCTTGGTTCTTTTTCTAATCTCAATTTAATTCTTACACACAAGCATCTTGCTCTGTTAAAAGCTATATTTACTGCTTCAGCTTCTAAGCGTTCAGAGGAATGCCTCCCTGGCCTGGAGGATCATAAAACATTCAGACCCAGGGCAAGACAATCATTAACTGCTGTCCAGTTTATAGAGGAGAAAAACTCCAGGTAGACAATTAGCTCCTAAGCAGACATCAAGCCCCTAAATAATGTCCTGGGGTCTTGAGAAAGGGTCTAGGGATAGCGTCACAATGTCTAGAAAAACTGAGAAACTGGGGGATACAAGAAACCCATAACAATGACAAACTGGACTTTGCAACCATTAAATTATTTAGTCAGAAATTACACATATCTGGCCCTGGCCAACCAAAAACAAGCAGATCACTTGTAAACTTTAATAAATATATGAAAACTGCTGTTATTCCTGTCTTTGGGAGCTCTTCACTCCTCCTAGTGTCTATGCTGAGGGCTTTATATCTCTATCCTTTAAAAGAAACTCTGCTTGTGTGAGTGTTTTCAAGTTTGCAACATCCATCCTTGGGCTCAGTGAACAGAACTCAGTTCTCCATTTTAGAATCACGCAAATTGGTGCCTGAATAGACACCTGCAGGGGGTGGATTGAAACAGCAATTGCTCTCTTTCTGTCTCTTTCTCTTTTTAGTCTTTTCTGTTTCTCCTTTTATCCCTCCCTTGGTGCTTATCCGTACACTCCCACCCTCCTCTTTATCTTGAAAACTTCTTGTCTGTCTTTAAGTTTTGTGATTGGTATCTTTGTTTGTGTTATAGTTTTGTCTGTCCATATAGTCCTGAAATTCTCTGCTGATGTTGTAGGGAGAAGTCAATTCTGACTCCATGTTGGAACTGTTTATTTGACTTGCTTTCTGTTGTTTTTGTTATTGTAATTTTACATAATGACCTGCCTTAGTGACTCCTGCCTCTCTGCCTGACTGTTAGACTAATGTGCCTTTATTTAGAATCTTGTCCATCTGTAGATGGCAGGAAGGAAGAAATTAACACATCCCCCTGCCTGAGGCTTGCCATTTTAGGAGACACTTGTAAGAATTAAATGGCCTTTTAATTTTGTTTCCTCACTTCTCAGCATCTGATCCATAAAAGAACCTGGCATCTGACAAGATGGTTACTGTAAGACACTAGTCTGCCATCTTCTTGGTCAATAAAGTCCTATTCCTAGCTTCAACACCTCACCTCTCAAATTAATTGTCCTCTCATGTGGTGAGCAGAGTGAGCTTGGACACGGAAACACTGACACTGTGGGCATAGTGGAACATATAAGCCTTGAAATATAAACACAGTCCACATTGCCTGAGACTCTTGTCTTGGGTTACTCACTGGCATTTTACAGAACGACAACAACAACAAAAAAACAGAAGCTTGCATTTTTCTCTCCTCTGCTTTTGCATTGTAACCATACTGTCTAGGCTCTCAGGAACTACTTGACTCATCTGTAAAACCTACCCCCCACACACACACGCTGAGGAATACAATGGGTATAGACATTTTAAATTCAGCGGGGAAACTATGAGATCTTTGATTCTGTAGAAATTAACTTGTCTAGCTTAAACTCGTGGGTTTAATTTATACAGACCTTTTAAAGAGTCATCAACAGTAAGTATAAAACATTCATTGCACCTGAAGTTGTGTGTGTGTGTGTGTGTGTGCATGTGTGCTCAGCCACTTCAGTCGTTTCTGACCTTGTGATCCCATGGACCATAACCCATGAGGCTCCTCTTTCCATGAGATTTTTATGAGCAAGATTACTGGAAGGGGTTCCATGCCCTCCTCCAGGGGATCTTCTCAACCCAGGGATCAAACTGAAGTCTCCTACATTGCAGGTGGATTCTTTACAACTTGAGCCAACTGGGAAGCCTATACTTAAGGTTACTGGAAGTCACTAAATGTACATTGTCTTGTTTAAAAATCTTTCAACAATGACTGTAACCTGATATGATTAAATGTTTAAGTAAATATAACTGGATAGAGCGTTTTAAAACTCTATAGGAATAATTTTGTCCATAGGGTTTTAAAGAGTCAGACAAGCCTAAAGTGACTTAGAACCCTCACAAGTACTTAGGAATGATTATGTTTTGGAACTGTCCATCGAAGACAGTCTCTCTAAATTTGGGTAAATTTGAAAATAGTCAAATGATAAGAATTAATCAAATTTTCAGACCATTTCAAATAAGATAAAATATTGGAACAGTAATTGCTAAACAGTTCTAAATTTGCTTACTTTTTTCTTCTTGTGAGAGAAACTATTTGGTGTGCTTTGAGATGTTCTCTACCAGTTTTTGGAATGCTAATGTAAAAGACAGTTGATGGTAGTTTAAGGAACATAAGATGTATGTTTTCAGAAAAAAAAAAGAATATGAGGAATAGAAATATATTTTGTTGAAAGGAAAAAGACTACAGAAAGTTGCAGAAGTTTTATGGAAGAGGAACACTGACAGAAGAATTTTGTACATGGTCAGGATTTTCTAAGACTGAATTAAATTTAATTAGGTAAATGGATTTTATTAAGAGTAAGCTGATACAAGAATAAGCTCTCAGGTGAAGCAGTGGTAAAAAAAATCTACCTGCCAGTGCAAGAGACACAGAAGACACAGATTTGATCCCTGGGTCAGGAAGATCCCCTGGAGAAGGAAACGACAACCCACTCTAGTATTCTTCCCTGGAAAACTCCATGGACATAGGAGCCTGGTGGACTGCAGTTCATGGATCTCAAAGTGTCAGACATGACTGAGAGACTGAGCACAGCACGATATAAGACTGGTTTTGGTTTCCTTTTCTCATAAGAGAACAAAGTCGGTCCTGGAATGCTGTTTTTATAACAGATTATGTGCCTTTAAGTGATGTATATTACTTTGGCTTTTTTCTCCCACCCTAGCTCAAGGAATAAGTATTGTTTCACAGAAAACTATGATCCTATCTGACCAGATGTTTTAAAGCTTTTTAAAATTTTTGACAAACTTTCCAAAATATCAAATTCTACCCGAAATTCTCTTGACTTCCAGTTAACTTTGGGTTCTTCAAGGGGTGCCTGGAACATCCTTAAGAGACATCCTAAACTAACTGGGTTAATCTGTAAGGAGAATTTTGCCAGGTTCTTGAAGGACTCTGACAAATTTAGTGATAAGTTTGTGAGGCTGGGGTTGGCACTCTCTCTCATCTGGCAAGACAGCATAGATATTCTGGTCCACTGTTGTACCCTGGATAAAAAAGTGTGTATACTGAGAAAGGCCAGGGAACACACAGATGGCTAACAGGCCACCAGTCCACATCACCAAGTTCATTAGGTGGGTTGGGATGCAACACCAGCATACGATCCACACTGGGACTCTGAAGATCATGTTGGCCAGGCTAGGCTGAGACACTACATTACTTGTCATCAGAAGGAATAAAAAACTGTATATAAATGATGATATGGTATGAAAAGCCTGTACATTACAATAAGATCTGAGAGATTACACAGAAAAAAAAATAACCCAACAGTCTTTTTGAGTCAGGTGGCAGAGTCTTTCAAGAAATAGAGCAATATCCTGAGTCCCCAGAAGGGAAGACACTCTTGGCCATGCATTCTATCACTCAGAATATTCCTGATACTCATAGAAAATTACAAAAGCCTGAGCCTGGGCCCCAAACCTTGGTGGGGGGTCCTTCCAACACTCTAACAACCGAGATTTAATGGAGGAGGTCAACAAGGATAAGAGGCTAACAAAGAAAACACAGCTTTTGCCTGTTCTGCCTCAAACATCACCTCAAGGGGGCCCTGGAGGGCTAAGAAGGCTGGACAGACCACCAAGAAGCTGCCTAGTCCTGAACCCAGTGTGCCTTTGGTCGGAACGAGGGACATTGGGAAGGGAGAATGTCCCAAGCGCCTTCCGAGGACACCTGAGGGGTAACCTGAACCAGCCCCAGTTTCATGCAGATCTCTTGGATGAGAGATTCCTGCATACCAAAAGATAGGGCCTGAGCACCTGCCCAGCTCCAGATCCCACTCGATCCATCCTCATTACTCCAGTGGAGCCTCAGGTTACCGTCAATGTGCCAGGCAGGAAAACTGAGTTTCTTAAAGACACTAGAGCCACCTGCTATGTTCTGACCTGGCCAGCTGGTCTCCTCTCCAATCATGACTGTCTCATGACAGGAGTTGGACTGCCAAAGGTAAGGTTACTTAGGTCTCCCCTTGCCTGTGAACTCAGGTCCATTATTATTGCTTATTCTGTTTTGGATATAAGAATGACCTGTAGCCCTCCACAGGAAAGATTTGCTACATTAAGTAGAAGTTAATGTATTTTTCCCCAATGGCTCAAGCCATGAAGAATCTGCCTGTATTGCATGGGTTCAATCCCTGGGTTGGAAAGATCCCCTGGAGGAGGAAATGGCAACCCATTCCAGTATTCTTGCCTGGAAAATCCCATGGGCAGAGAAGCCTGGTGAGCTACACTCTGGGGTGGGGGGAGATGCAAAGAGTTCAGCATGACTGAGCAAGCACAGAAGCCACTTGCCAATGTATTCTTAGGACAGGGTGAAGTCCAAGAAGGTAAAGAATTCAAACAGAGGATGCATCTATTAGTAACCCCCAATGACCCTCTTATCAGGCATCAAAATATTCCCCAAGAAATTAGAGAACAAATAGATCCTGCAGTTTGGGACACTCAGTGCCAGGAAGGACAAAACTTTCCCCTCAATAAAAATAAAGTTAAACCTTGGGGGAGGAAAATGCCCTTGGATGAGACAGCATCCTTTAAAGCCTGAGACCCTGAGGAGAATCCAATTACTGCTCAGCGAATTCCAAAACTTGGGCTCATCAAGCCCTGCCAGTCTTGTTACAATGCCTGGATCCTCCCCATTCAGAAGACTAATGGGGAGTATTGGTTTGTGCAAGACTACGGACAATGACTAAGGCAGTCATTCCTATTCACACACTGGTGCCAAGCCCATACACCCTTCTCATCCAAGTGCCCAGAAGGGCTCAGTGTTGCTCTGTTTGGGACCTCAAAGATGCAGTTGTCTGTATTCCCCTACATTCATACCCTCAATATCTTCTTGTCCTTGAATTAAGGGACTCTGATGCCTTAGAGGCAACCTAGTACACATGGACAGTGCCTCCACAAGGTTTTGAGGACATTTCCCATCTTTTGGGAAATGTATTAGTGAGGGAACTGAGCCTTGAAAAGGGAGCTCTGCCACAAAGTTTGATGATTGGTAAGGAGTAAGACTAAGGGATCACAGAGTTGGACACAACTGAAGCAACTTAGCATGCATGCCCATACAGTGAGACCAAATAGGATTCAGATCAAAATACTGTTAAGGTTTTAAATTTTCTGGCAGAAAAAGGGAATATAAAATTTCTCCAACTAAGGCTTGTAGAACTAACACCCAAAAAAGATGTCCTTTTCATTATAGGGGACTGGAATGCTAAAGTAGGAAGTCAAGAAACACCTGGAGTAACAGGCAAATTTGGCCTTGGAATGCAGAATGAAGCAGGGCAAAGACTAATAGAGTTGTGCCAAGAAAATGCACTGGTCATAGCAAGCACCCTCTTCCAGAAACACAAGAGAAGACTCTACACATGGACATCACCAGATGGTCAACACCAAAATCAGATTGATTATATTCTTTGCAGCCAAAGATGGAGAAGCTCTATACAGTCAACAAAAACAAGACCAGGAGCTGACTGTGGCTCAGATCATGAACTCCTTATTTCCAAATTCAGACTTAAATTGAAGAAAGTAGGGAAAACCGCTAGACCATTCAGGTATGACCTAAATCAAATCCCTTATGATTATACAGTGGAAGTGAGAAATAGATTTAAGGGCCTAGATCTGATAGACAGAGTTCCTGATGAACTATGGAATGAGGTTCGTGACATTGTACAGGAGACAGGGATCAAGACCATCCCCATGGAAAAGAAATGCAAAAAAGCAAAATGGCTGTCTGGAGAAGCCTTACAAATAGCACTGAAAAGAAGAGAGGCGAAAAGCAAAGGAGAAAAGAAAAGATATAAGCATCTGAATGCAGAGTTCCAAAGAATAGCAAGAAGAGATAAGAAAGCCTTCTTCAGCAATCAATGCAAAGAGATAGAGGAAAACAACAGAATGGGAAAGACTAGAGATCTCTTCAAGAGAATTGGAGATACCAAGGGAACATTTCATGCAAAGATGGGCTCGATAAAGGATAGAAATGGTATGGACCTAACAGAAGCAGAAGATATTAAGAAGAGGTGGCAAGAATACACAGAAGAACTGTACAGAAAAGATCTTCACGACCCAGATAATCATGAGGATGTGATCACTAATCTAGAGCCAGACATCTTGGAATGTGAAGTCAAGTGGGCCTTAGAAAGCATCACTAAGAACAAAGCTAGTGGAGGTGATGGAATTCCAGTTGAGCTGTTTCAAATCCTGGAAGATGATGCTGTGAAAGTGCTGCACTCAATATGCCAGCAAATTTGGAAAACTCAGCAGTGGCCACAGGACTGGAAAAGGTCAGTTTTCATTCCAATTCCAAAGAAAGGCAATGCCAAAGAATGCTCAAACTACCGCACAATTGCACTCATCTCACACGCTAGTAAAGTAATGCTCAAAATTCTCCAAGCCAGGCTTCAGCAATATGTGAACCGTGAACTCCCTGATGTTCAAGCTGGTTTTAGAACAGGCAGAGGAACCAGAGATCAAATTGCCAACATCCGCTGGATCATGGAAAAAGCAAGAGAGTTCCAGAAAAACATCTATTTCTGCTTTATTGACTATGCCAAAGCCTTTGACTGTGTGGATCACAATAAACTGTGGAAAATTCTGAAAGAGATGGGAATACCAGACCACCTAACCTGCCTCTTGAGAAATCTGTATGCAGGTCAGGAAGCAACAGTTAGAACTGGACATGGAACAACAGACTGGTTCCAAATAGGAAAAGGAGTACGTCAAGGCTGTATATTGTCTCCCTGCTTATTTAACTTATATGCAGAGTACATCATGAGAAACGCTGGACTGGAAGAAACACAAGCTGGAATCAAGATTGCCGGGAGAAATATCAATAACCTCAGATATGCTGATGACACCACCCTTATGGCAGAAAGTGAGGAGGAGCTAAAAAGCCTCTTGATGAAAGTGAAGGAGGAGAGCGAAAAAGTTGGCTTAAAGCTCAACATTCAGAAAACGAAGATCATGGCATCCGGTCCCATCACTTCATGGGAAATAGATGGGGAAACAGTGGAAACAGTGTCAGACTTTATTTTTTTGGGCTCCAAAATCACTGCAGATGGTGACTGCAGCCATGAAATTAAAAGACGCTTACTCCTTGGAAGAAAAGTTATGACCAACCTGGATAGTATATTCAAAAGCAGAGACATTACTTTGCCGACTAAGGTCCGCCTAGTCAAGGCTATGGTTTTTCCTGTGGTCATGTATGGATGTGAAAGTTGGACTGTGAAGAAAGCTGAGCGCCGAAGAATCGATGCTTTTGAACTGTGGTGTTGGAGAAGACTCTTGAGAGTCCCTTGGACTGCAAGGAGATCCAACCAGTCCATTCTGAAGGAGATCAACCCTGGGATTTCTTTGGAAGGAATGATGCAGAAGCTGAAACTCCAGTACTTTGGCCACCTCATGCGAAGAGTTGACTCATTGGAAAAGACTCTGATGCTGGGAGGGATTGGGGGCACGAGGAGAAGGGGACGACAGAGGATGAGATGGCTGGATGGCATCACGGACTCAATGTACGTGAGTCGGAGTGAACTCTGGGAGATGGTGATGGATAGGGAGGCCTGGCGTGCTGCGATTCATGGGGTCGCAAAGAGTCGGACACGACTGAGCGACTGAACTGAACTGAAGGCTCAGATATCACAGCAAAGGTTTCAATATTTAGGATTTGGCTTAACCCCAGGAGCATGAACCTTGGCCATAGATGGAAAAACAGCATTTACTGCATTACCATCTCCAACCACTAAGAGGCCTCTCCAAGGCTCACATCAGTAAGCCATAATTAATGGTTTACCAATGTGAGCAGTTTTATAAAATGGAACCCCAAAAAGCAGGACATACCATAGTTTATCTATATCAAGTCATTGAAGCCAAGGCCCTGCCACCCCAGACATTAGCCCAGAAGACTGAACTAAATGCCCTAATGAAAACTTTGCGATTAGGGAAGGATAAGAAATCAAATATTTTTGTCGACTCTAGATATGGATTCCACGTGCTACATGTTCATGCTGCCATTTGAAAAGAAGGAGGAATGTTAACTATTAGAACTTCCCCATAAAACAGATTTGATTCTGCGTCTTTTAGAAGCAGTGCAGCTTCTGACCCTGGTAGCAGTAATCCACTGTAGGGGCCATCAGAAGGATGGATCTTGTGTGAGCCAACCAGGCTCCTCCGTCCATGGGATTTTCCAGGCAAGAATACTGAAGTGAGTTGTCATGCCCTCCTCCAGGGGATCTTCCCAACCCAAGGATCCAATCCATGTCTCTTAAGTCTCCTGCATTGGCAGGTGGGTTCTTTACCCCTAATGCCACCTGGGAAGCCCAGAGATATATTATTAATCTAGGACAAATTCCAATCCCAAAGAAAGGAAATGTGAAAGAATCTTCAAACTATTGCACAATTGCACTTATCTCACACACTAGTAAAGTAATGCTTAAAATTCTCCAAGCTAAGCTTCAACAGTATGTGAACCATGAACTTCTAGATGTTTAAGCTGGATTTAGAAAAGGCACAGAAACCAGAGATCAAACTGCCAACATCTGCTGGATCATCAAAACAGCAAGAGAGTTTCAGAAAAATATCTACTTCTGCTTTATTGATTACCCCAAAGCCTTTGACTGTGTGGATAACAGCAAACTGTGGAAAATTCTTAAAGAGATAGGAATACCAGAACTCCTGACCTGCCTCTTGATAAATCTGTATGCAGGTCAGGAAGCAACAGTTAAAACTGGGCATGGAGATTGTCTTTACTCCATTGTATATTCTTGCCTCCTTTGTCAAAGATAAGGTGTCCATATGTGTGTGGATTTATCTCTGGGCTTTCTATTTTGTTCCATTGATCTATATTTCTGTCTTTGTGCCAGTACCACACTACAAGCAATAAATGCTGGAGAGGGTGTGGAGAAAAGGGAACCCTTTTACACTGTTGGTGGGAATGCAAACTAGTACAGCCACTATGGAGAACAGTGTGGAGATTCCTTAAGAAATTGCAAATAGAACTGCCTTATGACCCAGCAATCCCACTGCTGGGCATACACACCGAGGAAACCAGAATAGAAAGAGACACATGTACCCCAATGTTTATTGCAGCACTGTTTATAATAGCCAGGACATGGAA
>SJYX01018592.1:22805-34353 GCA_006410675.1 Oreotragus oreotragus | reverse complement strand
TCCATTGGATTTTCCAGGCAAGAGTACTGGGGTGGGGTGCCAGTGCCTTCCCCGGAACCCTGAACTAAACAATGTATAATCTGACCTGCTATGCAATATATATGTATATACACACACACATACATTTATATGTTATTTATGTTTATACACACACACACACACATTTATATAATATGTGTTATATGTTTGGTTTTATATTTATAATTAAAAATAAAATTTTGTATATAAAATCAAACACATAGCCACACACATTTTAATGTGGCACTATGTAACAATGTAACACAGAAGCTCTGGATTAGCTGCTGAATGTCTTTCCATGACCACTTTTGAGTGAAAGTTTCAAAGTTGTTTTTAACATTGTCCCTGAGTGTTTGTAACTAAAGGCACAAATATGTGAAATATTATTTATTTATTTATTTATTTTTAGAGCTTCCAATTTATTTTACTTTACAGTACTCTATTGGTTTTGGCATACATTGACATGAATCTTCCATATTTTATGAAACTTTTATTTTCATATTGATTTATTGATTTGTCTGCATGAGAAACCAAGAAAATGGAGTGAAAAAATTATCATCTGTATTAGCATTCAGTTTTAATCAGTGATTATTCCTAAAGATACAAATCATATGAGTTTGTTTAATCTAAGTCTGGTGATATTATCTCCTATAGACTACAATAGAATAGGTAAAAAAAAAAAAAAAATGATACTTTCCTATTCTTCCTCAAAGGCCAAAATATAATCATGTAGTTGATGGTTATTTGCCATGTAAATCAAATCTTAAATTTATATGACACTGATCTAAGTGCTTATTTAATTTTTACTCCTCATAATAATACCATGAGGCAGGTACTAGTTTCTTCATTTTGTTAAATAGATTGAGACTTTAATGAAGATCCTAAAGATCATATTTTTTATATCTTGTCTCTGATTACATATCTCCAACTATTCTGCCTCGGATTTGAACTGGACTATATCACTCAAACAACACTGAACCATTGTGTTACATAGTTTTGTACAATTTTAAAGCCTACATATTTATAATTTTATAAAAACTGCATTTCATTGTAACTACTTTGTTATTATTCAGTTTCATGCCCCAGTCATGTTTGACTAGTTACAACCCCATGGACTACAGCACACCAGGCTTCCCTGTCCATCACCAAATCCCGGAGCTTGCTCAAACTCATCACCATTGAATCGGTGATGCCATCCAACCATCTCATCCTCTGCTGCCCCCTTCTGCTACTGCCCTCAATCTTTCCCAGCATCAGGATCTTCGATGAGTTGGCTCTTCACATCAGGTGGCAAAGTATTGGAGCTTCAGCTTCAGCATCAGTTCTTCCAATGAACATTCAGGGTTGATTTTCTTTAAGATTGACTGGTTTAATTTCCTTGCTGTTCAGGTAACTCTTGAGAATCTTCTCCAGTATCAGAGTTCAATAGCATCAATTTTTTCGCACCCAGCCTTCTTTTTGGTACAACTCTCACTTTCATTTGTGATGACTAGAAACACAATAGCTTTGACTAGATGAACTTTTGTAGGCAAAGTGATGTCCCTGCTTTTTAATATGCTGCCTAGGTTGGTCATAGCTTTTCTTCCAAGGAGCAAGTGTCTTTTAATTTGATGGCTGCAGTCACTACCCACAGTGATTTTGGAGCCCTGGACATAAACAGCTTATTGTTGTATCTATTAACTGTGGGTTAATAAAATATGGTAAGATAGAAATAAGAAAGCAAATGGGAAGTGATACATGTAAAATGAACAACTAGTTGTACCCATCCAAAGATGACCCCCCCAGTGTTCTTAGAAAATTGTCCTGAGGACAGAAAATATTCCCTCCTCTTTTCAAGTGAAAATGTAATTCATTTCTCCAGTAGAAGAAGATTTTGTATTCTTGTAAAAGAAGAGCTAATACATTATAAAATGAACTGAGGGTTCACTATATATTCCCTTACGGAATTTTGCAGCACACATTTCACACTATGAGCAGACAAACAACAAAATTATTCTTATATTTCTCTCAGTTCAAGAGGTGAATGCTAATTTTAAACTTAGGAACTACTAAGACAATATTAATGTACAGTTTTCAATTCCTTATCATTTCTTCCACTGGAGCATGGTTTGACATTTTTTTCTCTTCAGAAGCCTTTTATAAAAATGAATATCCGTTTTTGTGTTTGCATAACCTTTAAACTTCATAAGTTGATAAAGTACAAAGCTTGGTTTTATGCTGACTTCAGAAATAGCTGAATCTTATCAGAAAGTTTTCTCACTCAGCGTTCTCTGGGGTTTCACGACCTTTGAGAATGTGTGCTTCAGTAATTACCAATTACAAGTTTGTCATTTATGAAAAGTCAATTAGCAATAAAGCATGTATAAGAGAAGAATGTAAACTTTGAAATTTATAATTGTATATTAAAATTCACAATATTATATGTTGGCTAATATTTTATGCTCTTTAATCTTTAATTAGTATGTATCTCTTCACATTTAAAAATCTAAATATTTAGCTCTCACATATCCTCACTTTAAATATAGAACCAGTACTTTATTGAAAATTTTGCTCTTTAAGCATAATTAGTTTTCCTTTTAACAAATATTTTGAAATGATACCGCTCTTCTTACTGATGTTGTTTTTAAAAGAGCTTTCAATTTTATCTTCTTGTTGTTTAGTCATTAGGTCATATCTTACTCTTTTGCAACCACATGGACTATAGCCCACCAGGCTTCTCTGTCCATGTGATTTTTCCAAGAAAGAATATTGGAATTCATTGCCATTTCCTTCTCCAGGGGATCTTCTTGACCCAGTGATCAAACCCAGGTCTCCTGCATTGGCAGGCAGTTTCTTTACCAATGAGCCACCAGGAAAGCCTCATGTTTATTTTAACTTATATTTTATCACCGTGAACATAAAAGTATTTTTAATAATCTCAAAATACACCTTTCGTGTCACATCTTGAACCCACACTGTATAATGAAATATTTTAGATCAAATAATTTCTTCACTTTTGTTTCCCTCCATCACTTAGGAAAAATGAAAATGACAAGACCTTGAAACTAAGGAAAACTGTTATTATGTAATACATATGTGTTTGGTACCTGAGTAGTTGGTATGCAGTGTTTTATAGTTAAGATACAGCAAAAAGTTAATTTTTAATTGAGCCTTTAAATATTTAATCTGTTCTATATATAAAGTCCTGGTCCTCAAAATCTTCACAATTTAATGGAGACAGAGTAAGTAATACTTATGAAGAAATCTAGAACAAGGAGCAGCAAATTTTTCTGTTAAGGATCAGATAATATGTTCAGCTTTGTAGACCATGTGTGCTCTGTGACAACTACTCAACTCCTTCCTGCAACACACAAAAGTAGCCACATACAGTGTGTAAGTCAGTGAGCACACTGTGTTCCAAAGAAACTTAATTTACAGATGCAGATTTGAATTTCATACAATTTTAAAGTGTCACAGACTATTATTCTTCATTTGATTCTTTTCTAACATTTTTTAGTTTGCTGCTGTACAAAAAAATACAGTTGACTGAATTTGGCCAAGAGATCTATATTATCTCCCCATCATCACTGTAGCAAATTACCACAAAGCTGGTGGCTTAAAACAGCAGTATTCTCCCACAGATCTGGAAGCCGGAAGTTTGATGTAAATTTCAAGGTGTTGCTGTTGCACTTCCTCTTGAAGGTTAAGGAAGAATCTGTTCTCAAACACCTTTGCCTTTGTGCAGCTGCAGATATTTACTCCAATCTCTCTTCTCTTTCCTGAACCCAGTAGGTCCCTCATGTGATCCTGCTGGTCCCCCTATCGTCAAGTTCAAGTTTACAACAAGTGTCTCTTGCTGGTGATTACTATGGTTTGCTTTTGAGAATTCCCAGGTGGCACAGTGGTAAAGAATCCACCTGCAATGCAGGAGAGCTGGGTTCGATCCCTGGGTTGAGGAGATCCCCTGGAGAAGGGAATGGCAACCACTCCAGTATTCTTGCCTGGAGAATCCCATGGACAGAGGAGCCTGGAAGGCTACAGTCCATAGGGTCACAAAGAGTTGGACATAACTGAAGCAACTTAGCATGCACACACACATGGCTGTAGAAGTTTATTCTTTCTGGAAAAAAAAAGTAAATGGAAGAGACTGGTGAGTTACGAGACTGGAAGACTAAAACAGTCAATTGGTAAGCCAGTACTATACAATTGCAGGGATTTGAATGGGTGGGAGATAGATGGTAGGTTTTATACTTTTAATTTTGTTACCATGGTTGCAATGAATAAGATGGGTTGTAGATAATTCTGGTCACATTTAATAACTCTTTTCAGGCAACCAGGTGATAAAAGAGGAAGACTTGTCTCAAATTAGGTTATTTTTGCATTTAAAATACACAGGAAGCCAAGTGGACAAAGCTTGATCTCTTGGTGGTAGGTAGTAAGCATTTGGGACAATTCAAACACATCTCCTGGTGTTTAACATGGGGGTGACTATATGATCGTACATAAGATATGATAAAGGCCCCACCCAGGTGACCTTCAGGAGTGCAGCTGAACTGGCAGAAAGAGAACTCAGTTGTCAAATGTCAGAGAAACCCATTGAAGCCACTGGCCAAAAATGAATGAGTTAAGTCTTCAGTCATTTACTGTAAAGCATAAGCAAGAGGCTTAAACTGGAAAAAGTACTGACTTTCTCTGTTCCATTTCCTGCTGTGAAGCAGCACACCAGCGGAGGATCAGGTAGACCAATGCCCAGCGTGAGGGTCTTCTCACTCTTGAAGGAGCTGGACCAAAAGTCTCTAGTGTGAAGGGGAGGGCCAGGGGTGGACATTTGCTGGGAACTGAGTGTGAGTGAGGAAATGTGTCTGGTGTCTGGTGTCCTGGCCCAAGGTTTCCCCCTTCTCCCTTCACAAAGCCACCTCATTATAGGTGCCTGCAGAGACCTCTCTGGCTGCAGCCTCAGAGAAGGACACCTAGAAATGAGGATGCCTCCTTACAAATGCAAATATGCAAAGCACATGACCAGCCAGGAGCACTTGAACCTTGAACAGCAGCCCCTTCCATGACTGCAAAGTACTGGCTGTGCATCCAGCCTCTTTGTGGAGGGCAGGTTCTTCCCAGCTACCTGCCAGGTGAAGATCTATGATCAGAACCTGAAAAATTACCTGTTGTACCAGGGGCCTGAAGTGAAGTGAAGGGAAAGTTGCTCAGTCATGTCCAACTCTTTGTGACCCCATGGGCTATACAGTCCATGGAATTCTCTAAGCCAGAATACTAGAGTGGGTAGCCTTTTCCTTCTCCAGAGGATCTTCCCAACCCAGGGATCGAACCCAGGTCTCCCACATTGCAGGCTGTCTCTTATACACATCTAGAATGAAGGGAAAGTTGCTCAGTCATGTCCAACTCTTTGTGACCCCATGGGCTATACAGTCCATGGAATTCTCTAAGCCAGAATACTAGAGTGGGTAGCCTTTTCCTTCTCCAGAGGATCTTCCCAACCCAGGGATCGAACCCAGGTCTCCCACATTGCAGGCTGTTTCTTTACCAGCTGAGGCACAAGAGAAGCCCACCAGGAGCCTGCCTCCTCAGCAACCAGTGCTACTGTGTATGTGTGTTTTGGGGGGGGGGAGGGCAGGGGAGGAAACATATTAACTTTATAAATGCTGTTTCTGTTTAAGGAACCTGTGAGACAAGAACTTGTAAATATTTAATAAAATGTGAGCATAACTTGTTGAAGAGTAAATGTAGGAATTTAAAATTAGTCAGCTTTGTTGTTAACTGAAACGGGAAGAGAATGATCACTCAGGAGAATGGATAGACTGAAAAGATGAGAGTAGCAAAGACATCTTAGCAAACAGAAATATTCAGAAAATATTTGGAAGAAGAGAGATCATTCAGAGGGTCATCTATTCAATGAATGAATAAACTACTCATTCAGATGAAGTTTAGATTTAGACACAGGAGTATCTTTTCGCGAATAACACAAATAGCTAATTTTGCATTAAAAAATCTATACATATAAGCAAACATAATGAATGCATGGCTTGGGACTTCCCTGGTGGTCCAGTGGTTAAGAATCTGCCTGCCAATGTTGGTCTCAAAGAGCAACTAAGCCTGTTCACCACCACTACTGAAGCCCAGGAATGAGAAGTCCAATTTCTACAACTAGAGAAAGCCTGTGTGAAGCAATTAAGACACAGGGCAGCAAAAAAAAAAAAATGGAATGGCTGGCACTAAGTAAAGAGCTTCCCTGGTGGTTCAGATGGTGAGCAATCTGCCTGCAGTATGGGAGACCTGAGTTCAATTGCTGGGTTGAGAAGATCCTCTGAAGAAGGAAATGGCAACCCACTCCAGTATTCTTGCCTGAAGAATCCCATGGACAGAGGAATCTAGCGGACTACAACTCTTGGGGTTGCAAATAATTGAATATGATGGAGCGACTAATGGTTTTACTTTCGAGTAAGTGGATATAATGAAAACTACAGCATCATCAGATACTACAAACTCATCTATGAATTTTAACAAGCTGAAAAGAGTGACAAGATTCTATCTAATGTAATAAACAGCATTACTGCATTTTGAGGCCCAGCATTCCACATGCTGTCTTGACCTCTGAGCTTCACAGGGCTCCAACATTCACCAGAAGTCCTCTTTTCTCAACGGTTATGCCTCCATCCACCAGGAAATTCTCTCCAGCCTGTTAGTCCCCTGTCAGCTGGACTGCCTGCACCCTTTCTGGTCTTCAGCCTTCTTAGAAGTGCAAGAAGCTATTCAAACAAGTCAATCACACTTTACCAAGGGAACCAGAAGGCACCCCACCTCCTGTTACTATACAGCCTCTTCCACAGTCCCTTGTGGTTCACCTTGCTCCTTATCCCAGTCCCTATGAAGCTGGAGAAGTCCTGTGGTGCCCTCCATCCTTGGGCTGTGAGCACACGTGGCTAATAAATAGCTACTAACTACATCTTTCCGGTTGTATGCTTCCTATGTTAGGTCACCTTGTACTATTTAGAATGGGAAAAAGCTTCTTCACCAACAGGGTGAACTGAAGGTGATCATAACAGTCTTCCTTTGGAGGTTCACCTAATGACAACAGAAATGCAAGGAGGAGATGATTTCAGTTTTCTTGGAAATGATTAAGTGAAAGTGACCTATGGTCCAAAAATGTTGACAAAATATTAAGAAAAAGGACAGAGGACATAAAGATCCAGAGGGACAGAACAGAATGGATATAGCTACATTCCAGAAGATACAAAGGAGAAGTTACAGGAGTGATTCTTCAGAGATCTCCAAAGCAAAAACTACTTACAAATTTGAGTAAGAAAGGCGGTGCCACTCATCGGTGCCTCCCTCTGACATGCACAGAATTACATCATCACCTTTAGAGTAAAATAGAAGAAAAAAAAAACTAAAAATTATTTAAAATATTTCAGGGGAGAGTTGCTTTTTATGATGGGCATAGAAACCAAATTAAAGCCTTTTTTTATTTGGCAATGGAATGAAAGTAGGCGAGTATATCTACCTGCCTACTCCTCCCTACACATCCTAAAATACAGTCAGTCTGTTGACATCCCATCCAAGCATGCTGTGTTCAAAGTCTGTTCCTAAGTCCAGAAGAAAATATAAAATCTCAAGGCTATTGGAAAAAAAAAGGAATAACATTGTATGGCCACTCAATATGGCTGTTCTCCTGCTCTCTGTACATCTCCTGCCTGACTAGGGCTTGCTTCATCTACACCCTCCTCACATGACTGACCTTCCTACATATTTGTCCCAGGTCCCAGCTAGTGATTATTCTTATCAAAGGGGCAGTGAGGGGTCTGCCCCTCTACAGGTTTCCCTGGTAACTAATGGGCCCACCTGAAGTCAATTCCCCTATAGTTATAGTCCTCCAAGAGCGAAGACTGCCACCATGCCTTGCCCACCTTCTGCCTCACATGGTGTAGTGTTGCTCCAGGACCTTGCTTCAGACATGAAAGATTCCCATCCACAAAACCACTGATGTCTCTGTTGCTGATTCCAGACTCTTTCTTTGGTCTTGATGCTGGGGTAACATAGGTCTTCCTTGTAGGTGGGGTGGAGCCCAATAAACACACAAAAAAAGAAGCAGAAAACAAAAGCAAAAGAGCAAACAAAACAACCAAAATTAATAGTGATAGTTCAGAAAGAAGGATTCTAAAAATTGCATTCTAATATGACATTCCCTTCTTAAGTAAACCACTTTTTCTCTTCGTTATTTCAGGATTTTCTTTCTTCTGTGATTATATGGGTTATATGAAAATGTCGTGGCAAAGTTACTAGGCATTATGTACAAGGCAAATTCTTCCCTGCAGTGATTGTTTCTTTTATTTTTACTAATTTTCATTAGGTAAGTGCTATGGGCTCCTTCATTTCCTGTAAGTCCTGATGCAAAGTTACCTTCTCTTTGAAGAGTTTCCTGGCCACTCTACCTCAAATTTCAACCTGCTTCTAGAACATTTCATATTGCCTTTCCTGATGTAATTTGTTCTCTTTAGAGCATACTACTGTCCAGGATACTACATTTATCATCCTTATACTGCCTTTCCCCTACACTAAAATGTCAGCTTTGCAAGCACAGAGATATTAATGTTTTTTATTTTAACACTGTATTTCCAGCTCCTGGGGGAGTATCTGGTACATTGTAATTATTTAATTAATATTTACTAAAGAAATAAATAATTGACTTGGGGAAAATATAAAATGGTCTATGATTTTATTTTTATTTCTAATTCATTTCTTTTAGAAAGCAAGGGTTTTTTGATAGTTCGGGGAGATGGTATTAAAAAAAATGAACTAGATTTAACAGAATTGGTAGAGAGAAAATTAAGTCTAAATGAAGCAATGAAGTTTCTAGAAGGATACAAAGTTAAAAAAAAAAAAAAAAGAGTTATATATTTGAACTTTAAAACCCAAGATAGAATAATATGAGGTGGTAACAAGCCCATGAGGAGATCTACCAGATGGTGATAAACCTTGAGATCAATTGGGCTGAGGGAGCACCTGTTATTATTATTGTCTTAGAAGATGGTCAAAATGACTGTATTAACACATATAGCATGTATTTGGAAGGTCTGTATATTAGCCAAGCCTCTCCAGAGAAACAGTGAATAGGATATATACAGGTATATAGAAAGAGATCTATTATGAAGGATTGGTCTGTGCTGTTAAGGCAGCTGTTTAGCCCCATGATGGGTTGCCCAAAAGCTGGAAGCCCAGAAAATCCATTGGGGTATTTGTAGTTTAAGCCTGAACTCCTAAGAATCAAGGGAATCAGTGATCTAAATCCCAGCACAAGTCTGAATGTCCAAGATCTAGAGGTCAGCGGTATAAGTCCTGGTTCAAGTCTGAAGGTCTGAGAGATAGGAGATGTTCAAGGGCAGGAGAAGAGGGGTGTCTACGCTCTTTGCAGAGGGCGAATTTGCCCTTTTTCTTCCATTTTGTTCTATTTAGGCCCTCAGTGGATTAGATGGTGCCCACGTGCTTTGGTGAAGGCAGACCTCCTTACTCTGCCTAGCTATTCAAATGCTAAACTCTTTCTGAGACATCCTCTTAGATACACCAAGACATAATGTTTTTACCAGCTATCAGGGCATCCATCCTTTAGTTTAGCCAAGATGACAAGTAAAATTAACTATCAGAGTCTGTAATTGTATATTGAGAAACTGTACAAGTTAAGTGATACTGGTTAAAAAATTTTAAAAATGACAAATGCAAAGGCAAAGACTTCCCTTTTAAATGATTGGCGTTATTCATTTATCAAGATCTAATCTTTAGGGACTTGCCTGACTGTTTAGTTGTTAAAATGCCACCTTCCAATGCAGGGGGGTGTGCATTTGATCCCTGGTCTGGGAACAAAGATCCCGCATGCAGCAAGCAGCCAAAAAAAGAAAAAGAAATCCAAACTTTAGGACATGGATTTTAAACAGAAATCCACTTACCATACACAGGGAGGAGACTGAGGCTTTCAACTTAACAATAAGAGAGGGCCCTAATTAATAACCTTGGATTGCAATTTGGAGCTAGGCACTCCACAGTCGAGGTCTGCTTGTCTTCTACCTGAGATACGGTATAGGAGAAAAGTGTTGCTTAGTGATAGGACATAGTTCATCCAATGAGAGCTTATTTTCAAATAATCTTGAAAAACACTGCTTCCCTGATCTCACTCTGGGAATATCATGACATAATATAACAAATTCAAAGCTATTTGAAGTTTGACAATAAAGAAACCTGCTTTTTGAACTCAGCTTTCTCTGACTATATTTAATTAAAGAATATATTATTCACAGCATGTCTATTAATTTCCTGTGGAACTGGTGAGAAATGCTTTTAAAAGCCAAAGCTGGGGCTATAATCAGATAAATTACCTGAAATTGCTGAGAAAATTGAACTATTTGGGTAGAAAACAAAGCAAGTCAATAATTTAATGTGTTGGCATCAGTCCATTGACACTAACTTTCCAAATTTTATTCCTGATCAGTTGAATATGCATATGAGAATGCATATACATCATAATGAGAAAAATAATTTGAACAACTAAACAGCGGTCACACTGTAAACAACTGCAACAAAACCTCAATGAAGAGTCTTATTGAAATGGTCAAAGCTTTTAATTTTATAATATATTTACAAAAAAAAAAGACTAGTTGTTTTTATAGGGCACTTTATATATAATATTCTTTAATTTTAAAGAAAGTAATATTGCTACCATGGATGTAGTGGGTTGGATAATGCATGCCTCTCAAATCCATGTTTACCCAGAACTTCAGAATGTAACATTTGGAAATTGGGTCTTTGCAAATTTATTAGTTAAGATGAAGTCATACCAGATAAAGGTGGAACCTAAACCCAGTGGTTTTATAACAGGAGAGGATACACAGAGAAACACAGAAAGAAGAGGTCATGTGAAGAGTAATCCAATCTGTCAATGTGGAACCCAGTCTTCCCTGATGGTTCAGATGGTAAAGCATCTGTCTACAATGTGAGAGACCTGAGTTCGATCCCTGGGTTACAAAGATCCCCTGGAGAAGGAAATGGCAACCCACTCCAGTACTATTGCCTATAAAATTCCATTGATGGAGGAGCCTGGTAGGCTACAGTCCACAGGATCACAAAGAGTCAGACACAACTGAGCAACTTCACTTTCACTTTGTGGATACACAGGAGTTGCAGATACAGAAGAATTTTTACAAGAATATACAAAATTGGTGCAAAAGGTAGTAAAAAAACTGTCCACAAAAGATAGATTTCTCTTCTATTGATCTGCCTTAAAATTTATCCTTTGGGGAAAGAAAAAACTAAAAGAACACCTTTATATTATTATAAAATACTTAAAGTTAATAAGGGCTTACTAGATATATAGTTAGGTGGTCTGGTATTTCCATCTCTTTCTTGTGATCCACACAGTCAAAGGCTTTGGCATAGTCAATAAAGCAGAAATAGATGTTTTTCTGGAACTCTCTGGCTTTTTCCATGATCCAGCGGATGTTGGCAATTTGATCTCTTGTTCTTCTGCCTTTTCGAAAACCAGCTTGAA
>SJYX01018592.1:0-20069 GCA_006410675.1 Oreotragus oreotragus | reverse complement strand
AGGAGATCAGCCCTGGAATTTCTTTGGAAGGAATGATGCTAAAGCTGAAACTCTAGTACTTTGGCCACCTCATGAGAAGAGCTGACTCATTGGAAAAGACCCTGATGCTGGGAGGGATTGGGGGCAGGAGGAGTAGGGGACGACCGAGGATGAGATGGCTGGATAACATCACAGACTCGATGGACGTGAGTCTGCATGAACTCCAAAAGATGGTGATGAACAGGGAGGCCTGGCGTGCTGCGATTCATGGGGTCACAAAGAGTCGGACACAACTGAGCGACTGAACTGAACTGAGACATGTAGTTGCAATACACCTCAATGTCTTGGGCTTTCCTGGTTGCTCAGATGGTAAAGAATCTGCCTGCAATACAGATTATATCCCCGCGTTGAGAAGATCCCCTGGAGAAGGGAATGGCAGTCCATTCCAGTATTCTTGCCTGGAGAATTCCACAGTCAGAAGTGTCTGATGGGCTACAGTCCATGGGGTCTCAAAGAGTCTTACATGACTGAGCAACTTACACTTTCACTTTACATGTCTTAGCACATCTATCACATAGAAGGAAGCTTTCATTTTAAACTTACACTGTCTTAGAAATTTTTGTATTAACCATTTGCTCTGTTATAGACTGAATTGTTCTCAGAAAATACAAATGCTGAAGCCCTAACCCCAGTGACATTGTACTGGGGGACGGGACCTTCAAGGAAATAATTAAGGTTAAATTATGTCATAGGGTGGGGACTCAATACAATATGCTGTTTGCCTGGTCAGTTGTGTCCAAATTTCTGCATCTCCTGCATTAGCAGACAAATTCTTTACCGCTGAGTCATTGGGGAAGTCATTCAAACAGGAAGCCCTGTTTGCCCTTATAGGAAAAGAAAGACAGCAGAAAAATCCAGACAAGAGGACACACAAGAAGACTGCTATATGCAAGCCATGGGAAGAGACCTAAAGAGAACTCAATTGTGCCAGCACCTTGCTCTTGGAATTCTGACCTCCAAAAAAATATAAATTTGTTGCTTAAGCCACTTAGTATGTGATATTTTGTTATCGGAGCCAAAATAGACTGATGCATCCCCTGATATTGTTACCCTTGTCTTTAAGAGTCCGGAAGATAATTAATACAAATAAGCTATTTTCTAAGTAATTTGTGTCTGTCAGAAATAGTAGGCACGGTTATCTGTTGAAACTTTATTTTAGGAAAAATCCTGTATTAGCACTTCAGTTTACAAATATGCCATGTCCAAGGGCAAAGGATAATCCCCAGCAAGACAGTAGGAGGGGCAAAATTGCATTTAGAATCAAACCCCTCACACATCAGAGATCCTCAGAGGGCTCAAACAAACTTTGTGTGCACCAGGACCCAGAGACCCCACAGAGACTGGGCCAGAACTGTGTTTGAGTGTCTCCTGCAAAGGCGTGGGTCAGCAGTGGCCTGCTGCAGGGGCAGAGGCTCTGGGTGCAGCAGATGTGGGTATGGCATAAGCCCTCTCAGAGTAAATTACCACTAACCCCACCATAGAGCAATAAGGACTTACATAGGACTGGGGAAACAGACTCTTGGAGGGCACAAACAAAACCGTGTGCACACCAGGACCCAGGAGAAGGAGCAGTGACCCCACAAGAGACTAACTCAGACTTTCTTCTGAGTGCCCAGGAGTCTCCAGGGGAGGTGTGTGTAGACGGTGGCCTGCTGCAGTGTCAGGGGCACTGAGTGCAACACTGCATGCATGAGACCTTTTGAAGGAAGTCGCCATTATCTTCACTACCTTCACTATATTTTGGCTTCAGTTCAAACAACAGCAAGGGAACACAGTTTTGCCCATCAGAACAAGACCTAGTTTTCCCCTTAGTGTCTCCCATCAGGAAGCTTCCATAAGCATCTTGTCCTTCTCCATCAGAGGGCAGACAGAATGAAAACCACAATCACAGAAAACTAACCAAATGGATTACATGGACCACAACCTTGTCTAACTCAATGAAACTATGTGAAGTGAACGCACTCAGTCATGTCTGACTCTTTGTGACCCCGTAGACTGTAGCCTACCAGGCTACTCCATCCGTGGGTTTCTCCAGGCAAAAATACTGGAGTGGGTTGCCATTTATAGGGCCACCCAAGATGGATGGGTCATGGTGGAGAGTTCTGACAAAATGTGATCCACTGGAGAAGGGAATGGCAAATCACTTCAGTATTCTTGCCTTGAGAACCNAGGCTACTCCATCCGTGGGTTTCTCCAGGCAAAAATACTGGAGTGGGTTGCCATTTATAGGGCCACCCAAGATGGATGGGTCATGGTGGAGAGTTCTGACAAAATGTGATCCACTGGAGAAGGGAATGGCAAATCACTTCAGTATTCTTGCCTTGAGAACCACATGAACAGCATGAAAAGTCAGAAAGACAGGATACAAAAGATGAACTCCCCAGATCAGTAGATGCTCAATATGCTACTGGAGATCAGTGGAGAACTAACTCCAGAAAGAATGAAGAAACAGAGCCAAAGCAAAAACAGCACACAATTGTGGGTGTGACTGGTGATGGAAGTAAAGACCAATGCTGTAAAGAGTAATACTGCATAGGAATCTCGAATGTCAGGTTTATTCAGCTCAGTTCAGTTGCTCAGTCATGTCTGACTCTTTGTGACACCATGGACTGAAGCATCCCAGGCCTCCCTGTGCATCACCAACTCCCAGAGTCTACTCAAACTCATGTACATTGAGTCAGTAATGCCATCCAACCATCTCATCCTCTGCTGTCCCCTTCTACTCACACCTTCAATCTTTCCCAGCATCAGGGTCTTTTCAAATGAGTCAGTTCTTCACATCAGGTGGCCAAAATATTGCAGTTTCAGCTTCAAAAAGAGTCCTTGCAATGAGCACTTAAGACTGATCTCCTTTAGGATGGACTGGTTGGATCTCCTTGCAGTCCAAGGGACTCTCAAAAGTCTTCACCAACAGCACAGTTCAAAAGCATCAATTCTTCGGAATCAGCTTTCTTTATAGTCCAACTCTCACATCCAGTGAGCAGTGGCTGAGTGGAGCTGGAGAGGAGATACCCCACATCCAAGGTCAGAGAAATCGCACTAAGACAGTAGGCACTGAGAGAGGGCATCAGAGGGCAGACAGACAGAAACCACAATGAGAGAAAAATAACCAATGTAATCACATAGACCACAGACTTGTCTAACTCAATGAAACTATGAGCCATGCCATGTAGGGCCACCCAAGACAGACAGGTCATAGTGGAGAGTTCTGACTAGGCAGCGCATATACAAAAATTGGAATGATACAGAGATTAGTGTGGCCATTGCACAAGGATGACACACAAATTCATGAAGCATTACGTCCATGAATCAAGGCAAATTGTAAGTGGTCAAACAGGAGATGGCAAGAGTGAACATTGACATTTTAGGAATCAGCAAACTAAAATGAACTGGAGTGGGTGAATTTAACTCAAATGACCATTGTATCTACTACTGTGGGCAAGAATCCCTTAGAAGAAATGGAGTAGCCATCACAATCAACAAGAGAGTCTGAAATGCAGTACTTGGATGAAATCTCAAAAACTAGAGCATGATCTCTATTTCCAAGGCAAACCACTCAATACCAGAGTAATCCATGTCTATGCTTTGACCAATAGCACTGAAGAAGCTGAAGGTGAACTGTTCTATGAAGACCAACAAGACCTTCTAGAATTAACACCAAAAAAAGATTCATTATAGAGGACTGGAATGCAAAAGTTAGAAGTCAAGAGATACCTAGACTAACAGGGAAATTTGGCTTTGGAGTACAAAATGAAGCAGGTGAGGGGCTAACAGAGTTTTGCAAAGAGAACGCCCTGGTCATAGCAAATACCCTCTTTCAACAATACAAGAGAAGACTCTACACATGGACATCACCAGATAGTCAACACTGAAATCAGATTGATTATATTCTTTGCAGCCAAAGATGGAGAAGCTCTATACAGTCAGCAAAAACAAGACCAGGAGCTGATTGGGGCTCAGATCAGGAACTCCTTATTGCCAAATCCAGACTTAAATTGAAGAAACCAGGGAAAACCATTAGACAATTCAGGTATGACCTAAATCAGATCCCTTAGATTATACAAAAGTGACAAATTGATTCAAGGGATTAGATCTGATAGACAAAGTGCCTGAAGAACTATTGACAAGAGGTTCATGACATTATATAGGTTGCAGGGATCAAGATCATTCCCAAGAAATAGAAATGCAAAGAGGCAAAATGGTTATCTGAAGAGGCCTTACAAACAGCTATGAAAAGAAGAGAAGTAAAAGGCAAAGGAGAAAAGGAAAGACTTACCAATTTGAATTCAGAGTTCCAAAGAATATCTAGGAGAGATGAGAAAGCCTTCCTCAGTGATCAAAGCAAAGAAACAAAAGAAAATAATAGAATGGAAAAGATTATAGGTCTCTTCAAGAAAATTAGAGATTCCAAGGGAATATTTCATGTGAAGATGGGCACAATAAAGGACAGAAAAGTTATGGACCTAGTAGAAGCAGAAGATATTAAGAAGAGGTGGCAAGAATACACAGAAGAGCTATACAAAGAATCATCATCATGAACCAGATAGCCACAATGGTGTGATCACTCACCTAGAACCAGACATCCTGGAATGTGAAGTCAAGTGGGCCTTAGGAAGCATCACTACAAACAAAGCTAGTGGAGGTGACTTCCAGTTGAGTTATTTCAAATCCTAAAAGATGATGCCGTGAAAGTGCTGCACTCAATATGCCAGCAAATTTGGAAAATTCAGCAGTGCCAGAGGACTGGAAAAGGTCAGTTTTCATTCCAATCCCAAATTAAGGCAAGGCCAAGAATGCTCAGACTACCACACAATTGCACTCATCTCACACACTATAAAGTAATGCTCAAAATTCTCCAAGCCAGGCTTCAACAGTACATAAACTGTGAACTTCCAGATGTTCAAGGTGGATTTAGAAAAGGCAGAGTAAACAGAGATCTAATTGCCAACATCTGTTGGATCATGGAAAAAGCAAGAGAGTTCCAGAAAGACATCTATTTCTACTTTATTGACAGTGCCAAAGCCTTTGACTGTGTAAAGCACAACAAAGTGCGGAAATTTCTTCAAGATATGGCAATATCAGACCACCTGGCCTGCCTCCTGAGAAATCTGCATGCAGGTCAAGAAGCAACAGTTGGTACTGGACCTGAATCAACAGACTAGTTCCAAATAGGAAGAGGAGTATGTCAAGGCTGTATATTGTCACTCTTTTTATTTTACTAATATGCAGATTACATCATGAGAAATGCCAGGGTGGATGAAGCAAAAGCTGGAATCAAGATTAATGCATATAAAGAAACTCAGATATGCAAATGACACCAACCTTAAGGTAGAAAGCAAAGAATGACTAAAGAGCTTCTTGATGAAAATATAAAGGAGAGTGAACAATTTGGCTTAAACTCAACATTCAAAAAACTAATATCATGGCATCTGGGCCCATTGTTTCAATGCAAATAGATGGGGAAACAATGGAAACAGTGAGAGACTTTATATTTTGGCTCCAAATTCACTGCAGATTGTGACTGTAGCCATGAAATTAAAAGACACTTGCTCCTTGGAAGAAAAGCTATGACCAATCTAAAAAGCATATTAAAAAACAGAGGCATTACTTTTCCAGCAAATAACTGTCTAGTCAAAGCTTCTGTTTTTCCATTAGTCATATATGGATGTGAGATTTGGTCTATAAAAAAGCTGAGCACCGAAGAACTGATGCTTTTGAACTGTAGTGTTGGAGAAGACTCTTTTGAGAGTCCCTTGGACTGCAAAGAGAACCAACCAGTCAATCTTAAGGGAAATCAGTCCTGAATATTCATTGTAAGTACTGACACTGAAGCTGAAACTGCAATACTTTGGCCACCTGATGTGAAGAACTGCCTCATTTGGAAAGACCCTGATGCTGGGCACGATTGAAGGCAGGAAGACAAGGGAACAATAGAAGATGAGATGGTTGGATAGCATGGACATGAGTTTGAATAAGCTCTGGGAGTCAG
Organism: Oreotragus oreotragus; assembly: GCA_006410675.1. NCBI lineage: Eukaryota > Metazoa > Chordata > Mammalia > Artiodactyla > Bovidae > Oreotragus > Oreotragus oreotragus. The sequence goes on along the minus strand of SJYX01018592.1, from coordinate 14,041 downwards.
TGATGGACAGGGAAGCCTGGCATGCTGCAGTCCATGAGGTCACAAAGAGTGGGACACAACTGAGCGACTAAACTAAATATTAAATCAGTTTATTAAAAAAAAACAGTAAATTAGTTAAAATTAGATTTCTTATTTTGTAGTGATAGGACTGGAGCACAGAGTTTTTCAGAAATTTGACGTAGGTCATAGAATTTGGAAAATCTGGAATTGTTACTTCACTCCAAGCAAAGTAACTATTTGGTTCAGTTCAGTTTAGTTTCTCAGTCGTGTCTGATTCTTTCCAACTCCAAGGACTGCAGTGCGCCAGTCTTCCCTGTCCATCACCAGCTCCTGGAGTCTACTCAAACTCATGTCCATCGAGTTGGTGAGTTCATCCCACCATCTCATTCTCTGTGGTCCCCTTCTCCTCCTTCCTTCAATTTTGCCCAGCATCAGGGTCTTTTCCAATGAGCCAGTTCTTGGATTAGCTGGCCAAAGTATTGGAGTTTCAGCTTCAGCATCAGTTTTCTCAATAAATATTCAGGACTGATTTTTTTTCTTTTTTTTAGGATTGACTGGCTTGATCCCCTTGCAGTGCAAGGAACCCTTCAGAGTCTTCTCCAACACCACAGTTCAAAAGCATCAATTCTTCAGCACTCAGCTTTCTTTATAGCCCAACTCTCACAGCCATACATGACTACTAGAAAAGCCATAGTTTTGGCCAGATGGACCTTTGCTTTCAAAGTAATGTTTCCACTCTTAATATGCTGTCTAGATTGGTCATAGCTTTTCTTCCAAAGAACAAATATGTTTTATTTTCATGGCTGCAGTCCCCATCTGCAGTGATTTTTGGATCCAAAATAAATAAATAAATAAAGTCTCTCACTGTTTCCACTATTTCCCCATCTATTTGCCATGATATGATGGGACTGGATGCCACGATTTTAGTTTTTTGAATGCTGAGTTTCAAGCCAACTTTTTCACTCTCCTCTTTCACTTTCATCAAGAGGCTGTTTAGTTATTCTTTTTCTGCCATAAGGTTGGTGTCATCTGCATATATGAGATTATTGATATTTCTCCTGGCAATCTTGATTTGGGCTTTTGCTTCATCCAGCCTAGCATTTTGCGTAATGTACTCTGCATGTACATTAAATAAGCAGGGTAACAGTATACGGCCTTGATGTACTCCTTTCCTAATTTGGAACCAGTCTGTTGTTTCATGTCCAGTTCAAACTATCACTTCTTTTTTTTTTTTTTTAAGACACATTCCAATTTTATTAATCTGTTCATAGCAGAATGTCCTGTCAGAGTTTACCTTTTTTAAAATGTATTTTGCACTATTTCTTCTTGGAAAATGTGTAGTTTTATTACATTAAAAAAAATGGAGAAAATAAAAGTGGTAATGTTCACATCTTCTTTCTCTGAAATTTTTAAAGCTTTTTACGTATTTATTTATATTTTTTGAGGGGGAATGAGGAAGAATTTTAATCTGCATACAGCTTTCTCCAGAGACAGATAAGGTGGTCTTATATTTCCATCTCAAATGATTTTCCACAGTTTGTTGTGATCTCACAGTTATATTTATATAAGTGCAGTTTATATCAATTATGTCTCAATCAAGTTTTTAAAAAAGAGACAGAGAAATCCTACTTATATACTCCCCCTAACTGTTCTTATCCATGGTAATTTATTTGACTACTTCAGTGGCTGAACAGCAACAAGATGTGTACACTGAGACCTCAATGTTCGTCTTCATCTCGCAAGTCACTACTTAACTGCCCACCTTTATACGTAATGATTCACTGTACATCAGCTACTTAGTTGTTGCTTGGTTTCCAAGTTGTGTCTGACCCTTTGCAACCCCATGGACTGTAGCCCACCAAGCTTCTGTGTTCATGGAATTCTCCAGACAAGAAAACTGGAGTGGGTTGCCATTTTCTCCAGGGGATCTTCCCAACCCAGGTATCCAACCTGTGTCTCCTGTGTCTCCTGAATTGGCAAGCAAATTCTTTACCACCAAACCACCTGGGAGGCCCCTGTTACTGAATATTCAATAACATTTAATTCTTCAAGTACACTCTTTTTCTCTCAGGACATCAACTCTTCTCATACAATGTTAATATCAAGAATTCAGTCACTAAAGGAATGTTTCAAGGAAATGTCAAATCCTTTCTCTTCCTTGTATCAAGAATTTCTAGAGTCTGACCTTTTGCATCATAGAAAACTTTCAGAATCTTGCCTTAATCTCCTGCAATCACATTTTCAACCCAAAAACTTATTTTCAATGTTTAATAAATATTTGTTTCCTTTGTGAATGTGCCAGGCTCTTTTATATCACACACTTCAGTACATATTGTTGCATTTTCTTATAAATCTTCTCTTTTTATTGTTTGTAAGTCTTAAACTATTGTCTTCATGACTTTTTTTTTTTTTTTTTTTGCTTTCACTCTCTCACTGACATGGGATCTCTTTTACCTGTGGCGCGCTATATTAAATAAATATCTTCAGTATACTAAACACATTATTTTATCTTTATCATGTTTGTTAAAAGTCAAACACTAAAGGATTTTTTCTGGGAATCCATCTAGTCAAGGCTATGGTCTTCTCAGTAGTCATGTATGGATGTGAGAGTTGGACTGTGAAGAAGGCTGAGCGCCAAAGAATTGATGCTTTTGAACTGTGGTGTTGGAGAAAACTCTTGAGAGTCCCTTGGACTGCAGGAGATCCAACCAGTCCATTCTGAAGGAGATCAACCCTGGGATTTCTTTGGAAGGAATGACACTAATGCTGAAACTCTAGTACTTTGGCCACCTCATGCAAAGAGTTGACACATTGGAAAAGACTCTGATGCTGGGAGGGATTGGGGGCAGGAGGAGAAGGGGACGACCGAGGATGAGATGGCTGGATGGCATCATGTACTCGATGGACGCGAGTCTGAGTGAACTCCGGGACTTGGTGATGGACAGGGAGGCCTGGCGTGCTGCAATTCATGGGGTCGCAAAGAGTTGGACATGACTGAGCAACTGAACTGAACTGAACTGAGCGGTTAAGACTCCTGGCTTCTAATACCAGGGACAGAGTTTCAAGCTATGGTCAGGGAACTAAAACCCACACAGTGGCAAAAAAAAAAAAAAAAGTCAAACACAAAATATTCCTGAAAGCAGGGTGTTTTCACTTTTATATTCCTTGCACTAGACACAGTGCCTGGCATAGACTAGGTGTGTAATGAATTGTGATGTGAATAAATAGACAAGATAATTAGCCATCAGGTACAATGCTCCTATTTGCCCAGGGAAGGATTGCCAGGCTTGATTATTTTTGTTTCTTTTATGTAAGCATCAAAAGACAGGTTTCTGAAAGCAGATGGCACATCTATTCATTTGGCAAGATGTATCAGTCTTATTTGGTATCCTTTTCAGTGGAATATTCTGAGAAAATACTGTGTGATAAATTTATACTGACCTAATGGATTATTAATGAAGAGGGACAGGGATCCTAATGATACATCTAGGGTGACCTTTCATTAGGTGGATTGTCTGACGAAAGAAGTTGAGTCAGGAAGAGATTCACGGATCTAGACACAGATTGGGAGAAAATGTCTTCCCCCTCATATTCCAAATGTAGGAAAGCACCACCCATACAAATTCTGCTTGCTTACATAACCACTGATGAAAGAAGTTAACCATGCATAACTAACATTTATATATTAGCCTAATACAAAAGATGTTCAATAGATAAAATTGTGAAAGTCATGGAATAAATCTACTTTTGGATTGGTACTAATGGCTGGCTATTCTCTATGTTGATCTTTCTTTCTTCTCTAAGCTCTAATTTCTATTCCTTTTCTAGGCTCTAATCTATTTTTTCTCTAAGCTCCTCATAATATGACAGAAATCTTGATACTCCCTGTTTCCAAGAAATTTTAACCTACCTATCAAAATTGTTCCTTTTCTTTTTCCTCTTGCTTCTCCTTATTGCTCCTCCATTTTCCTTATTATCAATATTATTATCATCATCAATCCATTACCTTAAAATCATAATTAACCATCTTCAGTGTACTAAAGGCATGATTTTATTATGTTTGTTAAAAGTCAAACACTAAGGGACTTCCCTGGTGGTCCACAAGTTAAGCCTTCAGGCTTCCAATGGCAAGATAGAATATTACTTACACACACAAATATATTCACATACATGTATACATATTCATATAATTCAAAGACAAGTTTTAAGTTATTATTAAACCATTGTTCCTCTAACATTTCTAAGATTCTTGGACTAATATATGCAACTATATGCACACCTACTGAAGATCCCATTCAAGTAAGTAATGTTTGAGGAACTGATAAAAATGTATTTCCTATGAATACAGAATCACTGTATTCTTGATATTTAAGAATCATAAGGCATTTGTTGCCAATGTTATTTACTTCTGAGAAATGTACACTGCTTTCAGGTCAATATATGTCATTGACCACAAACTATTTTCAAAGGAAAAAATTTACTGTAAAATATCACTTAATTCCAATAAGGCATAAAGTACATCAAATCAAATAGTCCAATCTATAGGTTAGATGTGGAAGTTAGGCATAACCTCTTGAATTGAGGCTTAACCGAATGACTATTTGTGAACAATGGACTGTGAACAGACACTATGTCTTTTTCCTGCCACGATAATCAGCCACACTTTAGAAAGAGAGCAATTCAGCTGAGTCACGTTGCACAGTGCTCTTTTTCCCAGTACCCAACCGCATTGGTTACGTCCTGTGGGAAATCTGAAATATTTATGGTGCTCGGGTGCTTCAGTCTCCATGTTGTTCACAGCGTTATTCTGTCCTGAATAATTCACTGCAGAAGTCAAGGATGCTACTTCAAATTTCCCTTTGATATCCTTAAGCAACTGTAAAACCATCTGTCTGCAACAAATAACTTTTTGAGAGTTCAATTTATGTTGTTTTGATTTTGTTATGTTGTGACTTGATGATTTAGAATCAAAATGCAGGTACACATACAAGTACAGGTGTGTGAATGATGAAGTCAGATATGTGGACAGGTGCTTTGTTCAAATGAAAACACGAATGAATCAAATCCACCGAAAAGCTGACCATTGGTTTTTTTTGCCAATTATCAATAAATTATTCTCCTTGTCACCTCTCTTTTAGGCGTATAGATAAGCGTTTGGACTGAAGACACAGAAAATAAAGTGTGGTTCTTAAGGATTACAGAAAATTCTAGTCCCTCTTAATCCTGCTATATGTTTGCTAACTTAGCAAAATGCAATAATTAATAAGTTGTCATTTTTCTGGGGATATTGGAGTAATGTAGTCACGTATTAGTAATGTGAAGTACAAATCCTGTTCAGAGTTAAGTTTGCCTAGACGGTTTGTAACCCTAACATTTTCAAGCAAACAAAACATTATTTCACATTTTTGTTGTTCAAAAATTAGAAGATTCTTCCAGGAAAAAAGATTAAATGGAAAGCTGCTACACTCATTTCAAAGAACGTGCTGTGGGCAACTGAATTTTAATCTCCTAGTACAAAGGGAAAGGAATCCGAGCAGTGTTGTACACCGTTTGCCATGACAATTAACAGCAACATCACGATTCATTACGTCGGTACTTAATGACAGTGCTCCTAAAATTTAAGGGGCTGGTGTTGGATACTCCAGAAATGAGCCAAACTGATAACTTATTTTGAGATTCTACCTTCCGTTTAACTGACTTGATGACATAAAGGAGGTGGGAAGAGATGAGAAGAATGAAAATTCTAATTAAATGAATGAGAACCAAAGACACGGAGATCTGTTTCAGACCATAAATCCAGTTAATTAAGCCTTTGGCTTGATGAATGCTTAATAACTTAATTCCATATTTATGTGTTATTTAGGTATACTTTTCTGATGACTTTAAGTTCATCAAACAGTTTTTTAAGTCTTTAAGTTTTATAGTTTTAACAATGAGAACAGAACAAATGAGTGTTTCTTACACTCTAGAAATAGACTGAAGTTTCTCTGTTCATGATAAATTGGAATAGAAATGTTACTAACTGATCTTTACTCATTACCTCAGTCAGTACCTTTACTCAGTCAAATATTTGCCATGCACTTCTGTGAAAGATGCTATGCTAGAGAGGAAGGTACAACAGTAAAATACTGAGCAAAAGAGAAAATACTACATGTGTGTTGTTGATTCACATATATTCTGCTGCATATAGAGAAAATAAACATTAAATATGCTTAGTGAAATGTCAGACAAACATTGTATGTTATCATTTATATGAGAAATCAAAAAATTAAAAAAACAAACTTGAAAATATAAAAAAATAGATACATATAAAAAAACAAAATTGTGGTTATTGAGGACAGGGGCAAGAAAGGTGTGGGGAATTAAGATTTATAATAATTAAGATATACAAATGTATAAAGTAAACTACAATGATATGTTGTACAAGAAATATAGCCACTATTTTATAACAACTATAAGTGTAGTCAAATCTGTAAAAATTTTGAATTGCTATGATGTACAACTGAATATTGTAAATCAACTATACTTCAATAAAAAAGAAGAAATATCATGAATAAATAATGTAGTATGCTAAAGATACTAAATGTTTTAGAAAATTTGAGGAAGATGAATTGGGTCAGAAATACTGAGTTGAAGAAATAGGTTAGAAGCATTGGAAAAGGCAGTGGCAACCCTCTCCAGTATTCTTGCCTGAGAAATTCCATGAACAGAGGAACCTGGTGGGCTATAGTGCATGGTGTCGGAAAGACTCGGCCACAACTGAGAGACTGAGCTCTTTAGAAACACGTTGCCATTCCATTTTGAATAAGATAGAAAAAGTAGATTCACTAATGAGGTGAGTTTAAGCAAAGATTTGGAGAAAGCCAGAGTGTCAGGTGGACGAACCTCCAGAGAAGCCTTTTTGACAAAGGGAACAAACCAAGCTGAGGCCTCAGAAAGTTCTACTCTTACATTGTCCAGGGAACAATGAAGTGACTCCAAAGCGGCTGGATGGAGTATCAGGAAGAAAGTAGGAAGTGAAGTTAGACAGTGAGAGGCCAATCTAGTAGGATCAGTCCAGACTTCCCTGGTGGCCCAGTGGTTAAGAATCCACCTGCCAATCTAAGGGACACAGGTTGGATCCCAGGTCCAGGAAGACCCTACATGCCACGGGGCAGTTAAGCCTGTGGCCACAACTACTAAAATCCAATTGGAGAAAGCCCACATGCAGCAATGAAAATCCAGAACAGCCAAAAAAAAAAAGCCAAAAATAAATACACAAAAAATAGATTCTGTAGTGCATTACAGTGTGGCTGTTTCTCTCTGTGAAATGAGAAATCACTGCATATTTTTAGGCAGAACAGTAACATTGGCTGATTCATAATTTTAAAGTATCACTCTAGACTCTGTAGAGAATAGACTGCCAGGGATCTAGGGTAGAAGGATGACAACCTGAAAAAGCCTTGCTATCAGCTCAGGCCAAGGTAATTAGCGAGGAGCAGAGGTTGGAGCTTAGGTATATTTTCACAGTTGTGCCCAAAGGATTTGCCGACCTATTGATCATAATTGTGAGAGATAACAAGATAGTTCCAAAGTTTTGTACTTAAGTATAAGAAAGGAATTGCTATCAAATGAGACTGGGGAAGGAGCTCCCCAGGTGGCGCTAGTGGTAAAGAACCGGCCTGACAATGCAAGAGATGCAAGAGGCTCAATTTTGATCCTCGGGTCAAGAAGATCCTATGAAACCTACTCCAGTATTGTTGTCTGGAGAATACCACTGACAAGAACCTGGTGGGCTAGAATCCATGGGGTCACAAGGAGTTGGGCATGACTAAAGTGACTTGGCAGGACACACGCAATAATATATCTCCAGGGCTTTGCTCCAATGGGCTTTGTTCCAGGGCCTTGTTTCCAATGAGAATTGACCCGTTGGAAAAGACCCTGATGCTGGGAAAGACAGAAGGCAGGAGGAAAAGGGGACAACAAAGGATGAGATGGTTAGATGACATCACCGACTCAGACATGAGTTTGAGCAAGCTTCGAGAGATAGACAGGGAAGCCTGGAGTGCTGCAATCCATGGGGTCGCAGAGTCGGACTTGGCTGAGTGACTGAACTGAACTGAGCTAAGGGCTTTGTTCACTTCCTCACCCAGTAGAATGTCAGTAGTAAGAAAAGAGCTGAAATCTGTCACAGTCCAATATTATCAGGTGAGGAGTCAGCGAAGTTATTATGGAGTGATCTTTAAGATAAGCATTGTGCTAGTTTCCTGTGACTACTGTAAACATTACTACAAACATGAAGGTTTAAAACAATAGAAACATATTCTTTCATAGTTGTAGAGATCAGCAGTTTTCTCAGGGCCCTGTTCCCTCCAAAAACTCTGGGTGAATCCTTTCTTATCTCTTCCAGCTCCTGCCTGGGTTCCTTATCTTGTGTGTTAGTCACTCAGCTGAGTGATTTTTTGTGACCTCATGAATTGTAGCCCACCAGGCTTTTCTGGCCATGGGATTCTCCAGGCAAGAATACTGGTGTGGGTGACCATTTCCTTCTCTAGGGGATCTTTCTGACCCAGAGATCAAACCTGGGTCTCCTGCATTGCAGGCAGATTCTTTACCATCTGAGCTATAGGGAAGTCCAGTCCTTATCTTGGATCCACACTACTCCAATCTCTGCCTCCATCTTCTCTTTGGTATGTACTAAATATGCCTTTTCCCCTGGCTTATGGGACTATCAGTGGTTGAATTTAAGAACTGGATAATTCAGAATAATCTCCCCAGGTTGACATCATTGTCCAAATCACAGCTATAAAATCCTTTTATCATTCCCAGTTAAGGTGAATAGTTTACAGTTATTAGAAAGTAGTATCTTTGGTTAGCTGATATCCAGCATAAAAATAAGAGTGTGTTATATCCAGGGGCTTCCCAGGAGGCACTAGTGGAAACAACCCACCTACCAATGCAGGACATATAAGAGACTTGGGTTCAATCCATGGGTTGGAAAGATCCCTTGGAGGAAGGCATGGCAATCCACTCCAGTATTCTTGCCCAGAGATCTCCATGGACAGAGGAGCCTGGTGGGCTACAGTCCATAGGGTTGCAAACAGTCAGACATGACTGAAGCAACTGAGCATGCACGCACACCCGTGTTGTATTCATTATAGCAAACATTAAGTTGAAAATAGAAAGTTACACATTTAAACTCAGCAGAATAGAGATCATGTGTGTCCTTGAGCAAAATGGCATAAGTGTAGTGGTGTTGGTAAAGTACTGAATGAAGTGGAATTAAGAGAAGGCAAAGAAACAAAAAATTGAACACAAGCAATATTTCCAAGGAGTTTTTCTCTAGAAGAGAAGTCAAGCAAATTTGGTGTAAACTGGGTCAATTTTTTTTTTTGATTCTAAAGATGAAAGAAATATAGTGAAGCTAGTGAGGATATAGGATGTTAAAGAAGAGATGAGAATATCAGAGTTGGTATTCTTTACTGTGTGCCATGATTTAGAACCCTCCAGAAACAGGCCTGAAAACAAGAATGAGTTCAAGTAGTTTATTCAAGCAACAAAGGAGTGGGGTGTGGAGACAAAAATGAGAAGAAAGCCAATATCTGTCTGTTATGAGCAGGTTGCCACTGTGGGAAATTGGAGCTCAGGCTTTCTCAGACCTCTGGGGGGTTGTGTGAAACACAGCTCAGGGTTTTATCTCTCCAAGGGCAGGACAGTTAAGAGATTTTATTCACCCTCTATTGTCTGTTGTTGGGTGAGAGTTGTTCCCTGGAGAATTGACGCAAGCGCATTTATGAGGTGGTCTTTGCTTGGTCTGAACACATCCCTGTAGACGCAGTCTTCGAAGAGAGAATTGCAGGTGTTAGAACTAGGAACTCTTCCTGTATGTGAATAAAACTGAGACGGATACACGGATCTAGGGACTGTTACAGAAGGGGAGAGAGAGAGGTGCTCTAAGATCCCCATATTTCGTTTGCATAATATGTGTAAAAGCTTTCACTTCACTAACTTGTTACCGAAAGTGGACTCTGGCTGCTCACTGCTCAAAACCCAATAAAGAAATCAGGTTGTTGAAAAGGAAAGTTTGCTTTATTTTGGATGCTGGCAACCAGGGCAGTGGGGGAGGTCTTCCCCCTGGAACAGTCAAGAGGCAAGAATTTTTATAGACTGGGGGAAGGGGGTATACATGCTGAAACAATCAGCTTTAACAGTCATCTTGAAATTGGTCATTGGTGGTGTGATCAGCATTATTTTGATTGTTTTAAGTACAATTAATCTTCAGTTCCAGTGCTGGTTTGTTTCCATTTCTTTGAGGCCAGTTCTCAGTGTTGAGTCAACTTATGTCATGGGGCTTCCCAGGTGGCTCAGTGGTAAAGAATCCACCTGCCAATGCAGGAAACCCAAGAAGATCCCCTGAAGAAGAAAATGGCAACCCACACCAGTAGTCTTGCCTGCGGAAATCCCATGGACAGAGGAACCTTGTGGGCCCCAGTCCATGGATCGCGAAAGAGTCAGACACGTCTTAGTGACTAAAAAACAACATGTCATGGCTACAGCCTGGTCATCATGTAGTTAACTTCTTCTGCCTGATGGGAGTTTCAGTATCTCTAAAGACACCTCATGTACATTCTTGACTATGCATAATGACTAAGCTATTATTATTTGATCTCCTTTAGCTGTTTTCTTTTGTTTCTGCATTTCTCACTTCTATGATTAAACTTTTCTTTGGCTTAGTTTTTCCACAGACAAAAGGCAGATAGGATATAGGAGGCAAGGACAATAGTGTCCTGCTCCACTTCAAACTGAGTATATATGTATTTGTCCGATTTTATACCTGTATATTTAAATTGAATGCAAAAGAGAAATTAGAAAATTAATACACTGATGTCTAGAGGAAGATAGCCTTATAGTTCCATTATCTATTACTTTACAATTAAATATTAGTGATGGCAGTTATAAAACTTGTTTCAAAGAATAAAACTTCTTTCAAAGAATAAAAGATAGAAGAGACTACCACATGATTTATTTTTTATATATATGGAAACCAGAAACTTTTCATCATTTAAACAGCAAAAATATTTTTTCCAACATGTGCCAAAGAAGTATTTTAATTCTAGAGACATGGCTCTTTCTTACAACTTGCCTTGAGGATGTAACCTTTGCTGGAACAGAAATGTTTCTTTTCTGTCCAAATTATTTAAATTAGATGCAGAATCATCTCCCTTAGATAAATGTAACCTATAATGAGCATGAGAAGATGGACAAACTTTTATGTGCCTTTTCTGTTAGGCAAACAAGCACATGGCATATGTTTGGGAATTGTAATGAAATTAAATATTGTTTGTTTTCATCAATAAATTTACTCAAAAAAAATGTCATGAATTCAGTTCAGTCACTCAGTTGTGTCCCACTCTTTGCAACCCCATGGACTGCAGCACGCCAGGTCTCCCTGTCTATCACCAACTCTCAGAGTTTACTGAAACTCATGTCCATTGAGTCAGTGATGCCATCCAGCCATCTCATCCTCTGTTATCCCCTTCTCCTCCTGCCCCCAATCCCTCCCAGCATCAGGGTCTTTTCCAAAGAGTCTGTTCTTTGCATCAGGTGGCCAAAGTATTGGAGTTTCAACTTCAACATCATTCTTTTCAATGAATGTTCAGGACTGATTTCCTTTAGGATGGACTGGTTGGATCTCCTTGCAATCCGGGGAAATCTCTTTCAAGAGTCTTCTCCAACACCACAGTTCAAAAGCATCAGTTCTTTGGCACTCAGCTTTCTTTATAGACCAAATCTCACAACTGTATAGAAAAGGCAATGGCAACCCACTCCAGTGTTCTTGCCTGGAGAATCCCAAGGACGGCGGAGCCTTTTGGGCTGCCGTCTATTGGGTCGCACAGAGTCGGACACAACTAAAGCGACTTAGCAGCAGCAGCAGCAGCACATCTATACATGACTACAGGAAAAACCATAGCCTTTACTAGATTTTGTTGGCAAAATAATGTCTCAGCATTACACCAGTAATGCTATCTAGGTTGGTCATAACTTTTCTTCCAAGGAGCAAGCGTCTTTTAATTTCATGGCTGCAGTCACCAACTGCAGTGATTTTGGAGCCAAAAAAATTAAGTCTCTCACTGTTTCCACTGTTTCCCCATCTATTTGCCATGAAGTGATGGGACCAGATGCCATAAACTTAATTTTCTGAATGTTGAGCTTTAAGCCAACTTTTCCACTCTCCTCTTTCACTTTCATCAAGAGGCTCTTTAGTTCTTCACTTTCTGCTATAAGAATAGTATCATCTGCATATCTGAGACTATATTTCTCCCGGCCATCTGAATCATGATATATATGTGGCAAAATAAAATAGGTTGTGTTAGTCCCTTTCCATTTCTGTTATTTGTTTTTATTAGCCAACTTTTCCACTCTCCTCTTTCACTTTCATCAAGAGGCTCTTTAGTTCTTCACTTTCTGCTATAAGAATAGTATCATCTGCATATCTGAGACTATATTTCTCCCGGCCATCTGAATCATGATATATATGTGGCAAAATAAAATAGGTTGTGTTAGTCCCTTTCCATTTCTGTTATTTGTTTTTATTTGTTTCACATGTGGAGAGAATTTACTTGAAATTGACTAATTATTGACAAAGAAATAAATATATTGTGGTTTTATAATCACTTTTCTTTTGAAAGAAAAGTGATTACATCCTTCTAGCCTTAAACAGATTTGAGAGTGGCAGACTGATTCTATTTACAGTACTATGAGACTCAACTAATAACTATATTTAGTTTCTAAACTGCCTTTTTCATTTTTTAGGCAAGATAATATATATATTTATGAATAAGTAAACATATTTTGGGCTTCCCTGGTGGCTCAGACAGTAAAGCATCTGCTTGCAATATAGGAGACATGGGTTTGATCCTTGGGCCAGGAAGATCTACTGGAGAAGGGAATGGCAACCCACTCCAGTATTCTTGTCAGGAACATCCCATGGGCAGAGGATCCTGGCCAGGTGCAGTCCCAAGTAACCAATTGTTAGTCTCTCAGTCCTGTCTGACCCTTTGCTACCCTATGGACTGTTGCCCACCAGGCTCCTCTGTCCATGAGATTTCCCAGGCAAGAATACTGGAGTGGATTATCATTTCCTTCTCCAGGGGATCTTCCCTCCCCGAGCATCAAACCTGGGTCTCCTACAATGCAGGCTGATTGTTTACTGTCTGAGCCACCAGGGAAGCCCCATGGCTGTGGTCCATGGAGTCACAAAGAGTTGGACGGAGCAACTAACACTCACTTTTTTCACTTTTCAAACATATTTTAAAGCATTACTGTTGATAGCTATAATGCCAGGAAATATGCCTCTACCCTCCAAGCCCCTTCAACTCTGCCTTTTGGAATTTTGTCTAATAATCACCAGAAGCACAGCTTTATCTCTTAGTTTTACCTCCTTGCTCTAACAAAAACCTGATTTTCCTCTGAGAACACCACTGCCCCTGGAAATCTTCCCATTACTTTATCAGTTTCCTGTGCATGTAATGTGGTTAGTCACTCAGTTATATACAACTCCTTGCAACCCCATAGACTGTAGCCCGCCAGGCTCCTCTGTCCATGGGATTCTCCAGGCAAGAATACTAGAGTGGGTTGCCATGCCCTCCTCCAGGGGATCGTCCCAACCCAGCGATCAAACCCATGTCTCCCACATTGCAGGTGNTCCTGTGCATGTAATGTGGTTAGTCAAGCAGTTATATACAACTCCTTGCAACCTCATAGACTGTAGCCCGCCAGGCTCCTCTGTCCATGGGATTCTCCAGGCAAGAATACTAGAGTAGGTTGCCATGCCCTCCTCCAGGGGATCTTCCCAACCCAGCGATCAAACCCATGTCTCCCACATTGCAGGTGGAGTCTTTACCATCTGAACCACCAGGGAAGCCCGTTATAAGCCATCTGTAATCAACTGGGATTCATGGGGTCCCAAAGAGTCGGACACAACTGAGCAACTGAACTGAACTGAATCAATTGCCACTGACTGAGGGGCTTAAAACAACTTATTCTCTCAGAATTCTGGAGA
>SJYX01018591.1:288906-355714 GCA_006410675.1 Oreotragus oreotragus | reverse complement strand
TGGCCACCTCATGCGAAGAGTTGACTCATTGGAAAAGACTCTGATGCTGGGAGGGATTGGGGGCAGGAGGAGAAGGGGACCACCGAGGATGAGATAGCTGGATGGCATCATGGACTCGATGGACATGAGTCTGAGTGAACTTCAGGAGATGGTGATGAACAGGGAGGCCTGGCGTGTTGCGATTCATGGGGTCTCAAAGAGTCGGACATGACTGAGCGACTGAACTGAACTGAAAAGCTTCTGCACAGCAGAAGAAACCACAAACAAAGAAAAAAGACAACCTATAGAATGGGAGCAAATATTTGCAAACAATATGACTGACAAGGGATTAATTTCCAAAATATAAAAACAGATCATACAACTCAGTAACAACAACAACAACAAACCCCAAACAACTCACTAAAAAAATAAGCAGAAGACTAAAATAAACTTTCCTCCAAAATCTTTTTTCTCCAAAGAAGATGTAATGATGGCCAAGAGGCACATGAAAATATGCTCCACATCACTAATTATTACAAAAATGGAAATAAAAATTAAAATTACATACTATTTCACACCAGTCAGAATGGCCATCATTTAAAAGTCTACAAATAATAAATGCTGGAGAAGGTGTGGAGAAAAGGGAACCTTCTTACACTACTGGTGGAAGTGTTAATTGGTGCAGCCACTATGGAGAACAGTATGGAGATTCCTTAAAAACTAAAATTAAAAAACTAAAATATGATCCAACAATTCCACTCTTGGGCATATATCCAGAAAATACAAAATCTCTAATTCAAAAAGATACATGTGCAACAATGTTCATAGCCACACTATGCACAATAGCTGAGACATGCAAACACCCTAAATGTCCATCAACAGATTAATGAATAAAGAAGTTGAATACATATATATATATATATGGGAGGGATTGGGGGCAGGAGGAGCATGCATTAGTATATACATACACATGTGTAGAAACACAATGGAATATTACTTAGCCATAAAGAAGAATGAAAATTTTGTCATTTTTAGCAACATGGAAGGTCCTAGAGATTATCATTTAAGTGAAGTAAACTAGACAGAGAAAGACAAATATAACACACTTACATGTAGAATTTTGAAAAAAGGATACAAATGAACTTATATGCAAAAGAGAAGTAGCACCACAGACATAGAAAACAAACTTCTAGTTACCAAAGGGGGAAGAGGAGGGGGGGAGGGATAAATTGGGAATTTTGGATTAATAGATACACACTGCTGAGCTGCTAAGTTGCTTCAGTCGTGTCTGACTCTGTGCAACCCCATAGATGGCAGCCCACCAGGCTCCGCCATCCCTGGGGTTCTCCAGGCGAGAATACTGGAGACTCTTAGCAACCCCATGGACTGCAGCCTACCAAACTCCTCCATCCACGAATTTTCCACACAAGAATACTGGAGTGGGGTGCCATTGCCTTCTCCAAGATACACACTACTATGTATAAAATAGAACAACTAAATAGAACAGGGTGCTATACTCAATATTTTGTAAGGACATAAGGGAAACACATCTGAAAATTATGTATATACATACACACACACATATATCACTGAACCATATATACATATATATAAAACAATCTCTTTGTCACATACCTGAAACATAACATTGCCGATCAACTACACTTTGATTAGAAAAATGATTCCTAGATTTTGACTTGAGCAACTGGATGGATGGTAGAATCACTTGTTGAGACGTAGTGGGCTTGCATATGTTACTGTGCAGGACAAGAATGCTTATCAAGAATTTTGTTTTGCTTGAGGTAAATGTGAGATGACTATCGATTTCCAAGAGAAGATGTCAAGTAGATAGTTGAAAACATTAGTAAAGAGTTCAGTGAAGATGTCTGGAACTAGATCCATAAATGTGAGTGCCTTTGACATGTGGGTGGTATTTAAAATTGTGGGATAGTTAGGAATGAGACAGGGAGAGGAGGCAGATAGAGAAAAATAGCAAATTAGTTGTTAGTGAAATGGGCTCCAAAATTAAGAGTAATAGCTAAGGAAGGGAAGACAAAAATTACTGGAAGCTGGTGGTTAATGTGGTGGAAGGAAGCCTGGGTGGTTGTCCTTAAAATACCAAAAGGAATAAGAGTTTTCTAAAGAAGGAAGCTTTTGATTGTGTCAAATGCTGACGAGATGTCAAGTGGCAGGGAAAAAGTCATTGCATTTGGAAGGAGAATTGGAGTGGTATTGGAAAGAGGAACTTTTGTAGAGTGGTGGCTTTGGAAGCAGTAATGGAAGGGCTGGAATGATGATCATGAGGATGTGGAGGCTGGGACAGGAGTTGTGCCAGAGCCCAGGAGGCAGTGAGAATGCTTTTTTGTCTACTCCAAGTGGAATGGATGTTATTGAAAGGATTTCAAAGAGTTTTGAAATATCTTGTTTATAGTGTATGGAGAGGTGACATAAGATGAGCGTGTGTGGCTAGAGAGAGCGAGAAATTCTGAGGCTTTGCAGTGGTCTATGTGAAATAGGATGGCAGCTTATTCTAAGCACTTGGCTTTGTGAAGGAATTATGTCACAAAAACCCTTCACAGAACAAAGAAGCGAGTTCAACAAGAGCAGTAAAACTGTTTTATCTTTGGAAATGAGCATGATGTTGCATTTGACAATATTTCATGTTAATTTATTCTGTTGACTAATTGTTCTTTGGAGAAATTGAACTCATTTGCCATTAGATTTGACATGTTAAATTAATCAGATCTCTTAAAAGGCTTCCAAATTCTGAGAGCATGAGACAGTTCAAAATTGCATCCACATTTATCCACACTGTTTTTGACATGATATGCAAAGAAAAATAGCCTCATTCATTCTTGTCTG
Organism: Oreotragus oreotragus; assembly: GCA_006410675.1. Taxonomy (NCBI): domain Eukaryota; kingdom Metazoa; phylum Chordata; class Mammalia; order Artiodactyla; family Bovidae; genus Oreotragus; species Oreotragus oreotragus. The sequence goes on along the minus strand of SJYX01018591.1, from coordinate 352,873 downwards.
TACACTGCCATGGGGGCATTTCCTGGGTTACAATTTTTTCCCCCTTTTTCAAGATGAACTGACTGCCTTAAACCCAACTCTATTATTAATCCATTATTGATTAATATAAATCTTAAAAATATAGTTTTTTAAAATCATAACATATCATAGATCATGTGAAATTCCTTTCATTTCTCATCACTTCATTTCTGGTTTTGATATTGCTTTTAAAAAAGTTTTTTTCTCCTTTATAATGAGACAGTATCTATAACATATTTCCTATTACATTGCCATTTTTGCTTAATGGAACTCAACTTGAAGCATCCATTTTTCACTTGGAGCAAAATGAAATTCTTTCTCTGAGCTGTTGCATTAACAGTCAATATGGTGTTGGTTCTAGCTCTTCAAAACCATGAGTGATGTATACTTAATGGATCTTCTTCTCTCATCTCACCCATTTTTCTACATTTCTCACTGATCTTAAGTATTCTTTCCAAAAATCTAACCTTTATAACTCTCTACTAAACTCTTCTCTTACATTTTAATGCCTCACTTAGATGTAGTTTATCATTGTCTGTACTTAAAGATGTGGTTATTGGTTGAGGAGATGTGATTACCTAAAAGTAACTTTTGTGAAATTTTAAGATAGACTCAACTTTTAAGGGGAGCATTTCAGTCCTGAACAAAGATCGAACTTCAGTTCAGTTCAGTCGCTCAGTCGTGTCTGACTCTTTGTGACCCCATGGATTGCGGCATGCCAGGCCTCCCTGTCCATCGCCAAGTCCCACAGTTTATTCAAACTCATGTTGAGTCGGTGATGCCATCCAACCATCTCATCCTCTGTCATCCCCTTCTCCTCCGGCCTTCAATCTTTCCCAGCATCAGGGCCTTTTCCAATGAGTCAGTTCCTTGCATCAGGTGGCCAAAGTATTGGAGCTTCAGCTTCAGCATCAGTCCTTCCAATGAATATTCAGGACTGATTTCCTTTAGGATGGATTGGTTGGATCTCCCTGTGGTCCAAGGGACTTTCAAAAGTCTTCCCCAAACCACAGTTCAGAAGAATCAATTCTTCAGTGCTCAGCTTTCTTTATATTCCAACTCTCACTATCATACATGACTACTGGAAAAACCATAGCTTGACCAGGCATACCTTTGTTGGCAAAGTAATGTCTCTGCTTTTTAATATGTTGTACAGGCTGCTCACAACTTTCCTTCCAAGGACTAAGTTCAGTTCAGTTCAGTTCAGTTTCTCAGTCGTGTCCGACTCTTTGTGACCCCATGAATCGCAGCACACCAGGCCTCCCTGTTCATCACCATGTCTCGGAGTTCACTCAGACTCACGTCCATCGAGTCCATCATGCCGTCCAGCCATCTCATCCTTGGTCATCTCCTTCTCCTCCTGCCCCCAATCCCTCCCAACATCAGTGTCTTTTCCAATGAGTCAACTCTTCGTATGAGGTGGCCAAAGTACTGGAGTTTTAGCTTTAGCATAATTCCTTCCAAAGAAATCCCAGGGCTGATCTCCTTCAGAATGGACTGGTTGGATCTCCTTGCAGGCCAAGGGACTCTCAAGAGTCTTCTCCAACACCACAGTTCAAAAGCATCAATTCTTCGACACTCAGCTTTCTTCACAGTCCAACTTTCACATCCATACATGACCACAGGAAAAACCATAGCCTTGACTAGGCGGACCTTAGTCGGCAAAGTAATGTCTCTGCTTTTGAATATACTATCCAGGTTGGTCATAACTTTTCTTCCAAGGAGTAAGCGTCTTTTAATTTCATGGCTGCAGTCACCATCTGCAGTGATTTTGGAGCCCAAAAAAATAAAGTCTGACACTGTTTCCACTGTTTCCCCATCTATTTCCCATGAAGTGATGGGACCGGATGCCATGATCTTCGTTTTCTGAATGTTGAGCTTTAAGCCAACTTTTTCGCTCTCCTCCTTCACTTTCATCAAGAGGCTTTTTAGCTCCTCCTCACTTTCTGCCATAAGGGTGGTGTCATCAGCATATCTGAGGTTATTGATATTTCTCCCGGCAATCTTGATTCCAGCTTGTGTTTCTTCCAGTCCAGCGTTTCTCATGATGTACTCTGCATATAAGTTAAATAAGCAGGGAGACAATATACAGCCTTGACGTACTCCTTTTCCTATTTGGAACCAGTCTGTTGTTCCATGTCCAGTTCTAACTGTTGCTTCCTGACCTGCATACAGATTTCTCAAGAGGCAGGTTAGGTGGTCTGGTATTCCCATCTCTTTCAGAATTTTCCACAGTTTATTGTGATCCACACAGTCAAAGGCTTTGGCATAGTCAATAAAGCAGAAATAGATGTTTTTCTGGAACTCTCTTGCTTTTTCCATGATCCAGCGGATGTTGGCAATTTGATCTCTGGTTCCTCTGCCTGTTCTAAAACCAGCTTGAACATCAGGGAGTTCACGGTTCACATATTGCTGAAGCCTGGCTTGGAGAATTTTGAGCATTACTTTACTAGCGTGTGAGATGAGTGCAATTGTGCGGTAGTTTGAGCATTCTTTGGCATTGCCTTTCTTTGGGATTGGAATGAAAACTGACCTTTTCCAGTCCTGTGGCCACTGCTGAGTTTTCCAAATTTGCTGGCATATTGAGTGCAGCACTTTCACAGCATCATCTTCCAGGATTTGAAACAGCTCAACGGGAATTCCATCACCTCCACTAGCTTTGTTCTTAGTGATGCTTTCTAAGGCCCACTTGACTTCACATTCCAAGATGTCTGGCTCTAGATTAGTGATCACATCCTCATGATTATCTGGGTCGTGAAGATCTTTTCTGTACAGTTCTTCTGTGTATTCTTGCCACCTCTTCTTAATATCTTCTGCTTCTGTTAGGTCCATACCATTTCTATCCTTTATCGAGCCCATCTTTGCATGAAATGTTCCCTTGGTATCTCCAATTCTCTTGAAGAGATCTCTAGTCTTTCCCATTCTGTTGTTTTCCTCTATCTCTTTGCATTGATTGCTGAAGAAGGCTTTCTTATCTCTTCTTGCTATTCTTTGGAACTCTGCATTCAGATGCTTATATCTTTTCTTTTCTCCTTTGCTTTTCGCCTCTCTTCTTTTCAGTGCTATTTGTAAGGCTTCTCCAGACAGCCATTTTGCTTTTTTGCATTTCTTTTCCATGGGGATGGTCTTGATCCCTGTCTCCTGTACAATGTCACGAACCTCATTCCATAGTTCATCAGGAACTCTGTCTATCAGATCTAGGCCCTTAAATCTATTTCTCACTTCCACTGTATAATCATAAGGGATTTGATTTAGGTCATACCTGAATGGTCTAGCGGTTTTCCCTACTTTCTTCAATTTAAGTCTGAATTTGGAAATAAGGAGTTCATGATCTGAGCCACAGTCAGCTCCTGGTCTTGTTTTTGTTGACTGTATAGAGCTTCTCCATCTTTGGCTGCAAAGAATATAATCAATCTGATTTCGGTGTTGACCATCTGGTGATGTCCATGTGTAGAGTCTTCTCTTGTGTTGCTGGAAGAGGGTGTTTGCTATGACCAGTGCATTTTCTTGGCAAAACTCTATTAGTCTTTGCCCTGCTTCATTCCGCATTCCAAGGCCAAATTTGCCTGTTACTCCAGGTGTTTCTTGACTTCCTACTTTAGCATTCCAGTCCCCTATAATGAAAAGGACATCTTTTTTGGGTGTTAGTTCTACAAGGTCTTGTAGGTCTTCATAAAACCGTTCAACTTCAGCTTCTTCAGCATTACTGGTTGGGGCATAGACTTGGATAACTGTGATATTGAATGGTTTGCCTTGGAGATGAACAGAGATCATTCTGTCGTTTTTGAGATTGCATCCAAGTACTGCATTTCGGACTCTTTTGTTGACCATGATGGCTACTCCATTTCTTCTGAGGGATTCCTGCCCGCAGTAGTAGATATAATGGTCATCTGAGTTAAATTCACCCATTCCAGTCCATTTTAGTTCACTGATTCCTAGAATGTCGACGTTCACTCTTGCCATCTCTTGTTTGACCACTTCCAATTTGCCTTGATTCATGGACCTGACATTCCAGGTTCCTATGCAATATTGCTCCTTACAGCTTTGGACCTTGCTTCTATCACCAATCACATGCACAACTGGGTATTGTTTTTGCGCTGGCTCCATCCCTTCATTCTTTCAGGAGTTATTTCTCCACTGATCTCCAGTAGCATATTGGGCACCTAACAACCTGGGGAGATTCTCTTTTGGTATCCTATCATTTTGCATTTTCATACTGTTCATGGGGTTCTCAAGGCAAGAATACTGAAGTGGCTCGCCATTCCCTTCTCCAGTGGACCACGTTCTGTCAGCCCTCTCCACCATGACCTACCCGTCTTGAGTCCTTGCCCTTGCAAGAGGGCATTGGAGGGCAGACACACTGAAACCATACTCACAGAAAACTAGTTAATCTAATCACACTAGGACCACAGCCTTGTCCAAGGACTAAAAGTCTTTTAATTTTATGGCTGCAGTTACCATCTGCAGTGATTCTGAAGCCCCTCAAAATCAAGTCTGTCACTATTTCCATTGTTTCCCCATCTATTTGCCATGAAGTGATGGGACCAGATGCTATGATCTTAGTTTTCTGAATGTTGATGAATGCAATTTGTAAAGTTTCAACTTGAATGAATGCTCTGATGGTCTCAAGAATGTTGTTTAAATTATTTTTAATTTGTATTTAAACATTTTTATTCTATAACTACTTTTTTTAGAAAGGTGGAACAGCAGAAGAATAAAAGTGAGGACAAAAGACTTTGGAGTTGTCTCCATAGGGTGTGTGCAGAGCTGATTATATCATGAGTAAGATTTTATTACAATTAATTTTTCTAGATGAAGAACCTCAATAAATGCATCAAGTTTCCCTTGAATTTCTCTAATTTTCTTGAGGTCTTCAGCCATTTGAACTTGTTTAACAATAAACAATTTTGCTTTCTTCTCGCTATCTTCATCAAAATCTTCTGATACATCTTTAACATTTTTCTCTAATTATCCGACTTCGGTGTTTGTAGGTTGTTGCATTAGAGTATTTGCAGTGACAGCAAGAAGGCAGAGTATTTGCCAAAACAGGACAACATCTTTACATCCGTACTCAAAATCTACAAAATGCTATTGCTAGTAATGAAAGTCTCTTCAACTTTGCAAAACTTTAAAATAGATTAAACTTTTAAGTGGAACTTTTCAGTCTTGATCAAAGATGTAACTACATTTCTGTGAAATATATAAAGTCTCAACATAAACGAATGCTCAGTTGGTCTTCAGAATGTTGAAAAGATGTTTCACCTTGAGGGGAATTGCATTTGTGCTCTAGTCCTCTGTCTCTGTCTGCCTGTCTCTCTGTACATTTCTAAAGACACTTGATCTGCCTTTCTCTGTCCTGTCTCACTTGCATCTTGTCACTTTTCCCCTCAGTTCAGTTCAGTTGCTTAGTCATGTCCGACTCTTTGCAACGCCATGGACTGCAACACGCCAGGCTTCCTTGTCAGTCACTAACTCCCAGAGCTTGCTCAAATTCATGTCCATGGATTCAGTAATGCCATCCAACCATCTCATCCTCTGTCATCCCCTTCTCCTCCTGCCTTCAATCTTTCCCAGTATCAGGGTCTTTTTAATGAGTCAGTTTTTCACATCAGGTGGCCAAAGTACTGGAGTGTCAGCTTTAGCATCAGTCCTTCCAATGGATATTCAGTTCTAATTTAATTTAGGATTGACTGGTTTGATCTCCTTGCAGTCCAAGGGACTCTCGAGCGTCTTCTTCAACACCACAGTTCAAAAGCATCTGCTCTTCAGTGCTCAGCCTTTTTTTATGGTCCACTCTCACATCCATACACATCCATACATGACTACTGGAAAAGCCATAAAACCATAGCTTTGGCTATATGGACCTTTATCAAAAGCAAAGTAATGTCTCTGCTTTTTAATATGCAGTCTAGTTTTGTCATAGCTTTTCTTAAAGGAGCAAGCGTCTTTTAATTTCATGGCTGCAGTCGCCATCTGCAGTGATTTTGGAGCCCAAGAAAATAAGGTCTGTCAGTGTTTCCATTGTTTCCCCATCTATTTGCCATGAAGTGATGGGACCAGATACCATGATCTTTGTTTTTTTGAATGTTGAGTTTTATGCCAGCTTTTAACTTTACAGTGTTCTTCTGGTTCCTGATAAAAGGCAGTTGTACCTTTATTCTCTACCATCCATTTTAATCAGAGACTAGGTTCATTCTTCTCATCAACTCACTTGGTTTTCATTAGAGTTCTAATAGCCTATAGTTTACTGTTTTACAGACTTACACGTTGACTATGTTTTAAGTGTATTGGATTGTCGGGCATCACTCGCCTATTCATTCATTCACTTCTCAGTTCAGTTAGTGGACAAACACTTACAGCGTCCACACTACATGTGTTATTTCCTAGGAATGCAGACATGAATAAGACAGAATCTATATCCTCAAGGAACATCCATGAGAGGAGGACACACCTAAGCCTTGATTCAAAAGGAACACTCTCAGAAGACTTGCTGAGATGGAATCTCCCCACTAAAAAGGACCAGAGTCAACAAAATTCTAAGGATTTTCTTTGGATTTTCTATGGCATCTGTAAGGGAATTTTGATTCTTAAGTACCTACTGGGATCTGGCATTATGTGGGCCTGTTATAATCATTAATCTCCAAAGTAATCATGGGAGGGAAAATATTACCATCCCCAATTTACTGATGAGAAAATTAGAAATAAGAAAAGTTAGAGCTCGTCCAGTATTCTATAGTTAATAATTAATTTGCAAAGGTGTTTTTCTTTAAGCTGTGTTAAAGTAAAATACAAAATATAGATCAAACTTGAAAATACTCTGAACAAATAAAATGGAGCCATGAAAAGAGAACTAAATCTAGTTCATGAGCAGAAGTGAAATGATTTATTTCTTATAAATGCCTCTGATAATCATAAAAGAAACATTAGTTACCTTCAAAAAATTGTATGAAATAATCACTTAAAAAATTCTCCTGCTGTCTGAGAATCCACATTGTAACAACTAATCATTTTCAAGCTTAAATAACTTCCTCGTTTTCTTTTTTAAGATTTTTTTTTATTACTGAGGTAACAGTTAATTCCTAAACATTGGTTTATATCATGTTTCCTGTGTAGAGCACTATATTTCTATTTCTGTATACCCTACAGTATGCTCACCACCAAAAACTGAGTCTCCATCTGTAATCATATAGCTGGTCTTCACCCATTTCACCCTGCCCCTGCCCCTCTGGCAACCACTGCTCTGTTCTCTGTGTCTACGTGTTTGTTTTTGCTTGGTTTGTTCATTTATTTATTTGTTTATTTGCTTTTTATATTTCCCATATGAATGAAACCATATAATACTTGCCTTATATCACTAAGCATAAAACCTTCAAAGCCTACCCAAAGTTGCAAATGTCAAAATTTCACTTTTTTATGGCTGAGCAGTATTCCATGGTATATATATATATGTATCACATTTTTTTTTTTAAATTCCGTCATCTATTGATGGGAACTTAGGTTGTTTCCATATCTTGCCTGTTGTAAATAATGCCGTGATCAATGTCAGGGTGTATGTGTGTTCAGTAACTTGGTCATGTCTGGCTCTTTGTGATCCATGGACTATAGCCCACCAGACTCCTCTGTCCATGGGCTTTTCCAGGCAAGAATACTGGAGTTGGTTGCCATTCCCTTCTCCATGGTATCTTTCCAACCTGGGTATTGAACCCACATCTCCTGTGTCTCTTGCATTAGAAGGCAGATTCCTTACCTGTGAGACACCTGAGAAGCCCATGTAGCTTATCAAATTAGTGGGCTTTTTATTCTTGGATAAATACCCAGAGTAAAATTAGTGTTTCCTTATTCTTGGATAAATATGCAGAGATGGGATAGCTGGATCAGTTGGTAGGTCTATTCTCAAATTTTTGAGGAATTTCCATACTGTCTTCCATAGTGACTGCTCCAATCTACATTCCCACCAACAGTGCATGAGAGTTCCCTTTCACCACACTTTTACCAACAGTTCTTTCTTGCCTTTCTGATGATAGCCAATTAGTAGGTGTGAGGTTATATCTCATTGTGATTTTGATTGCATAATAATTAGTGGCATCACATATCTTTTCATGTACCCGTTGGCCACTTGTATGTCTTGGGAAAAATATCTATTTAGCTCCTCTGCCATTTTTAAATTGGGTTGGTATTTTGTTGTTGTTGTTGAGTTGTATAAGTCTTTTATACATTTTGGATATTAACTCCTTGTGGGATATATCATTTACAGATATCTTCTCCCCTTCAGTAGGTTATCTTTCCTTTTTGTGCATGTGGTTTCCTTTGCTGTGCAAAAGTTTTTTAGTTTGATGCAGTAACATTTGTTTATTTTTGCTTTTGTTTCCTTGTCTGAGGAGACATATCTAGAAACACATTGCTAAGATTAGTGTCAAAGAGTGTACTGCCTATGTTTTCTTTCATGAGTTTTATGGTTTTAGGTCTTACATTCAAGTCTTCAATCCATTTTGAGCTAATTTTTGTGTATGTTTTGGGGTATGTTATGAGATAGTGATCTGGTTTCTTTTCTTTTCTTTTTGCATGTTGCATTTTCCCAACACTATTTACCGAAGAAACTGTCCTTTCTCTATTATATATTTTTTGCTCCTTTGTCATCAGTTAATTGCTTCTATTTGTGTGGGTTTCTTTCTGGGCTCTGTCTTTTGTGCCATTGACCTATGTATCTGTTTTTATGCCAATACCTCACTGTTTTGATTACTATGGTTTTGTGATATAGTTTGAAATCGGGGAGTATGATACTTTTAGCTTTGTTCTTTCTTCTTACAATTGCTTTGGCTATTTGAGATCTTTGTGATTCTATATAAGTTTTAGAATTTTTTGTTCTATTTCTCTGAAAAATATCCCTGGGATTTTGATAGGGACAGCATTGAAACTTTAGGTTACTTTAGGTAATATGGACATTTTAACAATGTTAATTCTTTGAATCCATAAGCGTGGAATATCTTTCCATTTATCTGTGTCCTGTTAAATTTCTTTCAACAGTGTCTTATTGTTTTCAATGTACAGGTATTTTACCTTCTTGGTTAAATTTATTCCCAGATATTTTATTCTTGTTTTGTGATTGTAAATGAAATTATTTTCTTAATTTTTCTCATTATCACTTTATAAGCCATCCTGTAATACCGCGCCCCTGAGCTTCATATAAGTTTAGATTTTAAAGCTTCCAGTTTGTGAACTGTTCTTATATGCACATGTGTGTGTGCTCAGTCACTTTAATCATGTCTTACTCTTTGCAACCTTATGGACTGTAGCCCTCCAGTCTCCTCAGTCCATGGAATTGTCCAGCCAAGAACACTGGAGTGGATTGCTATGCTCTCCTCTAGGGAATCTTCCTGATCCAGGGATCGAACCCACATCTCCTGAGACTCCTGCATTACAGGTGGATTTTTTTTTTTTTTTAACTGCTGAACCACTGGGGAAGCTGTCTTATATGCACAGTAAATGCATATTACATTTTATTTATCCAGTGGTTTTAATTTTGCTCTTTTTCAATTTTTGACATTTTACTATGAACACTTTCAAATATGCACCAAGAGCACTTAACATCAATTTTTGATACCAAATACACTATCACCAATGATTAGTATCAAATATCAGTATCATCAGTTATCAATATCTTGCCATTCTTCTTTCATCCATCACCTTCATCTTTCTTTCTTTTTACTTTGTGTCTGTAATAGATATGAACTTAGAAATACACGAACAATATTATTAGTACAACAAATAATATTCTTTTATAATTGCTTAATATCATCTGACACTCATCTCATGTTTGCTTTCTTTTGATTGTCACAAAATGTCTTTCTGGAGTTGCATTTTTAAAACAATTAATGTCTCAAATAGATTCATACATTGCATTTGATTAATATGCCTAATAACGCTCTTTTCACTTAAAAGTTTTTTTTTCTCCTCATTTTTTCATGTCAATTACTTACTGAAGACATTTATTTTTCACTGTGGAATTTATCACCTTCTGGACTGGGCATATTGTGTTCACTGGATTTTGTTTAACATGTTCCTTTATGCCCCATATTTTCAGTAAATGGGTAGAACAATCTAGGGGTATCATTAGATTCAGATTAACGTGCTTTCTTTTGGAAAAATGTTTTCTTCATAACTGGTACTATGTCCATTCTATTGCATCACTTCAGGAAACATATGATGTCTGGTTTCCTTTCTGTCAATATTATAGTTGATAACTGGGTTCAGGAGTTATGGATCTGAGTCACACTTTGCAAAAACCTGCATGAATATTTTGCTTGTGTTTTCAAAGTTACTGATGTTCATTGTCCAGGTTGATTATTTTATTAGCAGCTGTAAAATGATGATTTCTATAATTCTATCATTCCAGACACATTCATTAGTTAGCAGTCTTCTAGAATAAGAGTTTGTCCTTCATCAGTTATTTAGTTGCCCAGAAATATGGTTCACGTTCAGGCTTTCCCAGTGGCTTAGTGGGTAAAGAATTCTCCTGCAATGCAGGAGACCCAGGAAGCATTAGTTTGGTTCCTGGGTTGGCAAGATCCCTTGGATGAGAAAATGGCAACTCACTCCAGTATTCTTGTCTAGATAATCCCATGGATAAGGTGGCAAAGAGTCGGACATGACTGGGTGACTAAACAGACAGACAGACTGATGGTTCATATCCAAAATACAGGCTGCATGTTTGATTCTAACCCTGTTTTCACAAAGTTTCACAATGATGAGTTGGTACATTACAATACAATACTGGAACCCAGGATTATGTAACTCTGAGCCTTTATAATTTGTACCTAATTAAAGAGTTAAAAATGCTGTAAGAATATAAACAAAGTCTGAAAGTCCCAGTGCTTTTTGGCAGACAAGAGGTTAAAGAGCCAGGATTCCTGAGACATCTTCATTCTATTATTTCTGGAGACGTCTCAGAGGTCATTAAGTGCCACCCAGTCTCATTTCATAGCAGTTATTACCACTCTTCTCAGGTTGATTAATATTGTAACCACTGTGGACTCTCAGCGTGCTGATGATCAACAGCTATTTAAACTAATGCCCTCAGCCCCTCTCCTGTTCTTCTGGCTCCGGGCTGGAAGAACAGCAGAGAAGGTGTTGGCTGGGGTATTTTTCCATATTACTTCCTGAGGCAGCCTGACAACTTTGAAAAAAGAGGGAAATTATGTGAGTAAATACAGTATTTCCTCCCCAGCCCCAAGGGGATTGCTTTGTCAGCATCAGCAAAAAATCAGAGATTGGAAGTGACTCCCTGTTGCTCCTGAGCTTGCTCAGCACAGCAGCTGGAACCAAACACGCCTCTGTGTGCCCATGTGAATACCTGAAAATAATGTGTTTATTTCCGTACTTTAAAAATAAAAATTATTTTTCAAAAACACTCCAGGAGGCACCAAGGAAATTGTGGGAGGCCCAATTAAAAGTTCTTTTTCTTCCTACTGCTCTCCTGGTTTGGGGGCCTGAGAGGGGTCATCTCCAGGCACCACTGTCGTAGTAAAAGGTTGTGACTTTCTCTAGGTATCCCTCTCTGCACACTGTATTTGAAATGTTCTTCCTAATCCTACACGGGAGATAGAGCCTGACGTTAGTCATCTCAAAGGGGTGGTGTTGGAGAACAGAAACACTTAGAATTATGTATACAAGTCCCTTCTCTCCTTTCCATCCCTACTGGAACCTTAAGTGAGTGAATGAAAGAAGCTCAGGTGTGTCTGACTCTTTGTGACCCCATGAACTATACAGTCCATGGAACTCTCCAAGCCAGAATACTGGAGTGGGTAGCCTTCCTTTCCTTTCTCCAGGAGATCCTCCCAGTCCAGGAATCAAACCAGGATCTGCATTGCCCATAGATTCTTTACTAATCGAGCTATGAGGGAAGCCTGGGAACCTCAAAGGGTAGAGATACATTAGTATTTTGGGGAGTGGAAGAAGGGAGGGTCAGGGTAGGTGGTATGCAAGTATACAGAGAAGAGGGCAGAAGGCTGGGGATACAGGAAGGGCAAGGGGCCTAGAGAGAGCAGGGAGGGGCAGTGGGCCAGGAGTCAGGTAGATTCCAAGGGGAGAGTCTTGGGCTCCTTCCTTGCTGTTCCCAAGTTCCTTGCACTTCACCTTCTTTTTCTCCCAGTGTCCTGGGGCACTGTTCTTGGGGCAGCTCTTGGCAGATGGTCTGGTACCGAGTCTTTGGGAGAGTCTGAGGCTGAGGAGTGACTGTGGTGAACAAATACAGGGCTTGTTCCCGTGTTCATTGTGTGAGCCTGGGACATAGTCATCAGGGGCAGAAAGATTTGCCTTTTGAACAATGGTGTCACGATAGTGAAACAGAGCAGTTCCTTCCCCTCACCATGTCCTCCCCTTGCCTTTTGTCTGTAGAAAAACTTTAGTCAAAGAGTACATTTAATCAGCAAAGTGAAAAAAAAAACAACAAAAAAAACCAGGACAAGATAATAATAGTTGAGTTATTAAGCATTGTTAAGGACTTTCAGTTCCATCTCAAGGGCTATAGATAATATTCTGAGCCATCTCCTGTGAGCTGTCTTGTAGCTATCGAAACCCCCACCAGGTGGAAAAAGCTAATTACATGATGACCAGATTGTAGCTATGACATAAGCTGCCACAATCCTGAAAACTGCCCTTAAGGAAATGAGAACAAACTGCCCCTGGAACTGAAGACCAACAACACTTGAAACAATCAAGATGATGCTGGTCAGACACCACACGGCCAACTTCAAGAGGACTGTTGGAGCTGACCGTGCTGTCTGTCTGTAGCCCCTTCCTTCCACCTATACACTCCTGAAACTCCCCTTTAAAAGCTCTTTCTCACTGATTGGCTGTTGAACAGATGACTGTTTTCTGATTTTGCTATATAGTTTGGGAACTGTCCTAGCACTTTTACTGAGATCCTTCTTCCCCCCTCTCCCCATCTCCTGATAAGAGTCATGGACTCCTGGACTCACCCAGGTGACATAGAGAAAACAAGGACAAACATCTGGAACATCACTGACATCATTGGCCCAAGAAATGGGTTGTTTTAGTCCAGCTAAAGAACTAACACTCAAAGAGTTTTAAAGCCTTAATTTCCCTCTCAGTGTCAATTATCAGACACGTTCAGCCACCTGTAGTAATAGGCTGCATTCAGCTATAAAAAGGGCCATTGTCAAAATGACCTGAGAAGTATTTCTAATGATTCCTTTAGGGCTTCTATTGGGTGCACACTCATTTCTTCTTGAAGCCTCTTGGCAAGTTAAGGTATGTGGCCCAGGCTGGAGAACCTGCTCACACTTCCCAGTTGGTCCACTGCATTTGGATATCATCAGTTCAGTTCAGTCACTCAGTCGTGTCCAACTCTTTGCGACCCCATGAATCACAGCACGCCAGGCCTCCCTGTTCATCACCATCTCCTGGAGGCCACTCAGACTCACATCCATCGAGTCAGTGATGCCATCCAGCCATCACATTCTCTGTTGTCCCCTTCTCCTCCTGCCCCCAATCCCTCCCAGCATTAGAGTCTTTTCCAATGAGTCAACTCTCTGCCTGAGGTGGTCAAAGTACTGGAGTTTCAGCTTTAGCATCATTCCTTCCAAAGAAATCCCAGGGCTGATCTCCTCCAGAATGGACTGGTTGGATCCTCTTGCAGGCCAAGGGACTCTCAAGAGTCTTCTCCAACACCACAGTTCAAAAGCATCAATTCTTCAGTGCTCAGCCTTCTTCACAGTCCAACTCTCACATCCATACATGACCACAGGAAAAACCATAGCCTTGACTAGACGGACCTTAGTCAGCAAAGTAATGTCTCTGCTTTTGAATATACTATCCAGGTTGGTCATAACTTTTCTCCCAAGGAGTAAGCGTCTTTTAATTTCATGGCTGCACTCACCATCTGCAGTGATTTTGGAGCCCCCCAAAATAAAGTCTGACACTGTTTCCACTGTTTCCCCATCTATTTCCCATGAAGTGATTGGACCGGATGCCATGATCTTAGTTTTCTGAATGTTGAGCTTTAATCCAACTTTTTCACTCTCCTCTTCACTTTCATCAATAGGCTTTTTAGTTCCTCTTCACTTTCTGCCATAAGGGTGGTTTCATCTACATATCTGAGGTTATTGATATTTCTCCTGGCAATCTTGATTCCAGCTTGTGTTTCTTCCAGTCCAGCATTTCTCATGATGTACTCTGCATATAAGTTAAATAACATAGTGCTTCTTAAATCTACTTGTGTCTGTCCCAACACCCAACATCCTTACATCAAAGTAAGGAGCATGCTGAGGTTTCACAAATGGCATTGAGAAACTGTAGAAAAGGTGGCAAATCTCATCCCTAATTGTAGTGCATAGAGTTACATGAACCCCAAAATACAGGCAAGGAGTTTAGATACCAACATGGCCTTGGGCAGAGAAAGGCAGGAAGAAAGAAAAAGCACAGAGCTGTCAATCATATGTGAGGGAGAAGGAAATCACAAAGTCAGAGTGTAGACTCTGCCTGGCACCTGGTGCCTTGTAGATCCTGCTCCAATTGCATATGAATGTTTTCCCCGACACATCCCTTTTGATGTGGAAAATTTCAAGACTTGAAGGAGAAGCAAGGGTGACTTTCTACAAACTGAGAAGGTGCATGCCACAGCCATGGCATTCATCACAACATCAATGACTAAGTTTAAAGAGAAGTGAGTGTGGAATCTAAAGAGATGATACAAGTGAACTTATCTACAAAGCTGAAACAAGCTCACAGACTTACACAGTGACCTTATGGTTATGGATGGGGGGCAGAGAGGGGAGGGATAGTTAGCAAGTCTGGGATGGATGTGTACACACTGCTATATTTAAAATGAATAACCAATAAGGATCTACTATATAGTGCAGGGAACTCTACTCAGTGTTATATGGCAGCCTGGATGGGAGAGGAATTTGGGGAGAGAATAGGGACATGCATAGGTATAACTGAAAACTCGCACAGCATTGTTAATTGGCTGTACTCCAATATAAAATAAGGAGTTAAAAATAAGAGAAGTGAACATTATGTTCAAGGAATAAAGTGCTTGCCGACTGCATTTTCTTCCCCAGTTATACCAAATGAACACTTTCCCATCTCACTCAGCTATGCTGAATTCCAAGCCCAGTGTCCTTTTTAAGATCCCCAATTAATCACCTGACAGGAGGAAGGCAGGGGGTGTGGGTGGGCAATGAGTTGGTAGGAGAAGGGTAGTAAGGAAATTGGCAAGGAAATGCACAATTACAACTGTGTGAGAGGCTTCTCAGGAAACATAGGCAGTGTTTTCTGTCTACTCCATTCTGTTGAAAGGAAACAACAGGAAACTCAGCAATGGACCCAGGTGATCACATACATTTAAAGCACTTTTAGCATCCCCCCTGCTGAGTCTGTGTTGACTATACAATTTGGGAGGCTGAAGCTGGAGAAAACACAGTTAGGAGTTTTAGTTTTCAAATTATGAAACATATACCTGGTTCTTGAAAGAGAAAGATGTGTACCTGGCAGAAGCTGAGCCCACCTGGGTACTGCCCAGAGTCATTTCTCTCTTGTATCATTTAGCATCTCAACATCACATGTCTGCAGGGACCAAGAGCATCTGGAAACATCCCAAAAGTCCCCAAGCATGAAACTTCATTGGCTTCTCTCTCAAGACTTTCTTCCTTTGTCTTTCCCTAAAGAGAGAGGAAAGAAGAGGCATGCATTCCGATTGCCTATTTAGGGAAACAAAAAGGCTGCTTTTGAATTTCAAGTTCAACATCTACTAACACAACTGTGTATCTTAGGAAGATTGTTTCCTTAAATGTAGTCATTTTTTTCTTTCTCATTTTATAAACAGCATTAAGTGGGGGACATATCATACTTTCTTAAGTTCCTTCTGGCTGATTTCAGTTGAACAAAATATTAGTCATCTACTTCACCATTTAATAATGTTTTATTAGGTAATGATTATGTGCAAATCATTTTACTAGCCCCAGGAAATAAAGATGATGAAGGCATGGTTGCTGTCCTCAAGAAACCCCAAATATCAAAGGATCCCTGACAGTCACAAGAGGATTGAAACCATAGCCTATGCTGCCTCCCCAATACACAATAAACCAAAACAGAAAAATTGGGACTTTGCTGGTGGGCCAATGGTTAAGGACTCTGTGCTTCAAATGCAGGGAGTGAGGGTTTAATCCCTGCTTAAGGAACTGAGATCCCACATTCTGTACAGCAAAAAAATGAAGCTGAAAAACGAATATCTTTCAAGTCATTTGTCATGCTTAGCCATTCATTAGTTAAGCTATTCATTAATACAACAAATATTTATTGAGCATGTACTAAGTGTCAGAAACTCTCACGAAACTTGCATTTATGTCAGATAGTGATAGGATGTAGGATGGTCACAATAAAGGACAGAAATGGTATGAAGCAGGAGATATTAAGAAGAGGTAGCAAGAATACACAGAACTACACAAAAAATATATAAATAACCTAGATAACCACTATGGTGTGATCACTCCCCTGGAGCCAGACATCATGGAATGTGAAGTCAAGTGGACCTTAGGAAGCATTGCTATGAGCAAAGCTAGTGGAGATGATAGAACTCCAGCTGAGCTATTTCAAATCCTAGAAGATGATACTGTGAAAGTGCTGCACTAAATATGCCAGCAAATTTGAAAAACTCAACAAAGGTCAGTTTTCATTCCAATCCCAAAGAAAGACAATGCCAAAGAATTGAATTTGGCATTGAATTCATCACACACACTAGCAAAGCAATGCTCAAAATTCTCCAAGTCAGGCTTCAACAGTACATGAACCAAGAACTTCCAGATATTCAAGCTGGATTTCGAAAAGGTAGAGGAACCAGAGATCAAATTGCCAACATTTATTGGATCATATAAAAAGAAAGAGAATTCCAGAAAAACATCAACTTCTGCTTTATTGACTACGCTAAAGCTTTTAACTGTGTGGATCACAACAAACTGTGGAAAATTCTTCAAGAGATGGGTATACCAGACCACCTTACCTGCCGCTTGAGAAATCTGTGTGCAAGTCAAGAACAGTTAGAAATGGACATGGAACTGGTNGAATTCCAGAAAAACATCAACTTCTGCTTTATTGACTACGCTAAAGCTTTTAACTGTGTGGATCACAACAAACTGTGGAAAATTCTTCAAGAGATGGGTATACCAGACCACCTTACCTGCCGCTTGAGAAATCTGTGTGCAAGTCAAGAACAGTTAGAAATGGACATGGAACTGGTTTCAAATTGGGAAAGGAGTATGTCAAAGCTGTATATTGTCACCCTGTTTATTTAACTTATATGCAGAGTACCTCATGAAATGCTTGGCTGGATGAAGCACAAGCTGGAATCAGATTGCCAAAAGAAATATCAATAACCTCAGATATGCAGATGACACCATCCTTATGGCAGAAAGTGATGAAGAACTAAAGAGCCTCTTGATAAAAATGAAAGAGGAGAGTGAAAAACTGGCTTAAAACTCAACATTCAAAAGACTAAGATCATAGCATCCAGTCCCATCACTTCATGACAAATAGATGGGGAAACAATGGAAATAGTGACAGACTTTATTTTCTTGGGCTCCAAAATCACTGCAAATGCTGACTTGAAGTTAAAAGATGTTTGATCCTTGGAAGAAAAGCTACAAACAACATAGACAGCATATTAAAAAGCAGAGACATTACTTTGCCAACAAAGGTCCATCTGGTCAAAGCTATGGTTTTCCCAGTAGTCGTGTATGGATACAAGAGTTGAGCAATAAAGAAAGCTGAATGCCGAAGAATTGATGCTTTTGAACTGTGGTGTTGGAGAAGACTCTTGAGAGTCTCTTGGACTGCAAGGAGATCAAACCAGTCCATCCTAAAGTACTTTTGCTGAAGTTGAAACTCCAATACTTTGGCCACCTGATGTGAAGAGCTGACTCATTAGAAAAGACTCTGATGCTGGAAAAGATTGAAAGCAGGAGGAGAAGAGGACGACAGAGGATGAGATGGTTAGATGGCATCACTCGATGAACATGAGTCTGAACATTCTCTGGGAGTTGGTGATGGACAGGGAAGCATGGCATGCTACAATTAAGGCGTCACAAAGAATAGGATGCAACTGAGCAACTAAACTGAACTGAACTGAATGACACAGGCATTGTGTAATAAGGTTGGTTAAGGGGATAGAGAGAGATATTACAGTTGGATACAGTGACAGTTAACACAGAGTGAGTGAGCCTTATAAACATCAGGTGTCTGCATGGCAGAGGGCCTGAGGAATGAATGAAATTGATGTACTCAATGGGCAGCCAGGAAGCCAGCAAGGCTGAAGAAGAGGAAGAGGATAGTGATGAGGAAGAGAGGACGTGAAGGTTTCTTGTGTATGGATACATGGTTGTGTAGGTCCTGGTAAATAATTGGGGTTTTACAGAGTTGCTAAAAGCAAACAAACCAACAAACCTGGAAACAGATGAATATATAGTGTCATTTAACATAATGTGACAGTACAATCAAATAATATTATCTCAGCTTCCAAATTTTATGGCTACCCTGAATAAGGAAAAATGTGGGCAGCTCCTGGTGGGTTTTGAGCAGAAGAGAGGCATGGGAAGAAACCATTTGAAGGGCTTCATAGTATGCTGTCTCTCAAATGTACCATACTGGCCTAATGATTATTTTGAGATCAAGATAACTGAGAAAAAGCACACAAGCCGGCCCCCTCTCTACCAGGAAGAGCAAGACTGTTCTTGTCCTTAATCATCCCGGAGATAAGTCGAGATGCTTATTAGTCCAGAGATGGTCCCAGAAGAATCTATGTAGCAAATATTGCTAGAAATGCCCTTACTCTGCATCTGTTATTGTTGCCACTAGGTCATAGCCAATTCTTTGTGACTTCAAGGACTACAGCATGTCAGGCTTCCCCATTCTTCACTGTCTCTGAGAATTTTCTCAAACTCATGTCCATTGAATCGATGATGCTCTCCAACCATCTTATCCTCTGTCACCCCTTTCTCCTCCTGTCCTCAATCTTCCCCAGATTCAGGGTCTTTTTCAATGAGTTGGCTCTTTGCATCTGGTGGCCAAAGTATTGGAGCTTCAGCTTCAGCATCACTCCTTCCAATGAATAATCAAGGTTGATTTCCTTGAGGATTGACTGGTTTGATCTCCTTGCTGTCCAAGGGAATCTCCAAGGGTCTCCTCCAGCACCACAATTTGAAAGCATCAATTCTTTGGCACTCAGTCTTCTTTTTGGTCCAACTCTCACATTAGTTTCCTCCATATATTTACCTTCTCACAATTTGCTGTTCAAACTCAAATTCCTTTTCCGTTCTATCTTGTCCCTTCTCTATGAAGTTAATATTCTTTTGTTAAGATGCTATTTAAATTCAGCTTCTAATTGCCTCTTGGAGTCACCATCACTGATGTCTCCCATGGGTATGTGAATGCACACATGAATCAGCTTCTATTTGTTTCCCTCTTGTTTATCTTTTTGTCAGCCTAATTTGTAGAGCCCTATCTGAAGAACATATGAGGGTAGAGGGGGGAAAGAGTTAGGTTTTTCCCCTCCTACACTTTCCTTTGACCAAATCATCCCACCTTCCCTGTTGGGAATAACCTGGAGGGTTGCAAGGATAAAACAGCAAAAGCACGTGCTGAGCTGTGTAAATGGTTTTGATGGACTATGCTGGGAGGTTGAGGCTGAGCAGTGATGGTAAGAAGGGCAGATTCTAGATATGTGTCAAACATAGAGCTAAAAAGACTTGATGGTGGATTGTGATGCAGTGTGAGAAATAAAATATAAGGACAACTCCAGGCTTTTGTCTGAAGTGACTGGCAGCCAGGAGTGATTGTCAAGATGAGAAAGACTAAGGAAAGAGCGTGTTTGGGGTGGGGGCATCCCAAATGGAGATAAATGAAGACTAGGTTTGGGTTTGTTGTATTTTAGAATAGAAAACAAGTGAAACTGATGAGTGTGCAGCTGGATGTAGGAGTCTGAGGTCTACGGTGGGGGCAGGGAGGAATCTGGTCTGGAAATCATCAGAATTTGACAGTCCTTGGTGTATGAGTGGACTCAGATTCCCTGGAGAATGAATAGGGAGTAGAGGGGTTAGCACTGAACTCTCCCAAAATTTAGATGTTGGAAAAATGAGGAGGAACCTGGGAAAGGGTTGGAGGACAGTGAACAGCAGGATCCAAGGAGCATCAGGAGAAAGTGAGCTCTGAATGCCAAGTGAAGGAGGTGGTTCAAGGGACTAACTTTCAACTTTGAAAAAGGTGAAGACCTCACTTTCCTTTCTTATTTTTTTATCATCCCTAAATGTTGGCTTTGATGTCTGTGTGTATTAGGAACCAAGAGTAGCTTGCTTGATTTTTATTTGTTATTTATTTGGCTGTGTGTGCAGTATTTGAGATCTTAGTTTCTTGGCCAGGGATTGAACACTTTTACCCTGCAGGGGAAGTATGGAGCCCTAACTGCTGGACTGACAGGCAAGTTCCCTAGGAAATAAAGAGATGAGTGTGTGTTGAGCTGAACTGCCTGGCTGTGAGTAGGGTTGTCTTCCTAGTTCTGTTGTTCTCTCAACACTTGTATTTCCCAGTTAGATCTCAACAAAAAGTCAGTTTTCCATATATCATTGACCTTTGGGTCTGATCATATGTAATCGAAATTGCAAAAGTTAAACTCATAAATGCCAAGAGCCAACAGTTGCCAACTCTGCCAAGAGTTGCAGAGGTTGTAATACAAGAACCTGTACAATTTGGGCACAAAAAAATAGAAATAGTCAACTTTGCTTTCTATGTGGCTTATTTATAACTTGCTTTGTTCCCAGCTATAATCTTCCAGTTGGTAAAATCTGTCTAAAACCCTCATTGTTTGCAGAAACTTAGACTAAGTGCCTAGGAGTGTAAAAAAGAATTAAAGAGAAAATAGAGGCAGGAGTCTTCTAGTGACTCACTTTGGTCAATGCATAGCTGCTGCAGACTTCTTAGATTTTTAGTTTTTCACCCACATTATTATTTAGACTACAAGCCCACCGGCTAGATCCAGGCAACAGACAAGTTTTGTTTGGTGAACATAATGTTGGCTTACATTTATGGAATCTAGAAAAATGGTACAGATTAATCTATTTCCAGGGCAGGAACAGAGACACAGACATAGAGAAGGGTCTTGTGGACACTGGGATTGGGAGGGAAGGCTGGAATGAATTAGGAGTTGAGAACTGACATATATACACTATCAAGTATAAAACAGATAACTAGTGGGAAGCTGCTGTATAGCACAGGGAGCTCAACTCAGTGTTTTGTGATGATTTGGAGGGAGAGAGGTGAGAGGGAGGGTCAAGACAGAGGGGATATATGTATACATATAGCTAATTCATGATGTTTTACAGCAGAAAATAACTCCGTAAAGCAATTATACTCTAATTAAAAATGAAAACAAACAAGTAAATAAAAATGGGAGATTTCCCAGTCTACATTTCTGGTTCCTTTTGAAAAACTGGCCCAATAATATTCTGAGCTGGATCACAACTACCCCAGCTAGACAGAGCATATCCCTCAGTCTTTAGCATGCTAAAATTCACACATGGCCTATTTTATTGATTTAAATGACCTGAGTGAGCCTTAGGGACAATGAAGTTTGCAATCATTGACCCATGAAGTTTAATTATCAGATACATTATTATAACTTAAATCTTCTTTCAACACAGCCCCACATGGCTCACCCATAAACATTTTTCAGGAGGAGAAAATTGACTTCTTCTATGTGTTATATTGTTCCAGATGCTCATTTGCATGATATAAAATTTCACTTAAACTTATTTTTGATATGTCAAAACAAGATGCATATGGTTCTAATCAAGTTAGTAGATATATATTGCCATAGCTTCCAAAGACAGAGTATTGTAAAAATCTGATTACTTGACTCACTTGGCTGTACATATCCACCATATTGGATTAGACATCTGAACCTACCATGCTACAATCTCTGAAATGGCTTTCATTAGTCAGTTCATTTATTCATTTACCTACTCTGTTTTTGATGCCTTTTATGTGTCAGAAGTGCTGGGAGATTGAGATTAAAAAGAAGTAAATTTGTTTCTCTGCCATTATGTTTCAGTAGGAAGTTAAATACAAAAGTAGAAAGTCAAAATCCAGTGGGATAAATTCTAGGAGAGTGTCAGCACAATGTGAGATGGGACTGCAGAACAGTGGGTCTGAAACCAACAAGACCTTGTGGGACCCAGCCAGGTATAAAACTGTCTCCAGTGGTACATATACACAATGGAGTATTACTCAGCCATTAAAAAGAATACGTTTGAATCAGTTCTAATGAGGTGGATGAAATTGGAACCGATTAAATAGAGTGAAGTAAGCCGGAAAGAAGAACACCAATACAGTATACTAACGCATATATATGGAATTTAGAAAGATGATAACAATAACCCTGTATGTGAGACAGCAAAAGAGACATGGATGTATAGAACAGTCTTTGTACTCTGTGGGAGAGGGAGAAGGTGGGATGATTTGGGAGAATGGCATTGAAATATGTATAATATAATAAGAAATGAATCACCAGTCTAGGTTCGATGCAGGATACAGGATGCTTGGGGCTGGTGCACTGGGATGACCCAGAGAGATGGTACGGGGAGGGAGGTGGGAAGGGGGTTCAGAATTGGGAACACGTGTACACCCGTGGCGGATTCATGTTGATGTATGGCAAAACCAATACAATATTGTAAAGTAAAAAAATAAATACATAAATAAAATCTGAAAAAACAAACAAACAAACAGTCTCCACATTCCCTACTTCCCGTCTGTACAAAAAGGCTTCAGCCTCCTCAAGTTCCAAAGAGCATGCCCAAGAAGTTACTAATTAGGAAAGGGAGGGGATGCAGAAAGAAAGAAGGCAGAGTCAAGAAACAGTTTTGTTTTTTTTTTTTTGAGAAGGATGCAATTTCATATTACATTAATCAATTAATTTTTAACTTTTGCCATACTGGGTCTTTTTTTGTGGTGTGCAGGCTCTTCACTGTAGTGTGTGGGCTTAGTTGCCCCATGGCATGTGAGATCTTACTTCCTGGACCAGGTATCGAACCTGCATCCTCTGCATTGGAAGGCAGATTCGTAACCACTAGACCACCAGGGAAGTTCCAAGAAACAATAATTTTGTGATAAAACAGAGTCCTAGTTTCTTTTCAATGGATAGCAATCTGATACATGTCTCTGAGTTGCTCTCTAGGAGCTAAGGCCCTCATCCAGGCAGAGGAGGATAACTTCAGGCTGAGCAGGAGTATTCCTGTTATGTCATCACCAGCCAATCAGAAGAAAGTCATGCGTCCTGCAGCTCTCACCCTAAATGCTGCCTTTAAAAAGTCTTCTCAGAAAGCCATTCAGAGAGTGTGGGGCTTTTGGACAGAGAATACTCCTTTCTTAGTCCTGTAAGAAACCTCTGCTCCAAACTCTGATGTTTCTGTTTGTTTCAGTGTGCATTGGGCACATGGACTTAAACTTGGGTTCAACAACAGGACCAATGATCTCATTAGGTAAGGAGCTTCAGTGTGGGTAACTTCCAAGGTTCTTTGTTCTTAATGGTTGAATGAGTATCAGGGATCTTTTGGAACAGTGCTACTGTTTTGTGTTAATGTGTGACGGGCCTCTGTCAGATTTCATTTAAAGGTGTTCTCTCTGGTTATCTCTTTCTCCTCTCAGTTTACTGCTAGACAGATGAAAGGAAGAGAAGGGAAGAAAGAGATGGAGGAAAAGAGAGGGAGGGAGAGGTTAAAAGGATTTATTTTAAGGTGGTTTCAAGAGATAGGTTTATATAACATTTTGCTACCTAGCTTCCCTGGTGGCTCAGAGGTTAAAGCATCTGCCTGCAATGTGAGAGACCCAGATTCGATTCCTGGATCAGGAAGTTCTCCTGGAGAAGGAAATGGCAACCCACTCTAGTGTTCTCACCTGGAGAATCCCATGGACAGAGGAGCCTGGTAGGCTACAGTCCAAAGACAACTGAACGACTTCACTTTCTTTCTTTCTTTTTTTTTTTTTTTTTGCTATCTAGCAAGGAAATTTTCTGTCTCACAAGAAGTTCTGAGCTAGTCTTATTGTTTTCCATTTAATGGATGGGGAAGCAGAGGAATTAGGTCACTCACCCAACCTCCAGGGCTTTGTAAGTTGCAGAAGCAAGTTGCAAACCAATGTCTCTATAACCCTGGTGAAAGTGAAAGTGAAGTCGCTCAGTCGTGTCTGACTCTTTGCAGCCCTGTGGACTGTAGCCTTCCGAGCTCCTCTGTCCATAGGATTTTCCAGGCAAGAGTACTGGAGTGGGTTGCCATTTCCTTCTCCAATAACCTTGATAACCTTACACTATGCGGGTCTCCATTGCGTCATACAGGAATTAGGCTCTGCTTCTCAGAGAGGGGAAATAGGAAGAACCAAGCAAAGACTCCAGATTTGTCAAAGTATTACAAAGATGGCAAGCACAGTGAGAAGCAGGCTTAAGATTGAAGGATCCAAGTGGATCTTAAGTGGAGTTCAGGGGATATACTCCACATATCCTCAGAAGACACCTGAAGCTTAAAAAAAGACCCTCAGTTCCCACACCAGCAGCTCATGGCACCAAGTCTAAGGCCCACTGTTGCAGATTCAAACCTCTGTTTTTAGGATAGCTGGGGAGCGGCTGGTACTTTTGCTGCTTGTGGTTCTACGTGTTGGCTAGCCCTATTCCTACTTTTGGTGATGAGCATTTCCTTTGAAATATTTTAGTCTCATCTGTACTCTGCATGCCTCCTCTAAGACATATTCTAATCTCTCTATGCAATTCTCCCCTTGTCTTATTTCAAGTACTGTCTTCAGGCGAATGGAATGATTCCTATAGAAAGTCTACATTATCCCTGGGCAGCCCTTCCTGGTGACCTAAGGCTACAAGGTCATGGGGGCCTGCCACCCCCTCATGGGTGGGATGGCCCTGAACATAACTTACATTCCTGATTGCCCCTGTAAGATGGGCTAAGACTGCTTCCATAGGGTGTCTGAGCTCACAGCTTTACTTGGCTCCTCCTTTTCTCTCTGTCTGTCTCTCTTCCACTAGATTCTCTTTAATTAATAATTTGCTCCTTATTCTTGCTTCAGGAATTTGCTCCTGGGGAAACTCACCAAAGTCATGCAGTATTCATGTTTGTGTGTTACAGATTTATATATTCATATGTTTGAAACTCATGAAGAGGGATGTTTATGGAAAAATGGCATTGTGTTTGGAACCAGATGAATCTTGTAAACTGAACCACTGCTACTGAGGTTCTCAGGCAAGATACCCACCCTGTCCCCCTTTCTTGCTTGTTTCACAATGTGTGAAACATCAGCAATGCTGCTGAAATTGACAGAGTCTGAATTTAACAGGATAAAGTATCTAAATACCTGATACTCAATGTCCTACTTACTATAACCTCAAACAAAACTAACTTTGAGACATCGACTCTAAGAACAGTCGTGTAGAAACTACATTTAAAATATAAATAATTTTCCTTGTATTATGTTTTTGCATAGATCTCGCTCATATAAAGAAAGAAACAAATTTGTACAGTCCTGGCCTTCACAGAGGTAGCTGATGCCCACTTCAAGTTCTATAGTGTTGCTGCCAATTTGTACTCACCCTCAGGAGGCACTGTGGTCTGTGGACAGAGAAATAAATATTTCTGTTTGTTTCTTCATTTAGTATATGCCAGTCCTGCACTGATCTTGGCTATTTCCCTCAAAGGGATGCATGTAGAAGCAGTTTTCACAGCACAGATAAATATTAAAGGCATATTTAGTTCCCTGCAGTGCACAAGACTGAGGAGACAAACAGTGCCACAACTGAAGGCAGATTAAGGGCTGGCCATCAAAGTGACTGTGTGGAGGCCCTGCAAGTGTGCTTTCCTAAAAAGCAAGCGCCTGACCTCATCTTTCGGGATTTGGAAGTACAGGTTGGATTGAAATGTGTATCATTTCTGTCTCTCAAGACCCAAAATGCTTCTTCCCTGACTCAAGGTTAAGTATTCTAGTCACAGAAGCATGTGGGCTTGATTTTTCTTGGATTTTTAGAGAATTCAAACTTCTTTCTTGGAAGTGGCATGGGCTGTGGGTTGATACCCATCTTTCCCAAGAAGAAGCTGAGAAAGCCTTGAGCATATATTCCACAGGACCTCAACTTTGGGTTGGGATAAAGGACTAATACTTTCTGGTTATTCCAGACACACCAGGGTGCCTTTTATTTCCATGTCTTGCTCCCCACTACGTGCTCTGCTTGGAGTTTCCATCTCCTCCTTTATCTCGCATCTGTCTCCTTTTACCTGGGGTTCAGTTACTTGTGCTCCAAGATTTAGTTTAGCAGCTCCTTCTCTAACCAGCCTCTTCTCTCCCATCTAATTAGTCTTGCCGTCATCTTCTGCTGCTCCTCTGCTCTGTTTAGACATCCACAGAAGCAGCTAAAACCTGCTATGATTCTCCAAGAGTAAGAATCACAACAGTCATTTTGGGTCCTGCAGTGTCAGGCCCTCAGTGGATGTTGGCTAGAAAATGAACAGTCATGAAGTTAGAACTGTTTTAGACACCAGACAAAATGTTGAGGAAATAAAAAATATAATCTCATCTTTCAAAATTAGAAGCCCCCATAACTTTCCAGGGGGCTTCCCCAGTTTCATGAGGAGGGGGGTTTTATGTTATTGATATATAATTGATTTGCACGTTGTGTTGGTTTCAGGTATACAACTAAGTGATTTAGTTATTCAGCTATCTATCCTTCCTAATACAAAAAAAAAAAAGGAAAAAAAATAAACTTAAAAAAAAAATAAATAAATAAATAAAATAAAAATAAANCATGAGGAGGGGGGTTTTATGTTATTGATATATAATTGATTTGCACGTTGTGTTGGTTTCAGGTATACAACTAAGTGATTTAGTTATTCAGCTATCTATCCTTCCTAATAAAAAAAAAAAAAAAGGAAAAAAAATAAACTTAAAAAAAAAATAAATAAATAAATAAAATAAAAATAAAAAAATAATAAAATATTGAATACAATTCCCAGTGTCGTATAATAGGTCCTTATTGGTTATCTATTACATACATAGTAGTATGTGTATGTTAATTCCAAACATCTAATTTATTCCTTCCCCTCTTCCTCCTTTGGTAACCATAAGTTTGTTTCTATGTCTGTGAGTCTACTTTTGTTTTGTCAATAAGTTCATTTGTAATCATTTTTTTAGATTCCACATATAAGTGATATCATGCAGTGTTTGTCTTTCTCTGTTCGACTTGCTTCACTTATGATAATCTCTAGGTCTGTCCATGTTGCTGGACATGAACCTAGAGAAGGAAAAAAAGGATAATGGCATTGTTTATTTCTTTTTATGGCTGAGTAATATTCCATCGTATATATGTACCACATCTTCTTTATCCATTCATTTATTGATGGATATTTAGGTTGCTTCCATATCCTGGTTATTGTTAAGTAGCACTGCAGCGACTGTTGGGTGTGTGTATCTTTTCAAATTAGGGTTTTCTCTGGATACATGCCCGGGAGTGGGTTTGCTGTCTTATCAAGTAGTTCAACTTTTAGTTTTTTAAGGAACCACCCTACTGTTGTCCATAGTTGCTGCACCAATTCACATTCCTACCAACAGTGTAGTGAGATCCCCTTTTCAAAAAGGGAGATTTTAGTCTGTATATTCACTATATTTTCACTCCCCTAGAACAATGCCTGACTCATAGCAGGCCCTTAATAAATATCTAATGAATGAGAGAATGCATTCCCCTTTGTAACAGTTACAGTTCTCTCAATGATGTGCCTGTTTAGCATTATAACATGGGAAATGTACTACTTCAACTTGCCAAATCAGGGATCCCTGTTATAATGCAAATATCTCTGGGGAAGACATGATGGAGATATTTTAAATCTTTATATAACCAAACATAAACAAATTAAACCCTTGTTTAAATTTGTTTTTCAGAGGTTTTGGTTTGTTAGAATCTTACCTGGTACCTGGAGGCTAAGAGAAGCTGGTTGCTTTCAAGCCCCAGCAGTTGCTGAAGGAAGTGAGATTACGTGCAGGGTCTCATCCATCCAGCCATCAGCAGCCACAGAAAATACATGTTCAGCTGTATATTGTTTTACCCAATTTAAAAAGTTAAGTAGAAAACGTTTTTCTGATTGGAAGTCATTTCTGCTCTTCCTGGGTTGTTAGGTACTTCATCACAAGGGTAGATTTTTGTTTTCTCTTTCTCTATATATTCTAGAGGGTTTACAACAGGGCAGTAAAACCTTCAGTAAATGGCTTAAACAACAGGCTGTGTTGTTGTAATCATTTCTGAAAGATGTATGGCAGGCATCACTGCAGGGATTCCTGATGGAAAAGTATAAAATCCTATTTTGATGTCCTAGGACAGTTTTAAGTCTGAGATGGTTAAGGAATTGCAAGAGGTAATTCTATTCCAAGGCTACATCATGTATGGATGTGAGAGCTGAACTGTGAAGAAGGTTGAGCACCGAAGAATTGATGCTTTTGAACTGAGAGTCCCTTGGACTGCAAGGGGATCCAACCAGTCCATTCTGAAGGAGATCAGCCCTGGGTGTTCTTNGTATGGATGTGAGAGCTGAACTGTGAAGAAGGTTGAGCACCGAAGAATTGATGCTTTTGAACTGAGAGTCCCTTGGACTGCAAGGGGATCCAACCAGTCCATTCTGAAGGAGATCAGCCCTGGGTGTTCTTTGGAAGGAATGAGGCTAAAGCTGAAACTCCAGTATTTTGGCCATCTCATGCGAAGAGTTGACTCATTGGAAAAGACTCTGATGCTGGGAGGGATTGGGGGCAGGAGGAGAAGGGGACAACAGAGGATGAGATGGCTGGATGGCATCACTG
The DNA here is from genome assembly GCA_006410675.1 of Oreotragus oreotragus. Classification (NCBI taxonomy): domain Eukaryota; kingdom Metazoa; phylum Chordata; class Mammalia; order Artiodactyla; family Bovidae; genus Oreotragus; species Oreotragus oreotragus. The sequence continues at coordinate 323,962 of SJYX01018591.1, read as the reverse complement.
ACTCGATGGACGTGAGTCTGAGTGAACTCTGGATGTTGGTGGTGGACAGGGAGGCCTGGTGTGCTGCGATTCGTGGGGTCGCAAAGAGTCAGACATGACTAAGCAACTGAACTGAACTGAACAGAATCTAACAAGATTAAAGTTAGCTGTGATTGAGAGCAGTTAAATAAAGGAAAAAGCATAACAAAATTTGTCAACATTGACCCTATACATTTCATCTTTGAATGTGCTATTTATTAGTGTTACTGTCTTTAGTGTTTAGAGGTATCTGTTTAGGCTTCTAATTGGAGAAATATCAGCATAGGATTCCGGTTCTTAGAAAAGAATACACTTCTCAGTTCAGACTAGATAAGGTATCTGTGTTCCACAGGGGCGATTTTCTGGAAGGAAAGGGGAAGTGACTCAGGAGAAGCCACTTGGCATATGAGGCTGAAGAGGGGGTGGGGAAGGCACCAGGATGGGAGGGAGCAGAGTAGAACTTGGAAACTCCTGAAGAACAGAAGAAGGCAGGCTTTAGCTGAGCACCTTCTGGCAAGTGGCTGCTATGTAACCTGAGAGTCTTGGCCACTTCTCTTCTTGGCTTTTCTCTCTGTCAGAATGCCAGAGAGATAAGTATTTATGGAGGGTAGGAAGGACATGATAAGAACTGAAATGATGATACAGGGAGTCTGGTGGAATGGCTCAGAATATCTTAATGACTGGTGAAAGTAGGAAGTCATTTACATGCATTCTCAAGTATCGTTTCTCCTTGACTATTCCCTATCCCCACTACAGCTGGCTCAGCCAGCCAGGAGGCATGGAGTTGCATCCACTAGGATTTCTACCCGGGAGGGCTATGCATCAGTGTGTGATCCTGGAGTCAATGGCTTGCAGTTGAGCTGTTCCTGGGGGCTTTGCAGATTTAGAGATTCACCCTCCTAGAAAGTGTGACTCGATTAATATTGATGCCCCTGAGAGAAGGGTTATTGTAAAGATGAAATCCTGGAACAGTCACTTTTACTGCCTCAATCCATTTGCATCGATGCTTTAGAGGGTTGCATAGGTATTTTTATTTTTTAGCGTTGCTTCTTTGTGTGCAAAAGAAAGTGAGTTATTTTCCTTAAAATGAGTTCTTGATTTTTCAAAGCAGAATCAATAGGCTGTCTCATTCTGGGGAAGAGAGAAGATGCTGTAATGGGTCTGAAATCTGTTAGTTAACAGTACAGTGGGCTCACCTGTATCTCATTCTGTTCTGGTGCAGAAAGGCAGTTGTGAGAAGGAAGCCTGACATCCTCTCCCTTGGCCAAAATCCTCATCCTCCACATCCTTGTTCAAACCACAAAGTGCTTGACTTCCCAGCCCCTCAGCAGGGCTTTCATCTGTTGTCTAAGATGACCTCCATGAAGTGGTGTTTTTCTTCTCATTTCTTTCTTTTTTTTAATTTATTTTATTTTATTTTTTTTTGTATTTATTTATTTTTTTACATGAACTCCCAATCATGAACCCCCGTCCCACCTCCCACCCNGGCTTTCATCTGTTGTCTAAGATGACCTCCATGAAGTGGTGTTTTTCTTCTCATTTCTTTCTTTTTTTTAATTTATTTTATTTTATTTTTTTTTGTATTTATTTATTTTTTTACATGAACTCCCAATCATGAACCCCCGTCCCACCTCCCACCCCACATAGACTGGCAATTCATTTCTTACATGATAGTATACATATTTCAATGTTATTCTCCCAAATTTGATGACATGGGAACTCTTGACTTCCAGAACTGGTGAATAGAGAAGCTAGGACTTGCATGTGGGCTTTTCTGCATCAAGAGCCTGTACATTTAGGAAGCAGGCGTTCTTGCCTGTTGTTAATAATTAATAATTGAGCAATTCAGCCAATATTTCTGCTTCTCTTTTGTACATTGGATCAGTTAGGACATTGGATTAATCAGGGTTCTCCAGAGAAATAGAAGAACAGATACAGGTGGCAACTTATTATAAGAATAATAGGCAACATAGTTTATATGTTAATAGAATATTGATATTAATAACCCACAATTAATTATTGTATGATATATTATGTATAAAATAGCATAAGTGTAGAAATATAGATACAAAACAAATATATAATATTGCTTATATAGTTAATTATATTATTGATTAATATTACTATAATTTAACATAAAATATGTTGTATATTGTTTCTATGATAAATTTCCATATCTATCTACCTATCAGTCTATCTATCTCATGTGATCTTGGAGTCTGAGAAGTCCCACCACCTGCCGTGTGCAAGCTAGAGAACCAGGAAAGCTGATGGTATAATTTAGGGCAATTCTAATGGCTTAAGAATTAAGATTCTGGTGCTGTAGGTCCTGATCTAAGTCTAAAGGCCCAAGAAACTCAAACTCCAATGTCAGGAGGCAGGAGAAGACAACATGTCCCAGCTCAAGCAAAGAGAGCATACTTGACCTTCTTAAGCCTTTTTGTTCTATTCAGGCCCTCAGTGGATTGGAGGATGCCCACTCACCGATGTGAGTGGCTGGCTGTGCATGATAGATGTGCAGCTTGTCCTGGCACCTTTCTTTTTCCCATTTGCTTCATCTATACTATTGATTAACCATTGACTATCACCTTTCTTTCTTCATAGGTGTTTAATTATAATCAACAAGCTCTACTTGATGTTCCATCTTTCTATTCCTTCCTTGGATGATTTCTTACTCAACTTCCTGATTCAAATGCTAATCTCTTCTACAAACACCATCATAGTTACATTCAAAAAATAAATAAATAAATAAATAAATAAATAAAATAAAAACAATTAAACAGTAAGTAAATAAATAAATGGGAAAAAAAAGAAAAAGAAATAATGTTATACCAATCCCTTGAGTAGCCCTTAACCCACACAAGCCTGATACATAAAATGAGTCATCCTAGACACAGTTGCTGGAGAAGGCACTGGCGACCCACTCCAGTACTCTTGCCTAGAAAGTTCCATGGACGGAGGAACCTGGTAGGCTGCAGTCCATAGGATCGCTAAGAGTCGGACATAACTGAGCGACTTCACTTTCACTTTTCACTTTCATGCATTGGAGAAGGAAATGGCAACCCACTCCAGTGTTCCTGCCTGGAGAATCCCAGGGACGGAGGAGCCTGGTGGGCTGCTGTCTATGGGGTCGCACAGAGTTGGACATGACTTAGCAGCAGCAGCAGCAGCAGTAGCAGCAGCAGACACAGTTGCAAACATTCATCATTCTCATAGACAAATGATCTATGGTGGAACGTGTTCTTTTAGATGAGTGACCAAAGAGGGGTAAGGTTGTGAACATGAGAAAGATGGCTAGCAGGTGTTTCTTCTGCAGACACTGCCTGTCCTTTCCTGGGACACCTATCTCTGTCCTTACACTCCATGGATTCTCCATGTGGGTATGGTGAGCACAGGCCAGATTTAGCTGACAGAGTGGAAAGTGATATTCTTTCTTATTGAAATGTAGTTGTTTCATCATCAAGTGTACCACTTCTCCTAGTTTAGGAGACAGATTTATGCAGTGGAAGGACTATGGCCTTGGGGTGGAGTTCTCTATCTGCTTTTGCAGTGGGATCAACTTGGGCAAGCCAAGGGTAGCCAGTTACTCTGCAAAGGGTCACACACTGCTTGCATGTGTATATTGGCTATTTCTTACAGTCAGCCCTCTGGATCCGTGGGTTCTACATCCGCAGATTCAAGCAACCTCAGATCAAAATTAATAATTTTTAAAAATCCATATAATTTCAAAAGCAAAACTTGAATTTGCTGCTCCATGCTGGCAACTGTTTATATAGCTTTTACTTTGTATTGACTACTATTTATATAGCATTTACACTGGATGAGGTACTACAAGTAATCTACAGATGACTTTAAACAGGAGGGTGTGCATAGGGTTATGTTCAGATACTGTGTCATTTTATATAAAGGACTGAGCATCCAGGGACCTTGGTATCCATGAGGAGTTCTGGAAACTTATGGTTACTGAGGGATAACTGTGCTAGACATATGACCCCAGGCAGGTTCCTTACCTGCTCTGTGCCTCAGCTTCTTCATATGTAAAATGGGGATGAAAATATCTATTATATTTTATATAAACCTATGGGGATTATATGAAAGATAGGTGAGTTTGTATATAAGCTACTTTCAAGGATGCTTGACCCACAATAAACTTTAAGTATGTGTTCACTGTTTCAGTTATTTCTTCTCTGGTAAAAGAATTATTGTACTGCCTTCCTTGTAGTCAGGGTTGAAACTAATTTGTATACCTTCTAGCTGTGAATTTCAACCAGGGCTAGTTCTTCCCCAGGGGATATTTGGCAATATCTGAAAACATTTTTGTTTGTTTAATGCTGGCGATGGGGTGGGGTGATGCTACTGGCATCTATTGGAGGTCAGGGAAGCTGTGAAACATTCTACAATGCCCATTGCAGACCTCAAAGCAAAGAGTTATTGAGTCCAAATGCCAGAAGTGCTGAGTTTGGTACCCTGACTTACAGCATGCTTGTAGCTCAGCCTTATGTACATTATAGATGTGCAGTTTGTCCTCGTACCTTTCTTTTCCTCATCTTCCTTCATCTATACTATTGATAAACGATTGACTATCACCTTTCTTTCTTCATAGGTGTTTAATTATAGTCAAAAAGCTCTACCTGATGTTCCCTCTTTCTATTCCTTCCTTGAGGAATACATCAGATATCAGGCTTTTGTGGGGATGTTGAAATAATGAGCTCCCACTTTATAGCTCTTTTAGAGCTGCCAGAAGAAAATGGATGATAGAGAGCCAGCTCTGGCATTGAGCTTAGGGTGCTAGAATTTGCAATCATTGAAATGACATTGTCTCCATTTCTGGAATTCTGAGTGGACCAGGGCATATTTTCTGTCAGTGATAGATTCTTGGAGGATATGAGTGGAATCTCTGGGAAGAGACCTTGATCAATGATAGAGAAAGGGTATTCATTTATCTCACCCCATCCCTTGATGAACATCTTAGCAATTGGGAATAACTGGTGTCATGCTTGAGAAGGAAATAATGGACATGCAGAGGATCATTTTTAGAAATTGCATTTGAGGCTTACCCGGGAGAGTAACTCAGGTGCTGGGCTGTGCTTAGACCCTCAGTCATGTCTGACTCTTTGTGACCCCACATACTGTAACCTGCCAGGCTCCTCTGTCCATGGGGATCCTCCAGCAAGAATACTGGAGTGGGTTGCCATTTTCTTCTCCAGGGGATCTTCCCATTCCAGGTCTCCCGCATTGTGGGTAGATTCTTTATCAGCTGAGCTACAAGAGAAGCCCAACTCAGGAAGCTACAGGTAAATTTACTGCTTGGAGATACATAATTTATCTGAATTTTTATGATGACCATTTTGGCTTCCTGTAAACATTTCCTAGGGGGCTTCCCAGGTGGTGCTAGTGGTAAAGAACCCACCTGCCAGTGCATAAAAGACATGGGTTCAGTCTCTGGGTTGGGAAGATCCCCTGAAGGAGGGCATGGCAACCCATTCTAGTATTGTTGCCTAGAGAATTCCATGTTCAGAGGAGCCTGGCAAGCTGCGGTCCAAAGGGTTGCAGAGTTGGACATGACTGAGCCACTGAGCACTCACCTGCACAAACATTTCCTAAAGCAGGAGAGTTATGAGCGCCACAAATTTTATGTTGAAAAATGAAAAGAAAAATGATCTTGTGTACTACGTATCACCCAAAATTTTTTCAGTAGATGTTCTAGTAATTAGATGTGAGTTCAGGGAAAGCTTCATTGGAATCAAATATGCCATTAATAATTGCTGAACACAAAAGATGCCTTGCATTTGTGTGATGTGTAGTACAGTATGAATCCTTATTTCCATGTCTGACTGACCATTTTTCTATTTTCTCAAAGTTCTTAAACTGTCTTTCCTATTTAGAAACTGCCACGTTCCTCTCATAGATGACTTATAGTTTTAGAATGAGAAATATAAGCAGGAAGAAATTCTCCCTAAAAGTAATCCAGTGTTTTATTTCCAGGACTATAGAGTGTTATTGAATATGAACGCAATGTGCCTGTAACCTCTTGGCACCCACATTATATTAAAAAATGTGCATTTGATAAAGCCTCAGATATGAGCCATGAATCAGGGCAATTTTTCAAAACCATTGTGCAGAGTTCTTATGACAGCAATAAATACCTAAGTATCAGTTTAATAATTGGATTCTGACAAGTTTGCAATCATGGCCACACATCACCAAAACTGTTTATTCAGCACCTCAGAAAAAAATCAGAGGATGCATTTGTGCAAGATGTTTTCAAGTTAAAAAAGAAAGCAGGAAACAAATGGTGAGGAAGTTCTGAAAAGCACAATGCTGCATCTTTTGCCTAAGTTTTTGGCATTACTCTCATCTGAGGGGTAGGAGTTGAAGACTTCTTGTATTGTACAAGCAGTCCAAACTCTGTTGAGATTTTGGTTCCTTCTCTAAATTCCTCTGTGACCTTAGACACTTTATTTAACCTCTGGTTTTAAAACTTTTGCATATGTGGATATTGCAAAGATGAAACGAGATAGTCCATACAGATATCCCTATACCGATTACCAGAACACTTGGTGCTTATGAAACTGAAATTTCAATCTTCTCATTATTTCCTTTTTAAGAATCTGTGGAGTTGGGAGAAGTTAAAAAAAGCTGGACATGTGGCAAATTTTTAATCACAACCAACTCAGGTGAAAAGACTGAGTCAAGACTCTCCCTTATCAGTAAGGATGTCACAGCCAAGTCTTCAGGCACATTATGATCAGACAGAACTTTGGTGGACATCCCCCAAAACTGAAAAAATGGCTCCATTAGGGGGGAAATCTGCTTACACGCTTGCTAGCTATTCTTGTCTCTTTTATTTTAATTTAAAAATTTTAATGGAAGCATAGTTGATTTATAATATTCCTATCTCTTAATTCAAATTCAAAAATGAAGAAGGAAAATTACACATGGCATTTCATTATCTTTCTTTGTATTGCTCTTCAAATTGAAAGAAAAGTCCACTGTTTTCAAGTCCTCTGTCAGTTACTGCTGCTGCTGCTGCTAAGTCGCTTCAGTCATGTCCGACTCTGTGCAACCCATAGACAGCAGCCCACCAGGCTCCCCCGTCTCTGGGATTCTCCAGGCAAGAGCACTGAAGTGGGTTGCCATTTCCTTCTCCAATGCATGAAAGTGAAACGTAAAAGTGAAGTCATGTCCGACTTTTAGCGACCCCATGGACTGCAGCCTACCAGGCTCCTCCATCGATGGGATTTTCCAGGCGAGAGTCCTGGAGTGTCAGTTACTAGCCGTGTGATTTGGGGCAATCTTTCCAAGCCTTGATTCTTCCATCAGTTCAGTTCAGTTCAGTTCAGTTGCTCAGTCGTGTCCGACTCTTTGTGACCCCATGGATCGCAGCACTCCAGGCCTCCCTGTCCATCACCAACTCCCGGAGTTCACTCAGACTCATGTCCATCGAGTCGGTGATGCCATCTAGCCATCTCATCCTCTGTCGTCCCCTTCTCCTCCTGCCCCCAGTCCCTCCAAGCATCAGAGTCTTTTCCAATGAGTCAACTCTTCACATGAGGTGGCCAAAGTACTGTAAAGTGGTACTAATCAGAGTGCTTGTTTCAAAAGCAGTCATGAAGATTAAAAGAGATAATGTATATAAATTACTTAATAATTATTAGCTCTTACTATCATTATTAGTCTCCCAGAAGCTATTTTCCGTTCACCCTGGCTCTTCCGGTCAAGTTTCCCCAGGGAGGTATGGAGAGTTTAGATGGCTGGTGAGTTTGTGAGCCTCTAATAGCTGCTGCTATAACATCTTAGGTTCAGGAATGCTGCTAGTCGTAGTGATGACCTTGGAGATGGGTAAAAAATGAAAGTTTGGTATAGATAGGAGCTGAGGCACCTGTAATTAAGCATTTTGAACTCTTGATTGCATCTGTCTGTATATGTATCTATGCTTATATATTTATTTAGAAAATAAGACTAAGTTAAATGTTTCTGGTGGTATTTTTAAACCTTCTATGATGCAATTGTTTCTGGATCCAAACTTGGTTGTGATACTTTCCTAAGGAATTTTTAAAATACAGGTATATGTATTTTAACTATTGCTTTACATTAAAAAAAGTCTCACAATGGAAATATTCACTATGATTTACCACAAAATGAAAACTTCAGGAATTATAGTTGCTTTCATCCTGGGATAACATTTGCTGTTTGCTGGGGATGAATATCAGCCATAAAAAATAGATGGGAGCTGCTTATTTAGTGTTTTCATTTGTTGTAGCAAATCTATCTGTCAGGTGAATCTGACAACAAGATGAGCGCCCCTAGTTTGATTCATACAGGAGGAGAGGGAGGAAGTCTGCAGGGGCTGGACTTAAGCCTGGAGAATGAGGGAAATGCAGGTGAATAAGGAAATCCAGACAAACCACACAGCCAGTAAACTCACATGAGAGAGCCTTCAGCCACCTTATAGTGACACACATTTTAGAAGATGTCCGGCTTTAAACTGATAACATCAAGGGACTCATCTTCTAACTTGGAGTTTTAGATTACAAATCACTTTTATATCATTCTGAATGCTTAGTCTCTTGATAGAGTTCCTTACAGGCAAAGAGTAGTATGGAGCATACTATTTAATCTGCTGAAAGTGTATGCATGTATGCTCAGTTGCTAAGTCATGTCTGACCTTTTGCAACCCCATGGACTGCCAGGCTCCTCTGTCCTTGGGATTTCCCAGGCAAGAATGCTGGGGTGGGTGGCCATTTCCTTTTCCAGGGGATCTTCCCAATCCAGGGATCAAACCCAAGTCTCCTGCACTGGCAGGTAGATTCTTTAACACTGAGCCACCAGGGAAGCCCAACGTATTTAACAGGACATCTTAAATAGCTACCACGTTCTAAGTAAATGCTGGTGACTGGGAATTGAATGAGATACTGTGTTTGCTCTGGGGACTGGTAGAGGGGGCTGGAAGTAGAGTAAACTCATCTACAAACAAACAAATGCAACAAAATTTAGGAGCCTTCCGGAAGTCATAGTTTGTGAGCAAAAAGCAGAGAGTTTTCATTTCCATTTGTGGGTGAGGACTGTCTATATCAGAAAAGATTTCAGAGAGAAGATGACTGGGAACATTAGCAGATGTTTGTCAGAAAAGATGGGAAAGATATTTCAGAAAAAGGTACGATTTGAGCAAGACATGGGGGTGGGAAGCCCATGAGCCACATTTTGGCATCTAGATTTTTTTTCTGTGAAATTCATCCAATTATTTTATTTTAGAAAATGATTCAATTACTAAAGTATAAACACCGATGAGAAATTTGTTAAAGAGTACTCAGTTGGACTAAAATAATACTTTAACAATATCTGTTCTGCTAGGGTGCCTGTGGTTGCTTAGTATCAGTGGTGATGCTGTGGGTTGGCTCATGAAACACCATTCCAACTTTCTTCTTCCTGTTCGGCCTGACTGGAGAGCCCAAAGAGCTTAACAGTGACTCTTTTGTGGCACTCACATCTGATTTGATTCGGGCAGTCTGATCAACTCTGCTCTCAGCTCCTTCTATATCACTCAAGCACATGAGGTTTGAGGCCTTAAAGTATAGAAACTAAACATTATAGACTGAATGTCCTTATCCCTAAAATTCAAATGTTGAAGTGCCAGGGCCCAGTGTGATGGTGTTTAGAGGTACAACTTTTCGGAGTGTTATGAATTTGTCAAATTAACAGTCGATTAAATGGAGCACAGGGTGCTGGTTGGTGAGCTGTGTTTCAACAACAGATCACATGGAAAATTGAAATAGAGAATTTTATTAATCACAGATCCTGGAAGGAGTATCTGGAATGCCTCAAGAGGCCACCAGGTGAAGTCAAGGCAGAGTACAGACAGAGAGAGACGGGCCCTAGTAACATGCCTTGTGAGGGTCTCTGGGTGGAGCCCTTTGGAGTTGATTCTTAAACCAAGGCTGATTTGGTCAATTGAAAGCACAATTTCCAGGTACTAGTAAGCTCCAAGTGGATTTTATGTAAGGAGTGTGTAAGGGGAAGGTCCTAGGAGGCAGAGGAGACTGGGGATCACAAGGGCTCCTGGGGAAGTCATATCAGGAACTTACATTTGCCTTTCACTCAGAGGGCTGCTCTCTAGAGACACGAGAGAGCATCTTTATCATGGGAGGCCACAGCAAGAAGGAAGGCATCAAATCACCTGGCAACTTAATCAGCAAATAAAACTGTTTGCAAACTGTTTAAGCCACCCAACCTATGATACTTATAGCATCCAAGGCAGACTAAGACTGACAGGTTTGAGATCTCACTTATATTGGGAATACCCTCCTCCTTGAAAGTCCCCTAAGAGCTTGTGGATACAAGAACAGATTGGTGGTTGCCAGGGGTGGGGGGTTAGGGGTGGGTGAAATGGTGAGTCAAGGTATAANACAGGTTTGAGATCTCACTTATATTGGGAATACCCTCCTCCTTGAAAGTCCCCTAAGAGCTTGTGGATACAAGAACAGATTGGTGGTTGCCAGGGGTGGGGGGTTAGGGGTGGGTGAAATGGTGAGTCAAGGTATAAATGCTGAGGTATAAACTTCCTCAAAAGGTATAAACTTCTAATCATGAAACAAATTAGTCATAGGGAAGTAATATATAGTATAGTGGCTATAGTTAATAGTACTGTATTGCATATTTGGAAGTTACTAAGAGAGTGGACCTTGAGTTTGCATCACAAGAAAAAAAAAGTCACCACACTGTGTGTGGTGATGGATATTAATTAGACTTATTGTGATGGTCACTTTGCAGTATAGAGAAATAGGGAATCGTCATGTTATACACCTGAAACTAATGTTATATGTCATTATACCTCAAAAATAAAAACAAAGGAATTAAAAATACAAAAAAAAGACAGGGTTGATACAATCTCAGAAAGAACTTTGGGTGTAGTTAGAGCTACATGGATCAATAGGAATTTAATAAATCAGAATCTAAATGCATTTTTGAAGACAGTTTATTGTCAACTAAATTAAAATCTTGAAAGATATAAAAAATAAAAGAAAAAAGTATCCACCTCTCAATTAAAAAACCCAAGGTCTGGAACTTCCCTGGTGGTCCAGGGGCTAAGATTCCATTTGCCAATGCAGAGAATCTGGGTTCGATTCCTGGTAGGTTTTTGTGTTGTCTTCTGGGGGAGAGGATGAATGGTCTTCATGGCAACCAGAAGAGTGGATCATGATTGTTATAGTGCTTGATGCTCACCAAGCCAGTGTCCATTTCCTCCTGTTCATCCAGGAAAACCTGTCCCAGCCCCTTTCAACAAATACATATTTCCTAAAGTTTGATGGGAGTTTGGGATTGAATTCTGGCAACTGGAATGTGAGTGGAAGAGACTGGCTATTTGAAACTAGTCTTTCCACCTTCTCTCACAGGAACCTCTACAATTTCTCCAATTCTCATCTTCCCACTGGATTTTGACACCCAGGCCCACACTGGGGACTGTATATTGAAAACAGTGAAGTTTCTGTAATGAAACAAAGAGCCTCCTTCCCCAGCTCAGGGCTGCACCATGAGTGAGTAATGAGCAGTGTTTGCTGAAGGCTTCTGAGATGTGGAGTGTTTTTGTTATAGCAACTAGCCAGCTCTGACAACTCCTGTGTAACTCCTAATGGTAGCCTCAGCATTTAGCAAGATTCCTGGACTATAGTAGGTGTTCAGTATATATACTTGCTGAACAAATGAATAAAGTTATCTATTGAATTTAAGATAAAATTTTTATAGTTATTGTGGAATATTGGCTATAATTCCTGTGCTGTAAAATATATCCTTTTAGCTTATTAATTTTATTTAAAAATTATTTATTTATTTTTATTTAAAAATTCTGTTGAAGTATAGTTGATTTACAGTGTGTTAATTTCTGCTATATACACCAAGGGAATTCAGCTATAAATATACATTTTTCTTCATATTCTTTTCCATTATGGTTTACCACAGGATATTGAATATACTTCTCTGTGCTGTATGGTAGGACCTTGTTGTTTATAAGAAAAAATTTAAAGAATATCTACTATGTGACAAGAATTGAGCAAAGAACTTCAGGGAAATGAGTAAGATAATGTTTAAGCCCTCGAGTGGCTAAAACTCTTTTTTTAAAAGTTACATTTTGCTTCATTCAAACACCTTGTCCTTAATGGTTTTGAAGCATCTTACATTAAAAGCAAACGTAGTAGAATGAAATGCAGTATCAATAAAAGTCAAGAATTAGGATCAGGAAAATAGAAGTTGTAATGGGCAGTCAAGATCAAGTAAGATCTTGATACTTGTAAGTAAGACTTAGAGTACAAGCTGTAACTCCTGAGGTTGAATACCTTAGCCTTGTGGAAGCTAAAGTGAAAAATATGCCTGACTAGAAACCTAATTTTTATTGTAGGAGAGGAAAACCCAAAAGACACAAAGTTATACACACTGCCAAGGATAAGTAGCCTTTTTTCCCAATACTGAAAATTTCCTTTGAACTTGAAACCTTAACAACTGGAGTCATTTATTAGAACTGGGAAAGCTATTAGCATTCAAAAATGTTTTTCAAGGTGAAGTTTTATTTAAAATGTAACAGGAATAGTTCTTTAACATGCTAGTGAAATACTATACATTTACATTCACTTGAATTTAATGCAAATTGTTAATCTACTTACTCCATGCTACATGCCTTAAGGGAGGGAAAGTGACTTTTGGTAAATACTCTGTAGTTCCTAACACCTAGTAAGCACTGAATAAGTAAGTGCTGACGTGCTGCATGAATACTGTAGCCACCATTATGTTAAATTTCAATTGAGTTAGAGTTGGTTATATTGTATAGATTGAACTTTATTAAAGTTTCTTTCAATAGGTGTTACATAATAGACCACATTGATTTTAATAAAATGTGCATTGATTATGGCAAAATGTCAGTTTTCTGCCCTGAACACAATCTCCCACAGTCATTAAACATTACAATTTTATTAAATCAATTCTATTCATTCATTTTAATTAAGGACAGCTTTCAATTTGACCTTCTTTTTACTTTGGAGGACACTTGATCAAAATTCAGCAAAGAGTTAATCACTCAGATGCATTTTTCAGATTCTTAAACAAAAAAAAGAAGCTGTAATTATGTTGTCTTGATGGTCTTATCCAAAGACATAGATAAAATAAATGAATCACCAAATTTAAATTTCAATTTGGGGATCAGAAGACAGAGTGTTTTAAAAGTTACTTTTGGGGAAGTCCCTGGAGTTCAGTTCAGTTCAGTCGCTCAGTGGTGTCCGACTCTTTGCGACCCCGTGAATCGCAGCACGCCAGGCCTCCCTGTCCATCACCATCTCCCGGAGTTCACTCAGACTCACGTCCATAGAGTCCATGATGCCATCCAGCCATCTCATCCTCGGTCGTCCCCTTCTCCTCCCAGGGCCGCTTGCGAGAGCCGGGCCGGCGCACTAAGCGCGGGCCGCTTGCGAGAGTCCCTGAAGATCCAGTGATTAAGACTTCAGTTCCCAGTGCAGGGTCCATGGGTTTGATCCTTGGTAGGGGAGTTAAGACCCACTCCAGTACTCTTGCCTGGAAAATCCCATGGACTGAGGAGCCTGGTAGGCTGCAGTCCATGGAGTCGTGAAGAGTCGGACACAACTGAACGACTTCACTTTCCACTTTCACGCATTGGAGAAGGAAATGGCAACCCACTCCAGTGTTCTTGCCTGGAGAATCCCAGGGACAGAAGAGCCTGGTGGGCTGCCGTCTATGGGGTCGCACAGAGTCAGACACGACTGAAGTGACTTAGCAGCAGCAGTAGCAGCAGTAGCAGCAGGGGAGTTAAGATCCCATATACCGCACGGCACCACCAAAAAAAAAGAATGAGAGAAAAAAAAGTTACTATTCTGAAGCTAAATTCGTATATTCTGATCTAGATTCAGGTTTAGAAAGCAACGTATATAGCAGAATAGGTTGGTCCTTGGTTGCCGAGAGAAATATCAATAATCTCAGATATGCAGATGACACCACCCTTATGGCAGAAAGTGAAGAGGAACTAAAAAGCCTCTTGATGAAAGTGAAAGAGGAGAGCGAAAAAGTTGGCTTAAGGCTCAGCATTCAGAAAAAGAAGATCATGGCACCCGGTCCCATCACTTCATGGGAAATAGATGGGGAAACAGTGGAAACAGTGTCAGACTTTATTTTGGGGGGCTCCAAAGTCACTGCAGATGGTGACTGCAGCCATGAAATTAAAAGACGCTTACTCCTNAAAGTTGGCTTAAAGCTCAACATTCAGAAAAAGAAGAACATGGCACCCGGTCCCATCACCTCATGGGAAATAGATGGGGAAACAGTGGAAACAGTGTCAGACTTTATTTTGGGGGGCTCCAAAGTCACTGCAGATGGTGACTGCAGCCATGAAATTAAAAGACGCTTACTCCTTGGAAGAAAAGTTATGACCAACCTAGATAGCATATTTAAAAGCAGGGACATTACTTTGCCGACTAAGGTCCGCCTAGTCAAGGCTATGGTCTTTCCTGTGGTCATATATGGATGTGAGAGTTGGACTGTGAAGAAGGCTTAGGGCCAAAGAATTGATGCTTTTGAACTGTGGTGTTGGAGAAGACTCTTGAGAGTCCCTTGGACTGCAAGGAGATCCAACCAGTCCATTCTGAAGGAGATCAGCCCTGGGATTTCTTTGGAGGGAATGATGCTAAAGCTGAAACTCCAGTACTTTGGCCACCTCATGTGAAGAGTTGACTCACTGGAAAAGAGTCTGATGCTGGGAGGGATTGGGGGCAGGAGGAGAAGGGGACGACAGAGGATGAGATGGCTGGATGGCATCACTGACTCGATGGATGTGAGTCTGAGTGAACTTCGGGGGTTGGTGATGGACAGGGAGGCCTGGCGTGCTGCGATTCATGGGGTCACAAAGAGTCAGACACAACTGAGAAACTGAACTGAACTGAACTGGTACTTGTCCGCTTCCCCCAGTTTTCTTCTCTTTATACACACTTCCTTTCTCTTTTTGACATGACTCAATTCATTTATTTATATTTATTATTTGGTTGTGTTGGGTGTGTTAGTTGCAGCATTGGGCTCAGTAGTTGTGTTCCCTCTTAGTTGCCCTCAGGTATGTGAGATCTTAGTTCCCCAACCAGGGATGGAACCTGAGATTCCTGCATTGCAAGGTAGATTCTTAAACAATGGACTGCCAGGGAAGTCCCCACTCAATTTAATTTTCACATTAGAAAATATACGTTAAAAAGTGTCTCCCAAAGTGCTAAGTAGTACAGACCAAGGAAATAATGACAAAAAACTCAGTTCTCACAACAATAGGTAAATGTGGAGTCCTATTTTAGCTTGGAATTTTTTGATTTTTAGTGATCTTGATCACTACTTTTCTCTGTACAATTTATGAGCCTTTGCATTTCCAGTTGTGTGAATGTGCCTTTAAATTTTGGTTATGGGTTTTTCCTCTTAAAGTAACTAAATAAATTGGTCTTTTAAAATGTGATTTTCCCCCCTGTATTTTCCCATTAAGCATTCCTAATCTGAAGATTTAATAAATATTCATTTTCCTTTGAAAAAAAAAAAGTCTCCCAAGATGCTCACCATCCAGGGATTTTGGTACCCTAACAGAAGAAAATGCCCTGGTTCTTCAATCATAACCTCGTTTCTACCTCTAGACTAGATATGGCAGGCTGACCCACAGGCAAGGCACACCTGAGGCTCTGGTTTTAAAAGAAAAGCCTAATGAGATGTACCTACAGTGAGTACAATAGTAGGGACTGACCCCTGCCTCCTGTCCCTGCTGTCTGACTGATAACAGCAAGTCTCATGCCCACAGGCTGGGCTCAAAGAGTAATTATAATCAAAGTGTATTGTAACTAATTATCTAACTTTGATGAGCTGTTTATAGTTAATTTTGTGAATATTCCATTATGAAAGGAATGACCTTATAAAGTGTTCCAGACAAAAAAGAAATAGATAAGTATAAACTTTCCAGGTGCAATTAACTTCTGTTTGAATTCTATCCAATGCTCTTATTCTCTGTATGAAAGTGAAAGTTGCTCAGTTGTGTCTGACTCTTTGCAACCCCAAGAACTATACAGCCCATGGAATTCTCCAGGCCAGAATACTGGAGTGGGTAGCCTTTCCTTCCTCCAGGAGATCTTCCCAAGCCAGGGATTGAACCCGGGTCTACCACATTGCAGGTCGATTCTTTACCAACTGAGCTATCAGGGAAGCCATTCTCTGTATGGACTAGCCTTTATTTTAAAAGAAAAAGACTAGCAATGTGTCTTGTACACTCATAGGGTCATGGCTTGTGGCCACTACAGGTGGTGGAAAACAAAACAAATATTTATAATCGTATTTTAACCCTAAATAATAAAAATTGAATGAATATCAGTCATTTTCCCCTTCCTCCCTGCCTCACCTTCAGTTTGGTTTCCCTGTGTTTCTGTTTTCTGATTCCTTTTCCTCCAAGTAGCCTATGACCATTTTGAGAATAAGGCCAGTCTTTTATCTTTATCTCACTTGTGCTCATCACAGTGTCTAATTCATGGTAAGTACTCCATCCATAATTATTGAATGAATGAATAAATAAATGAATAAAAATCACTCTTCTTTATGAAAATTTAAACAACCTTTTACCCTTGTGTGCTGCAAAAACCAAAAATCTCTAGAGTAAGTCATTATAATATAATAAAAATTGATTTAGGATTAATCATTTTGGAAAAAAAGACTAACATGACTTCAGCATAGTTTGTTGAAGGATAAAAATTGTCATAATGAGTGAAATAAGTCAGAGAAGCAGAAACATTGTATGACATCCCTTATATGTGTAAGCTAAAAAGACATGATACAAATGAACTTATTTACAAAACAGAAACAGACTCACAGGTTTAGAAAAACGGATTTATGGTTGCTGGGGGGAAGGATGGAGGGTAGGGGTAGTTAGGGAGTTTGGGATGGAAAGTACACACTGCATCTTTAAAATGGACAACCAACAATACCTACTGTATAGCTCAGGGAATTCTGCTCAGTGTTATGTGGCAGCCCGGATGGGAGGCAAATTTGGGGGAGAATAGATATATGTATATGTATGACTGATTCTCCTTGCTGTCAACCTGAAACTATCACATTGTTAATTGGCTATACTTCAAGTACAAAAAAAGTTTAATAAAAAACAAATTAAAAAAAAGGAATGAATTGGTTAAAGATATTAATAATATGAATATCATATTTTATTTTCCTAAAATATAACCTTTTTTAGGCATTATGATCATTTTTGCTAAGCAGAATAAAAGTGCTTTTCTCAAACAATTCTGTCTCAAAGAGAATTCAAGCCAAGTGAGCTATTTGCAAATATTCTCTCCATTACTACAATGGATGGAAGCCTTTAAAATTAATACAGTTGCCTTTATTATTCTATAGGGCTAACTAATAAAAATTTTGCTAATAATATTTTCCTAATAAAAGTTTTTTAATCCCCTTCCCCCTCCCCCCCAAAATGAGACCTCTTACTTCTTTCAATAGTTGTTTTCCAGCTATTCACGGAATTCTTGTTAGACATTATTGAGTTAAGCCTTGGGGATGATGGATAAAAATAAAACATTCCTGTCCACAAGTTGTTTGTAATCTGACTGGGAAAACAAAGCAGTAGGTAACAATGGATGAATGCACCAAAGATTCTTGA
Organism: Oreotragus oreotragus; assembly: GCA_006410675.1. Taxonomy (NCBI): domain Eukaryota; kingdom Metazoa; phylum Chordata; class Mammalia; order Artiodactyla; family Bovidae; genus Oreotragus; species Oreotragus oreotragus. The sequence continues at coordinate 306,276 of SJYX01018591.1, read as the reverse complement.
GACTAAAAGAGCACGGCAAGCCAGATGCAAAGTGAAGGTGGGCTGAATGAAGATTCAGGGAAAGGTTCCCAAAAGGTGAGGCCTCAAACTGTGTTCAAGCCTGAAAGTTTCACTGACTCAATAGGTAGAAGGAAGACAAGCATTGCAGGTGGGAAAGGCAGTGTATATGAAATCAATTGTGGAAAAAGACATCTTATTATGATAAAAGTCAACAGTCTATATAGAACTGGGGTAGGTGGGATCAGGCTGGAAAGCTACATGGAAAGGTGTGTGGTCCAGGTCATGGGCTTTGGAAGGCGGTCATCTTGAGTAGGGCCATGCCTAGTTTGTGCAGGGCTCTGGGTAAATTTTGTTGTTGTTGTCCACTTCAATATATGAATAATTTGATATAAAAAGGTACTGCATTCCAGTCTATCTTTAGAAAACATCAGGCAAACCACAATGAAGAACATTCTGCAAAGTACCTTACCAGTCCTCCTCAAAGTGCCAAGGCCTTCAAAAACTAGGAAAGACTGAGAAACTGCCACAGATAGGAAACAACTGAGGAGCTATGAGAACAAAATGTCCTGTGGGACCCTGGGTTGGACTATGAGCAGGTGGAAAGAACTGTAGTGGGAAAACTGGGGAAATTCAAATAAAGTAAGCAGATTAGTTAACAGTATTATACCAAAGCTAATTTCTGAATTTTGATGAATATGCCATGGCCATGTAAGATGTTAACATTAGGGGAAATGGGATGAAGAATATCTTTCTTAACTTCTCTATAAACATAAAATTATTCCCAGTAGAAGTTTATTAAAATAAGAAAAAAGACACCAGTTTGTCAATGCAGTGAAACTACTCTGTATGATACTGAAATGATGGATATATGTCCTTTTATATGTATTTGCCAAAACCTATAGAATATACAGCACAAAGAGTGTACCCTGCTTGCCTGGGTTGATAATGATGTATCAGAGTTGGTTCACTGATTGCAATAAGTATATCACACTGGTGTAGAATGCTGATGGAGGTGAAACTGCGGGCAGGGAGAGGGTTTTGGGGAACTCTATATTCTGTTCGCTTTTGCTCTGAACCCAAAACTTCTTTAAAAAATAAAGTATAGTCTTTGGAGAATGTATATATGTATATGTATAACTGATTCACTTAGCTGTTCACCTGAAACTAACACAACATTATAAATCAATTATATGCCAATGTAAAATACAAATAAAGTATATTTGTTTAAAACATATTATAATACCACATGTATAAGAATCCCACATTTGTATGAAAATTCTGTTAATATACAGTGTTCTCCTCACCCTAGAAATTTTCATCCCTCCCCACTTTTGCATAACCTCTTGAGCTTTCAAAATCAAAAGTTTCAATAAAAATGTGATTATCAAAATGCATTATAAAAATCCATAGGTCTGTGTATGTTATTGTGATTTTTTTTTATTAAGAATCAAGGTTTTGAATAATAGATGGAAAAGAAGTATGTCTATGTTTATTTATTGCCAAGTTGGTGCACATGAAGATTCTGCAGCATATCTAGGCCCCACTTCACCTTCTTCGGGTCCAAACACACTATTTCTGCATAATTCTGTATCTCCCACCATTACTCACAATACTATGGTTTTGGGGAAATGATTTTATAATGAATTAATATTGATCTCAAGCTTCTCAGGTGACTCGTTGGGAAAGAGTCTGCGTGCCAAGAAGGAGACAAGGATTTGATCCCTGGGGAAGATCCCCTGGAGAAAGAAATGGCAACCCACTCCAGTATTCCTGCCTGGGAACTCCCACAGACAGAGAACTCTGGTGGGCTGCAGTCCATGGGATTGCAAAAGAGCCAGTCATGACTTAGTGACTAAACAACAACGAGAAATGTAGATCTCACCGTTGTAGTATCTCAGGCCATTTACTGAAAGCTAGTGACATCATTGCTCCTGGTGCTGGTCACTGGACTGCCTGGGAATATCAGTTCCTAGCAACCCTCTCTACAGTTGTTAACTGTGCTTTGTTGGAAATGAGCTCTTCTTTGAAGTCTTTGGGATGTAATGGCTATGTCACTAGGATGAAATGTCTTTCTTGGTGCCTTCCACAAACCTGCCTGTTAGAGGGAGCAGAGATGAGGGGCCTGTGAGCCGAGTACGAAGAGAAGTCCCATTTATGCAAGGAACCTCTGTCCCCGATCCCGCACAACTTTTGACTCAGGAAGGAGGGCACGGCTTTACCACATTGGGTGTTTGTGATTGACTTGAACAAGGTTTTGGAGATCTCTGTGACATCTGGTTGACCCCATGTGGGGGTGCTGTATGTCAGGCACATCTCTCCCAAAGAGAGATGGGATCAGAGCTCACGCAGGTCCAAATCCAGCCTAGAGTTATCCCCAGACGGCACGGCCCACCCCAGCCAGTCCCAGAAACCAGAAGGAACTTAGAAACTCTTGAGGTCCTTGTGGAGTGAGGTCTGGGGAGGAGCCCCACTTTCTTGCTTATGACTAAGGGCAATGTTATACCTGGCTTTGGTCCTGTCTGCCTCCTATTAGACCTGAAACCCAGGCTAGTCTCAACCCCTGGGCCTTGTTTTCTTCTTCTCTGAGATGAAGGTTATAACCTCAAATAATTGTTTCGAAGAGTGAATGAGATATTTATTGAGTTCTTGTGAAATGCACTGGACAAACAGCAGTGAATAAGACACACAGAAACTGCCCTCTTGAGTTTTTATAATCCTGTACTCTATAAAGTCAAAACTGTGTTCAGCAAATAATATACTCTTAATAAATGTTGGGTAGCATTGTTGTTGGTTGAAACTCTAGAACTTCTCCCCAGGGTGTTCCAGGCCTGCCTGGATGCTTCAGTGAGGCCTGAATGTCTCTTGGGCTTTAAAGGGTGAAGGAGAAAGGACTGGACCATGTGAGAAGGGGTTTTGCTTGTTGGTTTTAAACCAAGGGTTACTTTGAGAGAGAAACAAAAAGATCACAAGACCCTCAGGCAACACTTCTTAAATGTGTCTTTCTTCCAAGTGAGATTTTTCAAGGGGTCATGTAGGAATGAGTTTAAGACTACTTTGCTGTGAGTTCACTCTACTCTGGTTGGATACATAAAGATGTCTCTGATTAAACTGTATCATGATGAGAGTGTTTGCTATAACAATATGTGCACTAACTTTACATTCTGTGAAGATTCCTCCTCATGCCTTCAAAATAAATTCTATTAGTATAAAAATCTCCTTGATGATTTTTCTACTATACAACAATTTCTAAAAGCAGTGCAAAATGCCATTATTCCTTCAATTCTGTTTTCTGACTTTCCAACATTTTTGGATCTGAAAAATATATTAAAAAAAAATTCCTTCCCAGATGTGCTTCTAAAAGGCTGTGTGAAGCCAAGAGATACTTTGCTTCTTTGAACAAATGCTTACCGTACGTCCACATGTGATGTATCAACAATTAAAGGATATCTCATTTGCAATTGGGAGTTAGCTTTACTTTCTGCTCAGTAGGAATTCTGTCTGAAATTCACTTTCTTTTATGCTCAAATGATATCTCACATGCATTTTAGTTGAGTAACAGGGAGAAAGCCAAATTATATTTGCTCTAACTGTCTTTTCCCATTGTCCTACAATAAAGCACTATCTCCAGGTAAAGGAGAGTAAAATTGATATGTGCATAATAAGTTTAAACCAAGATTAGTTTTGATCAACACTCCAGAAAGAGTATACAGCTATTATCTGGACAAGTTTTCTTTGCCTGAGCTCTCTGGAGCTCAGAGCACAGGTTGGTAATTGTTATGGGCTGTGTTCTGACCTGTTCCCACTGCAACCTTTCTGTGTTGAAGTTCTAACCCCCAGGATCTCATCACATGACTGTATTCAGAGAGTATTCCAAGAGGTAATAAAGTTAAAACGAAATCATTAAGGTGGGCCTTAATCAAATATGGCTGTTGCCCTTACAGGAAGAGATTTAGACCCAGGTATATACAGAAGGAAAGAACATGTGAAGCCACATTGTCCACAAGCCAAGAAGGAAGGTCACTGGAGGAACCAACTCTGCTGGCACTTTGATCTCGGACTTCGAGTCTCCAGAACTGTGAGATATGAATTTCTGTTGTTTAAGCCATCCAGCCTGTGGTACTTTGCTATGGTAGCTCTAGCACACCGAGATTGTGAAGCAACACTTTCTAGTCACACACCACAGAAAAAACACTTTGAGACATCAATGAACCTGGAATTTTACTTCATTGATATTTTAGTGGAATCATAAGAATGGTCCCTTTCTGAGTATATTTCTGCAACATTAATCATCATTTTCATCACCACCATCACCATGGATATCATCATCATCATCATCACCATCACCATCACCATCATCTGTCTTCCTCCTACTCAACATCATTGGCACCATCACCATCATCACCGTTACCATCATCACCATCCTCCTCCTCCTCATCACCACCACCATCACCGCTATGACATCACTACTGCCACCACAGCACCATCGTCATCATCCTCATCCTCATCATCATTTTATAACAACAACCCCACCATCTACCAGCTAGTACACATTATGAGACAATGTGCTCTGGCATTCTAAAGGAGATCAGCCCTGGGTGTTCTTTGGAAGGAATGATGCTAAAGCTGAAACTCCAGTACTTTGGCCACCTCATGCAAAGAGCTGACTTATTGGAAATGACTCTGATGCTGGGAGGGATTGGGGGCAGGAGGAGAAGGGGACGACAGAGGATGAGATGGCTGGATGGCAACACTGACTCGATGGACGTGAGTCTGAGTGAACTCCGGGAGATGGTGATGGATAGGGAGGCCTGGCGTGCTGTGATTCATGGGGTCACAAAGAGTTGGACACGACTGAGCAACTGAACTGAACTGAACTGAATAGGAATATCATCGATACTACAGCAACATCCCAAAGCCTCTCAAACCATCAGTGACTCAACTCAATGTCTGTTTGTTTCTTGCTCATGCATTGCCTAGGAGGCTTTCCTTAGGGGTTCCATTTTAGTAAGTGAATCAGGGACCCAGCAAGCTCCTTCTTCTTTCTGCCTTTTCCTTTTATAATTCACTCCACTGAGTCAGTAGGTGAAGAGAGAGAGAGACAGAAACAGAGAAAGACAGAGAGGAGGGACACTGTGTTGTTCATAGGAAGATTTTTATGGGCAAAACTTGAAAGTGGAGTTTGTCACTGGCCCCAATTCCACTACCCAGAACTAGGGATGTGGCTTCACACAGTGCAAGAAAGCCTAGGACGTATAGGCCCAGGAGGGAACATGAGCCAAATAGAGAATGGCAAGCCTTCCTCTGCCACAGTCTCTGAAACTTTCTTTTCTCTCCAAGTTTTGTGCTGTAATAATGTAGATCTTATTTCCCTTTTGCATGAAATCAGGGTTAGAGAGGTTAAGTAATGTGTCCAAGATCAAACAGATGGAGTTGGGAATGAACTCAAGGCTCCAATACCTACAATATCTGTAATTTTTCATTATATTAGTGTTTAAAAAAGGGAATTTCCTAAAGATGCTCTTTAAAAAAGTTCTGTGGTCAAATACATTGAAAACAGTACATAGCATAGCACCTCTGGTGGAAACTCAAAATGGACTTGGATATATTAAAGGATGGGAGAACTCTAGAACCCAGCCCAGAGCCACTCTAGTTCCTCCTCTGGCCTCTGTAGTCATCCTAATGAGATAGTAACTGAAGGTTGCTGACAGAACAGCTGTGGGCTGTCAGGTCCTTGCTCTAGCACTATGGCTAGGGTCTATCCTGATTGTTCACTTAGCTTCCAGATTCCCCCACTTCCTGGGCATCATTCTTGACTAGTCAGATCATTATGTGCTGCTCAAATTCTGCCCATGTTCCTGGTGGATTAATGGAGACACAGGTGGGCACCACCAGGACATAGTCCTTGCATCAGCTGGGCTGCTGTTTGCCAGGCAATCCAATGGTGCCCCCAGTTAAAGTGTATTCTTCCCTGGTGAGAGAAGAGGCACTCTTGGTGGCATCACTGACACCCCAGCGCTAAGTGTGCTCTGTCCATCTGGCCACCTGCATTTATGGATACTCTCTACTGCCTACTGTTTCCAAATGTTCCTTCAATGTGGCCTTTTTTGGTATAGAGATTTTAGTACCAAGACAAAGACTTTGGCTCTGAGAGAGCCAAGGTTAGACAAAGAGACAATTGAGTAGGGAGTCACAGAGGCCAGTGGAGACACCAGCTACATATCCTGTAATCTACCAGTGTGGGGAAGGGCATGCTCCTTGGTCAGCACAGAAAGTGTGGCTGTGCCTGGCGTATGGTTTGGGATGAGGACATGCCAAAGCTCGATTTTAGTACCAAGACAAAGACTTTGGCTCTGAGAGAACCAAGGTTGGACAAAGAGACAATTGAGTAGGGGCTCACAGAGGCCAGTGGAGACACCAGCTACATATCCTGTAATCTACCAGTGTGGGGAAGGGGATGCTCCTTGGTCAGCACAGAAAGTGTGGCTGTGCCTGGCGTATGGTTTGGGATGAGGACATGCCAAAGCTTTGGGTTCTTTTTTTAAGCAATCCTTTTGAAACTCATCTCCATTTAAGAGGAGAAATTCATTAAAACTAATAAATTCTGACTTACCTTAAATATTAAAAATATTAATTTTATTAAAAAATGAGAGTTAACACTTACATACCCTTTCATATTTACATATGAAAGTATATGCTGGACATATACTTTCTAAATGAACAATTAGCTCAGCAGAGTATTAAAATTATCACCATTATCCCCTTTACAGGGGAAGGAATTGAAGAAGAAAAAGTTATTTTATCATAGAGCCAGAATTTGAGACCATAGATGATGATCTGAATTACCAAACAGCTCCACCACTTTCTGGTCAAGAATATAAGATGTGATCTAGTTATCAATATCTATAATATTCCAATAGAGTTCTCCCATCCTTTAATATATCCAAGTCAATAATAAAGATACTGAAAATATTAAACAAATATAAGACAACATTTTATTTCAAATTTTGGCCCATTTCCTATATTGGGCTATTGCTTTGACCAATTACTATTGGTTCAGCAGAAACTGAGAGGATTCAGCAACAGTAGAATGAATATTGTTGATTTTAGAAGGAAATCGGCTTCTTGTGACTATCATAATCTAATAACTACTGATTCAGTGGAAAAGTCACTGGGATAGTTTGATGTGGTTTCCTGGGTCAAAATATGGCTTTAACAACTAGCATTCATCATGTCAGAATGATCATGCCAACAATCATTTTGTACATTTTTAGAATGAATTGACAAATGATTTATGCTACAACTTATAAAAATTGATAATTAGATGCTGAGATTAAAAGAATTAGGTGCTAATTTGCAATCTTGGGAACTACCTGTGTGTCATCTGAAACCAGCCTTTCACATAAAGGGCAGGGGCGGGGGACAAAGGACGGAGGCAGATCACTGATGATTGGCAGGCGGCAGGTTTGATAAACAAGGGAACTTACTTACATAAGAGACTTGTCTTTGGATGCTGTAAGATGAGTGGGTCTCACATCCACCCGGCAGAATCTTCAAGTTTATATAGAGGCCTCTAGGTTCAGTCACATATACAGTCTAGATGGTCTCAGTGACATCCTGTTCTCAAGGCTGCATCCCTGAAATAGCTCCTAGGGTGGAAAAGGTGGGCATATTCCAAGGACAGAGGAGGGGTGAGGAGCATCTGATTGGCCAGGTCCAGCTCGTGGGTCAACTCTGTATTATCGCTTCCAATATTAGGAAATAAAAATAGATACAATATTTACATATGAAAGTGTTAACTACTCATTCATGTCCAACTCTTTGTGACCCCGTGGACTGGAGCCTGTCAGGCAAGAATATTGGAAAGGGTTGCCATTCCCTTCTCCAAGGGATCTTCCCAACCCAGGAGTCAAAGCCGAGTCTCCTGCATTGCAAGCAGATTCTTTACCATCCACAGAAGTCCAATGTACATATTTCCATTTGTTTAATATTTTGAATATATATCTGTGGGTACCAAATCTTACAAAAGTACTTCAGAATGGTCCACACATTGTTATAGTCCCCTTTCAAGATTCAGCACAGGTATTATGTTTCCAAGCGAGTTTTCCCTGAAAACCATCAAATATCTTAGTAAGCAAAGGAAATTTTGGTCTCTAATCTCACAGCTCCCAGATTTCTATCTTTGTACTCATCATCCATCAAGCTGTCTTCTAAAATATTCTTTATTATATGTATTACAAATATTTTTTCCCAACTGATTCCATACATGTGCATAAATATATATGATGTATATATACATGCATATAGTTGTTGTTGTTTTATTTTTTGGCCACTTGGCATATGTGATCTTAGTTCCTTGACCAGGATTGAACCTGTTTCCCCTGCACTGGCAGCATAGAGTCTTAACCACTAGACCTCCAGGAAATCCCCATTATGCTGTTTCTTACTGATTTATCTGTAACCCTTTTGAATGTGGAGGTGTGTTCTTTGTGCCTAATGTCATAGATTTTTACTTTAAATTCCTTTATACTTTGCCTTTGTTTTCTTAGGATCTGTGTACTTATATGCAATAATAGATCATGACCCTGGGGTCTTTGACCTGTAGCATCTTCAAAGTTGAAAACATATCAGAGATGGTTACAACATCCTTGTGAATTTTCCAGTATGTTTATACCTACCATTTTTATCAACTTTCTTAATTTTTCTCCATTGGAGTTTAGTTCTTCTTTCTTTATTTTAAATTGCAAGATCATTGCTAAAATTGCAGTAAATTTTTAAAAAAGTAACATATTTTTCTTTATTCCATTCTGGTTAAACCTCCTACTTTCATGTTTATAAATTCTGGTTGCTGCAGAACCATACTTAATCTACATAAACTTTACTTACAGTGTGACTATAATCTTGTTTTGTGAATGTCTGTGGGTTTTTCCTACCCTTTATCTGGTAAGTCACCCTAACTCTGAGACGAAATTATGAGATAGAGGTAGACAAGAAAAGATAGAGAAAACAGCAAATACAAAACACTTAAGATGAAAAAGAAATTCGCATGTTTGGGGAAAAGAATTATGGTGAATGGAGAGTAGGAGATAGAACTGAGAAAGTTGATGCTTAAATCATGAAAGGGCTTTTAAGCTCTGATGAGGATGTTAGATTTTATTCTAAGTGCAAAGCAACTAGACACTGCCTTGTCTGATTTATGACAGAAATGATTTCTGTGGGGAGGTTGGACTGGGAAGGGGCCAGTGCAGAAGCAGTGAGGCCAGGTAGGAGGGCACTCCTGCAGTGGGAGTGGCAGCGGTGATGATGGTGGCTCAGACTGAACAGTGGTGACAGAGACGGCGGAGGAAGCATAGATTTCTCAGGATGCTGCAAAGTTAGGCCTTGAGGATGAACTGGCTGACGTGTGAGAGGGAAAGAGAGGGACCAATGTGACTATAGCCTGAATATGTCATTGGATGTTGGAACCATTTTCTGTGATGGGAAAGAACTGAGGTTAAAAGTAGCTTTGGTAGTGAGTGAGTCATAAGTTCTATTCTGAGCCTGCTGTGTGTGGGATGTTTATAAAATGATAAATGGACAGCTTAACGAAAGAGGGTGGATTCTGTGGGGAGACTGGAACTGGATAGAAATCTGAATGTTATCACCACATCAGTTCAGTTCAATTCAGTCGCTCAGGCAGGTCCAACTCTTTGTGACCCCATGAATCACAGCATGCCAGGCCTCCCTGTCCAACACCATCTCCTGGAGTTCACTCAAACTCATGTTCATTGACTCGGTGATGCCGTTCAGCCATCTCATCCTCTGTCATCCCCCTTTCCTCCTGCCCCCAATCCCTCCCAGCATCAAAGTCTTTTCCAGTGACTCAACTCTTTGCATGAGGTGGCCAAAGTACTGGAGTTTCAGCTTTAGCATCATTCCTTCCAAAGAACACCCACATAGATGTTATTTAAAGTCACAAAACTGGGTATTCCACCTAGAGACAGTGTGTATATAAAAGTAAATAGTTGAGTCAAGAGCCTAGGGACCCTCTAGCATCTAAAGTGTGTTGATATGGACGAGTCAGAGTCAATACATCCAGAATATAATAACAGTAATAAATGTGTAGGCACTTAACAAAGCCCTCAATATGTGTAAAGCAAAAACTGACAGTACTGAAAAGAAAAATAGAAAATTTGGCTAAAATAGTGGGAGACTTCAATACCCTGATTTTAATAATGAATAGATGGTTAGAAAGAGCATCAATAAGAAAGTAGAAGAATTGAACAATTCTGTAAAACAACTGGATGTAATACATAGCTATAGAACTCTTCACCCAACAACACAAAATGTCCATTCTTTTTAGTGCACATGGAGTATTTTACAGGACAGACCATATTAGAAAGAGCATCAATAAGAAAGTAGAAGAATTGAACAATTCTGTAAAACAACTGGATGTAATACATAGCTATAGAACTCTTCACCCAACAACACAAAATGTCCATTCTTTTTAGTGCACATGGAGTATTTTACAGGACAGACCATATGTTAGGCCATAAAACAAATCTCAATAAATTTAGAAGGACTGACAATATACAAATTATGCTTTACAAATACTATGAAATATATTAGAAATCAATAACATAAGGAAATTTGAGAAATTCACATATATGTGGAGATTAATCACACCCTTAAATAAAAGTAAAATGATGGAGAAAAATCAACAAACCAAAAGCTAGTTCTTGGAAAAGGTAAGAAACATTTATAAACTTTTAACTAGACTAACCAAGATAAATAAATTTGTATATACATGAATGAAAAAGTTCCAAAAAATAGCAAGGAAAGATAACAAAGCCTTCCTCAGCGATCAATGCAAGGAAATAGAGGAAAACAACAGAATGGGAAAGACTAGAGATNTAGAGTATTGTGACGCAATTATACTGCAGGTTAAATAAAGAACCTGACTCAAAAAGATATAGAAAAAATAGACATATAACAAGTAAACAGACATATAACAAGTGAAGTGGTTGAATTAGTATCAGTAAAATTTCCACAAAGAGAAGTCCAAGACCAGATGACGCCACCATTGAATTCTACAAACTATTTAAAGAAAAACGAACATCTATGCTTTATAAACTGTTACAAAAAATAAAAGTGGAGAACACACTTTCCAACTCATTTTATAAGGCCGTTACTACCTTGATATTGAAACAAACAAATCACAAGAAAAGAATAATACAGACCAATATCCCTTACAAATATTGATAAGAATTCCTTAANTTATAAACTGTTACAAAAAATAAAAGTGGAGAACACACTTTCCAACTCATTTTATAAGGCCGTTACTACCTTGATATCGAAACAAACAAATCACAAGAAAAGAATAATACAGACCAATATCCCTTACAAATATTGATAAGAATTCCTTAATGAAACCATAGTGAACTTTATCCAGCAACATATACAGAGAATTAGAAGCCATAAGTTTCTGGAAATTTTTCCCAGAATGTATATTTGTATTAATATATAAAATCAATCAATGAAATACACCATATTAAGAATATAAGGGAGAAACCCCACAGACAATCTTAATTAATTCTGAAAACCATTTGACAAAATTCAATACCCTTTCATGATTGAAAACCCTAAACTAGGAATAGATGGGAAATTTGTCAACATGATAAAGAACATCTGTGTAACACCCACAGCCAACATCTACTTATTCATGACAGATAGAAAGATTTCTCAGTAAGATAAGGTACAAATCAAGGATGTCCATTCTTGCTACTTTAATTCAATGTTATTATAGAGATTTGAGCTCAGGAATTTAGTCAAGGAAAAGAAAGAAAATTCCTTCAGATTGGAGCACAAGAAACAAAACTACCTATTTGCAGATGATTTGATCTTGCACATAGAAAATCCTAAGAAAAAAACAGCAACATAAAAAACAAAAACATACCACTAGATCTAATATTAATAATTGAGTTCAGCAAGGTTGCATGATGCAGAATCAATATATGAAAATCAAATGTAGTTTCACATATTAGGAATGAATAATATGAAGATGAACAAATTGCACTTGTAGTTACATTAAAAAGAATGAAATACATAAGAATAAATTTATCAACATGATTATAAAGCTCGCATACTGGTGAAAGAAAATATTGTTGGAAGAAATTAAAGAGTTCCAAAATAAATGGAAAAACATCCCATGTTCATGGATTGAAATATTTCATATAGTTATTTTCCAAATTGATCTACAGATTCAATACAATCCTTGTCAAGATCTTAGCAAACTCCCCCCCCCTTTTTTTTTAAAGAAACTGAGGAGCTAATTCTAAAATAGATGTGGAAATGCAAGAAATCCAGAACAATGAAAACCATTTTGTGAAAGAACATATTAGTGAGATCACATCTTCTGATTTGAAAACATGCTGCAAAGCTATAGTAATCAGGACTGCATTGTACTGGAATAATGAGTCATATAAATCAATGAGAATCCAACATTGAGTTTAAAAATAAATGCATTTAGTTATAGTCAATTGGTTTTTGACAAGGGTACTAACAATTCAACAGAGAATTTAGCAAATGATGCTGGACATTGAAATAACATAGGATTGCTGTCTAATTTAAAAAAATTAACTCAAATGGATCAAAGACTTAAACATGCCATATCATTTTTATAGTACTACTTCTTAAGAAACTGTTAGAGAGCTCAAAAACCAAATTGGACTTCATCAAAATTAAAAACTTCTGGGCATCAAGGGATTTCATAGTCAAAATACTGTCAAGATAATGGGAGTAAATACTTGCAGATTGTACGTCTGATATCAATAACCCCTGATATGCAGATGATACCACTCTAATGGCAGAAAGTGAAGAGGAACTAAAGAGCCTCTTGATGAGGGTGAAAGAGGAGAGTGAAAAAATTCACTCTTCACTGGCTTCAAATTCAACATTAAAAAAAACTAAGATCATGGTATTGGGTCCCATTACTTCATGGCAAATAGAAGGGGAAAAAAGTGGAAGCAGTGACATTTTACTTTCTTGGGCTCCAAAATCACTGTGGATGGTGACTACAGCCATGAAATTAAAGATGCTTTCTCATTGGAAGGAAAGTTATGACAAACCTAGACAGTATATTAAAAAGCAGAGAAATTACTTTACTAAAAAAGGTGTGTATAGTCAAAGATATGTTTGTTTGTTTATTTGTTTTTCCAGAATTCATGTACGAATGTGAGAGTTGGACCATCAAGAATACTGGGTGCCGAAGAATTGATGCTTTCAAATTGTGGTGGTGGAGAAGACTCATGACAGTCCCCTGGACTTCAGGGAGATCAAAGAAGTCAATCCTAAAGGAAATCAGTCCTGAACATTCATTGGAAGAACTGATGCTGAAACTGAAACTCCAATACTTTGACCACCTGATGCAAAGAGCTGATTCACTGGAAAAGACCTTTATGCCGGGAAAAATTGAAAGTAAAAGGAGAAGAAGGCAGCAGAGAATGAGATGGAAATGAATTTGAGCAAACTCCAGGCGATAGTAAAGGACAAGGAAACCTGCTGTGCTGCAGTCCATGGGTCGCAGAGTCAGACACAACTTACTGACTGAACAACAAAAACATCTGTTACATTCTAGCATCCAAAACAATGAAAAAACTCCTACAATTTGCAGTAGGTAGAATAATGTCTACATTAGAATCATGTCACTTAATAATGTCCACATTCTAACTCCTGGAACTTGTCGGTATTTTACCTTATGTGGCAAATGATACTTTGCAATGTAATTAATCCAAGAATCTTAAAGTATGATTACCCTGGATTATCTAAGTGGGTCTGATATAATCACAAGGGTTTTTATGAGAGGGGGAAAGGAAGGTTAGAGTCATAGGTGCTGTGACAGTGGAAGTGGAGATAAGAGTTATGTACACATGAGCTAGGACTATGGGCAGCCTCAGTTCAGTTCAGTCACTTGGTCATGTCCAATTCTTTGCAACTCATTGGTCTGCAGCACATCAGGCTTCCCTGTCCATCACCAACTCCCAGAGCTTGCTCAAACTCAGGCTTATCGAGTTGGTGATGCCATACAACCATATCATCCTTTTCCATCCCCTTCTCCTCCTGCCTTCAATTTTCCTCAGCATCAGGGTCTTTTCCAATGAGTCAGTTCTTTGCATCAGGTGGCCCAAGTATTGGAGCTTCAGCTTCAGCATCAGTCCTTCCAATGAATATTCAGGACTGATTTCCTTTAGGATTGACAGGTTGGATCTCCTTGCTGTCCAAGGGACTCTCAAGAGTCTTCTCCAACACCACAGTTCAAAAGCATCAGTTCTTCAGTGCTTAGCTTTCTTTATAGTCCATTTCTCACATTCATACATGACTACTAGAAAAACCATAGCTTTGACTAGATGGACCTTTGTCAGCAAAGTCTCTGCTTTTTAACATGCTGCCTGGGTATATGGGCAGCCTCAAGAAGCAGGGAAAACACTAGGAATAGATTCTTTCCTCAAGCCTCTAGAAGGAATACTGCTCTGTCAACATCTTGAGTTTAGCCTCGTAAGATCCATTTCAAACCTCTGATCTCCAAAACTGTAAGATAATAAATAGGTGTTGTTTTAATCCACTGTGTTTTTTAGTAATTTGTTACAGCACAATAGGAGACTAATATGGATTTTAGTACCTAGAAATGGAGTGACTCTGATTACAAATACTAAAAACTTGGCAGTGTTTCTGGAAGTGGGCATCGGGCAGAGGCTGGAAAAAATTGAGAAACATGATAGAAAAAGCCTAAATTACCTTATTACTTTCGAAGGATTGTTGCCATTTAGATATTAAAGCTTCTGCAGTTGAGAGCTCAGAAGGAGATGAGGAGCATGGTAGATAAAACCTATTTAATCCTACAGAATACTGAAGTCATCATAGACAGACTGTTGGTAGAAATAGGAATACTGAGTGCTATTGGTGAGGTGTGAGAAGGAAATGAGAAACATTATTGAAAAAAATGGATGAAAGGGGATCGTTGTTACATAGTGGCAGAAAACTTAGTAGAATTTTATCTTATAATTATGTGAAAGGCAGAATTTATAAGTAATGAACTGAATTGAACTAAGGAAATTTCCAAGCAAAGTGCTAAAAGTGTGGCCTGGTTTCTTCTTGTTGCTTGTAGTAAAATAAAAAGCACAAAATTAAATTGAGAAAAAAAAATTAAGTAGAAAAGAAACAAAAATGTGGTGATTGGGGACATTCTCAGCTTATGTAGATTGCAAGAGACACCAAAATTTAGAGATGTAGTCAAGGGTATGACAGAACAATCTTTTTCTAGTATCTGGGGAGGAAAAAAAAGGTCAGAATATTCAAATCAGACAGAAAAGCCTTTAAAGAGATTAAGCATGTGACTCAGCCATTTCCCCAAAAGCAGGGATAGATAGAGATGAGATGGGATTATTTTGTGGAGGAGTCTCTAATTTATGAGAGTGAATCCCCAAACATACATAGAAGACCTACAGGGTTTGTAAGGATGTTACACCAGAAGAAATATTGTCTACTTGGGCACGAAAAAGAGGATAAAATAAAAGAAGGCTGTCCAACTCCTAAAATTCTATAGGCAGGCAACAAACTAATAAACAACTAAGCTACAAATATTTGCTACCCTCTGTGAAAAATGAAAGATTTCTCAGAGGGTGGAGCCTTGAGCCTGTAGATAAAATGGTTTTCAAGCATTGGTGGTAGAGAGTATATAGTTTTCTGTTAAAAGTTACAATGTAATATGTATGAAAACAAGGCTAGCAACGGTGTCATCAAGAGGTGTCATTCATTAAGTGTTCTCCCTGTTCCAGGCAATCATTCTATAGATGTTTCTGTGATTATTCTAACAATACCATGAAATAGGTAACCTCATACCCATTTTCAGTTCAGTTCAGTTCAGTCGCTCAGTCATGTCTGACTCTTTGCGATCCCATGAATCGCAGCACGTCAGGCCTCCCTGTTCATCACCAACTCCCGGAGTTCACTCAAACTCATGTGCATCGAGTCAGTGATGCCATCCAGCCATCTCATCCTCTGTCGTCCCCTTCTCCTCCTGCCCCCAACCCCTCCCAGCATCAGAGTCTTTTCCAATGAGTCAGCTCTTCACATGAGGTGGCCAAAGTATCGGAGTTTCAGCTTTAGCATCCGTCCTTGCAATGAACACCCAGGACTGATACCCATTTTAAAACATGTTAATTATGGTTTGGAGGTAACTTGCTCATGGTCACAGAGCAGGGGTGGAATGGGCTGCTTTCAGAGCCTGGAATGTGTACCACCTTGCTACATTTCCTTCTCATCCTGTAATGGCTTAAGGAGACATAGTAAAAGTCACCTTAAAAGTACTAACTCAAGGGGGCGGTCTTAAGACGGCAGAAGAATAGGACGGGGACACCACTTTCTCCCTCACAAATTCATCAAAAGAACATCTCAACACTGAGCAAACTGCACAAAACAACTTCTGAATGCTGGCAGAGGACATCAGGCACCCAGAAAAACAGAGCATTGACTTCAAAAACAGGTAGGGGAAAAAAATATAAAAGACGAAAAAAAAGAGACAAAGGAGGTGGGGAGGGAGCTCCGTCCCGGGAAGGGAAGCTTAAGAAGAGAGGTTTCCAAACACTAGGAAACATTCTCCCTGCTGAGTCTGTGGCAAGCCTTGGAAACAGAGGGCAACATAACAGAAAGGAAAAATAAATAGATAATTAAAACCAACAGATTACAAGCCCAACAGTAACTAGCCCAGCGGAAAAGCAGCACAAACGCCTGCGTCCGCCATTACCAAGTGGGGGCAGGGCAGAGAGGCGTGGGAGGCACGGGCTGCAGTGCTTCTCAGAATCGGGCAGGAACGTCCCGCTGCGCGTAACCAGAATGAACTAACTGGGGCTAGCAAACCAGACTGTGGGATAGCTTCCACGCAAAAAGCTCAAACATAAGACACTGCCAGGACCGTGCATAGAACAAAGGGCAGAAAAGAACTAGCCGGCTGCCGACCATCCCCCGCTGGCAACAGGCAGCCAGAGCCGGAAGGGCTGGAAGGGGGCAATCGCAGCCCCGGAGAGACTACCTACCAAATTGCAAGCAGGCTTCTTTGCTAAGACTTCTAGGGGTTCGGGACAATCCGCCTCACAAGAGGTGCCAGCGAGATGTGTATAAGAGACAGATTTTGGCCACCTCATGCAAAGTGTTGACTCTTTGGAAAAGACTCTGATGCTGAGAGGGATTGGGGGCAGGAGTATAAGGTGACAGCAGAGGATGAGATGGCTGTATTGCATCACCGACTCGATGGACACTGGTTTGGGTGAACTTCAGGAGCTGGTGATGGACAGAGAGGCCTGGCATGCTGCAATTCATGGGGTCGCAAAGAGTCGGACA
>SJYX01018591.1:250352-279796 GCA_006410675.1 Oreotragus oreotragus | reverse complement strand
TATACACAATGGAGTATTACTCAGCCATTAAAATTTGAATCAGTTCTAATGAGGTGGATGAAACTGGAGCCGATTATACAGAGTGAAGGAAGCCAGAAAGAAAAACACCAATACAGTATACTGACACATATATGTGGAATTTAGAAAGATGGTAATGAGGATACAGATGTGTAGAGTGGACTTTTGGACTCTGAGGGAGAGGGAGGAGGAGAGGGTGGGATGATTTTGGAGAATAGCATTGAAATATGTGTAGTATCATGTAGGAAATGAATCACGAGTCTGTGTTCAATGCAGGATGCAGGATGCTTGGGGCTGGTGTATGGGGATGATCCGGAGGGATGATGTGGGGTGGGAGGAGGGAGGGGGGTTCATGTTTGGGAGTTCGTGTACACCCGTGGTGGATTCATGTCAATGTATGTCAAAACCAGTAGAGTACTGTAAAGTAAAATAAAATAAAATAAAATTAAATTAAAAAAAAATACTAACTCCAAAGTACCATAGGGTTTGTTTTCAGGGACCTAAAATAGCTTACGGCCCTAATACATGAGAAGAAAAATAGATTATTGACTGGGAAGGAAATATCAGCATTTTCTCCTGTAAATATTCTAGTATGGAAGAAATTTTTACTACAAATGCAAAATACTTAAACTGTTTGGCCTTGCTAACCTTGTAATAGGTGTACTTCCAGTTAGTCTCTAATTCAGAGTATCTAAATACTAGATACAAAATATCAAATCCCATGCTCATCACAGAATTTATGATTTTAAGGAGTTTTCTGGTGGTCTAGTGGTTAGGATTCCATGCTTCTGGGCTTTCATTGCTGTGGCCTGGGTTTAATCCCTCCTTGGGGAACTGAGATCTCATAAACCATGCAGTATGGCCAAAGGAAAAATGAAGAACCTGTGATGTTAACATCTTCATGTAGTATTAGTGTTAAGTGTTAGTTGCTCAGTTATGTTCAACTCTTTGTGACCCCATGTACTATAGCCCACCAGGATTCTCTGTCCCTGAAATTCTTCAGGCAAGAATATTAGAGTGGGTAGCCATTTCCCCTCTCTAGGGGATCTTCCCGACTAGGGGTTAAACCTGGCTCTCATGTATTGCAGGGAGATTCTTACCATCCAAGCCACTAGGGAAGCCCCATGAAGATTAGCTCCAAGTAGAAAATGTAGAGAGGACATATGCTTAAGGAACTGGTCTACAGAATAATTATTCTTCTCACTGAAGTCATTAAAATGATAATCTTGAAAATATATAGTTAGGTAATGGAAGGTAGTGGTTAAAGCATAGATTTCACAGGAGGTTACCATGAGCAAACTGCCTCATAGAATGATAGTGAAGACAAATATAGTATTTCATGTGACCTTGTTAGCACAGTAGCTTATACATATTAAGTCCTCTGTATAGTTTACCTGTTGTTATTATGATTATATATTAGTTCTTGGAACTGGTTAATATGACTCTTTTAGATGACAAATCAGGTCCCTGAGCCTGTATGATAGAAGAGAAGACCTGGGACTCCACTAAAACTGTTCCAGGGACAAGGCATTCTGTTTAAATCTCATGGGATTTCAGGAAACAAAATAATTTCAGAAAATAATGAGAGATAGAGGAGACAAAAGAATTATTGATAACTTGCATTTTCAAGTAAGATTGCTGAAATTAAACCATGCAAACAAAGCAAGCTACAAACAGAACAGACCCAACTGTCAACCATAAAAAGTTTCTTCTTGAACAGATTATGCAGATGACACCAATCTTATGGCAGAAAGTGAAGAGGAACTAAAAAGCCTCTTGATGAAAATGAAAGAGGAGAATGAAAAAGTTGGCTTAAATCTCAACATTCAGAAAACGAAGATCATGGCATCCAGTCCCATCACTTCATGGGAAATAGATGTGGAAACAGTGGAAACAGTGTCAGACTTTATTTTTTTGGGGCTCCAAAATCACTGCAGTAGGTGATTGCAGCCATGAAATTAAAAGACTCTTACTCCTTGGAAGAAAAGTTATGACCAACCTAGATAGCATATTCAAAAGCAGAGACACTACTTTGCCAACTAAGGTCCGTCTAGTCAAGGCTGTGGTTTTTCCAGTAGTCATGTACGGATGTGAGAGTTGGACTGTGAAGAAGGCTGAGCACCGAAGAATTGATGCTTTTGAACTGTGGTGTTGGAGAAGACTCTTGAGAGTCCCTTGGACTGCAAGGAGATCCAACCAGTCCATCCTAAAGGAAATCAGCCCTGGGATTTCTTTGGAAGGAATGATGCTAAAGCTGAAACTCCAGTACTTTGGCCACCTGATGTGAAGAATTGACTCATTGGAAAAGACTCTGAGGCTGGGAGGGATTGAGAGCAGGAGGAGAAGGAGACGACCGAGGATGAGATGGCTGGATGGCATCACTGACTCGATGGACGTGAATCTGAGTAAACTCCGAGATATGGTGATGAACAGGGAGGCCTGGCGTGCTGCGATTATGGGGTTGCAAAGAGTCGGACATGACTGAGCAACTGAACTGAACTGAACACTTTTCCAGCTTATATTATTACATTCTAGATGCTATTTTAGGGTTTTATTAATATTATTTTGTCAAAGCTCCACAGTATTATGTCTAGAGAACAGCAAGTAAAATTATTTGCAGACAAGTTTTCCATGGTACACAGAGGTTTAATGTCACAAGCTAGTAAGTAGTGGAGCTAAGATCCTACCCTAATTTGTGTCACTCCATAATCAGCTCAGCTAGCATCCCTTCATCTACAGAGCCTGTCATTTGTCAGGAAAATGGACACGTAAGTGGATTATTTCAACAAAATAACATATGGTTAAGAAGCATTACTCAGGAACACAAAGATTTAATCATTGGCCTGTTTCGAGGTTCAGAAAGAGCTTCTTTAAAGAGATCATGCTTGAATATAATCTTAAAGAATGAAGAAGATAAGAAGGGCATTCCTGAGAGAGAAAACGGTTACCAGTGAAGGCATGGACAGATGAAAGCCATCTAGAGACTATGCAGCTTACGGGAAATTCCGTGTAGTTCAAGACTAACAAGTATAAAGGACTTGAAGGAGGTTTTTAAAAATAACATTGATATGCATATGGAAGTCTACTTTTAGAAGTGGCATCTGAAGGGGTAGAAAACTTTGTTCCCTCCACTATTTCCTGTAGGGGACTATCCATAAACAGGAGTAAAGTGAAAGTCGCTCAGTTGTGCCCAACTCTTCGTGACCATATGGACTATACATACAGCCCATGGAATTCTCCAGGCCAGAATAGTGGATTGGGTAGCTGTTCCCTGCTTCAGAGGATCTTCCCAACCCAGGGATCAAACCCAGGTCTCCTGTGCTGCAAGCGGATTCTTTACCAGCTGAGCCACCAGGGAATAAATAGGAGAATGGCTTTAAATGACCTGACATATATATCATAACTGTATCTTTTCTCCTGGATTAATTAAGTTTTTAACAAACCTAGCTTTAAACCTAAATGTGCCTAGATATGTGAAAGGTAAAAAAATATATATACTTCCTTGTATGTGGGGTATTTATAGTTAGGGTTTTCAAGGTTGGTCATGGAATTTCTTGGAATACAGTTGTTTCCTGTCTGGAATATTAAAGGATGAGACTATGTCGCTGAGGAAGATGGGTTTAGGGATATCTCAGTGCACAGGCTTGGAGTCTCTCCTGATACAGCAAGGCCTCCTCCTATGGCACACCAATAAATGTGTTTACACTGCTGGATTGTGAAGCATCTTGAAATTATTCAGATGGTTCTTATGAAGATATGTTAATATTGAAGCTATAGTCAGACTTGGTTGGAACTATTACTCTACTCTTATGTGGGAGGCCATGTGGTCAATAACATCTCTTCAAATCCTGATAAAGAGTAGGCATCAATTTAATTTAATCATCTTAATACCTAGGGGCCAGAGGTATAAGAGGATAAGGGTCTGTTTTTTATACCTGTGAAGAAATGATCCAGTGGATCAGAAGAGAGCTCACTTGTACATGGCCTTGCATGATAAGTTAGTTTCAGTTCAATTCAGTCGCTTAGTAGTGTCCAACTCTTTGTGATCCCATGAATTGCAACACGCCAGGCCTCCTGGTACATCACCATCTCCTGGAGTTCACCCAAACCCATGTCCATTGAGTTGGTGATGCCATCCAGCCATCTCATCCTTGGTCATCCCCTTCTCCTCCTGCCCCCAATCCCTCCCAGCATCAGAGTCTTTTCCAATGAGTCAACTCTTCACATGAGGTGGCCAAAGTACTGGAGTTTCAGCTTTAGCATCATTCCTTCCAAAGAAATCCCAGGGCTGATCCCCTTCAGAATGGACTGGTTGGATATCCTTGCAGGCCAAGGGACTCTCAAGAGTCTTCTCCAACACCATAGTTCAAACACATCAATTCTTTGGCGTGATAAGTTAAGGAGCACACAAATGTTAGGAATCACTGGTGGATTTTAAGGAATAGAGTCTAAAATGGTCAGACATGAAACAGTGCTTTCACATGACAGTGTGAAGGGTAAGTTAAGGGATTAAAGACTAAAGGATAGCAGCTAAAAGACTATTGTCATCATTGGATGATGGAAGACTAGAGGCTATGGAGTCAGATACACTAAGGTTCAAATTTTGGACCTAGTACCTCCTGGATTTGGATGGCATCACCGACTCAATGGGCATGAGTTTGAGCAAGCTCCAGGAGTTGGTGATGGACAGGGAAGTCTGGCATGCTGCAGTCCATGGGGTCACAAAGAGTCGGACACTACTAAGTGACTGAACTGAACTGAAGTCACTTCCATCTTTTTTAAGCCTCAGATTCCTGCACTACGAGGAATGTAGGAGAGAGGGAGGATGGTTGTAAGACCTAAGAGATCATTTGTGTAGCATGCCCCATTTAGCACTTCCCATAGTGAATAAATAACATTATCACATCTTATGACTTTCAGATACCCATCACTTTTTTCCTTTTATATGCTAATACTGGACATTTCTTGAAAAGCTAACAGCATCTTTCTTTGTGCAATTAAGTATAAAACTTAGAATGAAAATCTCTCATGAAGAGACTTCATTGATTACAATGAAATCTGATCAATATATAGATAGTTGACATGATGTCTTGTTCTGAAACCAAGGAAAGTAAGTCACCAATGAGAGAAAAATGGGGCAATGATCAACCTGCAGAAACAAGAGGCTGGTTGGTAGTAGATGTATTGAGAGCAAAAAGGACAAACGCTACCAAAAACGCTGGTCCTGCTAATTGGATACATCTGTAGCTTGGCTCAAGCTAAGCATGCTTGTCTTTTCTCCTTATCAATTAATCTGTTCCCAGATTTTATTCCCCTATCAAATAGCACTTTATATCAAAATGAATTTCCTGAATGCAATTTAGGTTTGGGGTTGTGTTATCACTGAATGATTCTCTAGCTTCCTTTTTTCCCCATATCGATAGTTTCAAAGTAGGCTCTTTCAGTCTTGTGGGTGGTTTGAAGAGGCTGTGTGGAGCCAGTAATAGCTTGGCAGTTGACTGTATTTATTTGGTGGTGAAGCAATAGAGTCATCATCATCATCCAGAATGAGGGGTTTATTTGGAAGCCTAAGGTGTCTAATACTTGAACAGAAACACTGCTACTGCTGCATTCAGCAGTGGATTTAATAGGGTACATTTTGGTTAAAACTCTGGAAGAATGGTTTTGAGAGAGGGAAGCAGTTGCCTAAGTTGGACTGAACTTATGAGGTATGAGTTTGTTGACGTCTTTTGTGATCAAAATCAAAATTAGTTTTCCTCTATATTTTTGGACAGGGAAGCTTTCCTAAGCTACCAATTTCTTTTTTCATATTTCCAAGATAAAGTGAGCACAGAAAGATTTGCAGTGACAGTTACCCTCTGATAATAGATATAATTGAGATAAATATATTTAATATATTCTTTTTTACAAATTGCAATTGGTTTCTTCTCATATTGCATTTTTTATGAAAAATTTCTGCTATGATTTATAATGATTTGAAAGCAAAAAATTTAGTTTGAACAAAGAGTCAAATGAAAAAGAGATCCAGTTATTCAAATATGACCTATTTCTCTACATCAGCACAATGGTTCCAAGATATGACAGGGTGGATTAAACAATATTTCATTACAAAAACATTGATAAATGAGCATCAGTAGGGTAATACTTGATTATTTCTATTAAAGAATACCTTATGCATAGACAAAATTGACAGCAGTTTAATTCACAGTAATATTGGAATGACTCTGAAAGGTTCTTTTGTCCTCAGATTCCAGGTCACAGGATCTATCTGTTCACAGTTTCACTGGCCCTTCTTTTGGGAGAAAGCTTGATGATGTGGATCAATGCCTCTCCCACAAAATTTATTTCAAAAATACTGTCTTGTTATGGAGGTTCATTAAAAAATAAAAAATAGAGCTACCAAGCATGTGTGCATACTTAGTTGCTCAGTCATATCTGACTCTGCGATTCTTTGGACTGTGGCCCGCCAGGTTCCTCAGTCCATGGGTTTCTGCAGGCAAGAATACTGGAGTGGGTTACCATACCTTCCTGCAGCAGACCTTCCTGACCCAGGAATCAAACCCTCTTTTCCTGGGTCTCCTGCATTGCAGGCAGATTTTTTTTTCTACTGTACCGATAGGGACGCCCCAAAGCTACCATATGATCCTGCAATCCCACTTAAAAAATAGAGCTACCAAGCATGTGTGCATACTTAGTTGCTCAGTCATATCTGACTCTGCGATTCTTTGGACTGTGGCCCGCCAGGTTCCTCAGTCCATGGGTTTCTGCAGGCAAGAATACTGGAGTGGGTTACCATACCTTCCTGCAGCAGACCTTCCTGACCCAGGAATCAAACCCTCTTTTCCTGGGTCTCCTGCATTGCAGGCAGATTTTTTTTTCTACTGTACCGATAGGGACGCCCCAAAGCTACCATATGATCCTGCAATCCCACTTCTGAGCATATATACAGAGGAAAAACATGGCCTCAAAGGACACAGGCATCTCGATGTTCACTGCAGCACGATTTATAAGAACCAAGACATGGAAGAAACTGAGATGGTCATTGACAGAGGAATGGATAAATATGTGGGACACAGATGAATATTCAGTTCAATTCAGTTCAGTCACTCAGTCGTGTCCGACCCTTGAGACCCCTTTGGACACCATAGACCCCAGAACGCCAGGCCTCCCTGTCCATCACCAGCTCCCGGAGTTTACCTAAACTCATGTCCATTGAGTCGGTGATGCCATCTAACCATCTCATCCTCTGTTGTCCCTTTCTCCTTCTGCCTTCAATCTTTCCCAGCATCAGGGTTTTTTCAGATGAGTCAGTTCTTTGCATCAGGTGACCAAAGTATTGGAGTTTCAGTTTCAACATCAGTCCCTCCAATGAACACCTAGGACTGATCTCCTTTAGGATGGACTGGTTGGACTCCTTGCAGTCCAAGGAACTCTCAAGAGCCTTTTCCAACACCACAGTTCAAAAGCATCAATTCTTTGGTGCTCAGCTTTCTTTATAGTCCAACTCTCACATCCACACATGACCACTGAAAAATCCATAGCCTTGACTAGAAGGACCTTTGTTGACAAAGTAATGTATTTGCTTTTGAATATGCTCTCTAGGTTGGTCGTAAATTTCCTTCCAAGGAGTAAGCATCTTTTAATGTCATGGCTGCAGTCATCATCTGCAGTGATTTTGGAGCTCCCCAAAAATAAAGTCTGACACTGTTTCCCCATCTATTTCCCATGAAGTGATGGGATGCCATGATCTTCATTTTCTGAATGTTGAGCTTTAAACCAACTTTTTCACTCTCCTCTTTCACTTTCATCAAGCGGCTTTTTAGTTCCTCTTCACTTTCTGCCATAAGGGTGGTGTCATCGGCATATCTGAGATTATTGATATTTCTCCTGGCAATCTCGATTCACTACTCAGCCATAAAAAGAATGAAATAATGCCATTTGAAGCAACATGGATGTACCTATAGGTTATCATAGTACCTGAAGTAAGTCAGAATGAGAAACACAAATCATATAACACTTACATGTGGAGTCTAAAAATACAAATTAACTTATTGGCAAAACAGAAACAGAGTCACAGACATAGGAAACAGTCTTATGGTTACTGGAGGAATGGTGGGGGGGGATAGTGAGGGAGTTTGAGGTCAACATGTACACATGATTGTAGTAAGAATGGATTACCAACAAGGACCAACTGCATAGTACAGGGAACTCTTTCATTGTTATGTGGCAGCCTGCATGGGAGTGGAGTTTGGGAAATGAATACATGCATATGCATGACTTAATCACTTTACTGTGCATCTGAAACTATCACAATATTGTACATTGCTTCTGCTCCAGTATAAAATAAAAAGTTTATGAAAAAAGAATATCTTTTTGGAATGTAGGCAGACTTCGAAGCATATGTCTCTATTTATAATCCTACTGGTTACAGCTGAACCAAAAATGGGCCAAAGCATACCAGAAATAAATGACCTTTGAATTCTGGTTCAAATAGGTAAACTGTTTCCTGTAGCTTTGAGTCAAGAAATACTGAGAAAGTGACCATTAGCAGGATGCCAGGAAGCTCTGCTGAGACCCTGGCTCAAACTCCACATGTTGTTTGAAGAAACAAATGAAGTATTGATTAGAGGATGGATGAGGACATCTGTAAAGATGAAGGAGAAGGAGCAGATATGCAGAAAAGCCAGAGAGAGAGGCTGGGAAGGGAGAAAGTGAGGCTGGGAGAGGGATAATGCCTCCCTCCCTGCCCCCAGCTCCAGTTTTCGTTCAGCCCATGTATCTTCACGATAATCACACACTCTCTCTCTGGTGTCTCGAGTTACCAGAGAGGTATATCAGGTCTTTTTTTTTTCTCAACATAATAAGCAAAACACAAGAAAATATCAAAAGTTTTTCTATTTGCAAATAAGTTCAGAAATACTGACATAATATTTTCTGAGTACCTGTTGCTTAATGAGGTTAAATAAATAACAAAACTAAAGTGCTGGATAGTGAATAGGTCTGAGGGAATGGGCAGGAATTGAAAAGATCCTTTGGACAGTGGAATGTCTAGGGAACACTCTATACTCATTATTTTTCTGGATGAGCTTTGGCCTGGGAATCTAAGGAGATGGAAAAGAAGCATTGCAAAGAACACTATTTTCTCCTCAGTGAAATCAATTTCGCTTAGTTGTACTTTGGTATTATACCCTATACTTTCATTGAAGAAACAAGAAAAAGTGCTTTCTTAGGTTCACACTTACATTTCATATTGATAATTTTCACCACCCCCAACTTCGCTTGAATTCCTTTGAAGAAGTTTCATGTAAGAAATTTCTTTTGTAAGTGGTGGGTAAAATTTTGCCTCTTCTTATGAACTGTCACGATTTACCTCTATGGACACTGAGAAACCACTCCAATGATTCTGTTGCCATTTTTATTTTGGTTGTCAGGATGGTCAGAAGCAAAGTCCTGAGGACTTTCTGACTCATGTAGCTGTGTTGTCTCTCTCCTCCTTCTCTCTTTCTCTCTCTCTCTTTTTTTCTCCAGACTTTAGTTTCCTGGGTTTAATTCTATGTTTACTAACCTTAACATTTGTGTTGAAATTAATATTTTGCTATTTTATTGTATAATTATTAAATAAGTAGTGCTGGAAAGATTCTCATTCTAAAAGCATAGTAAATGAAGGATCACAGAAAGAAGGTGATAGTTGAGAGGACAAGAGGGAGGTAAGAGAGAGAGAAACATGGTGTGGAAATGGCCAGTAGGAAGGACCCAGGAGAAAAGATAGCAAGCACAAAGTTTCTTGGAAGAGTGGAACACACAGGCTTGAAAAACAGAGAGCCAGCTGGTGTGCACCAGTGGAGGGTTTGAGATGGGAGTTATATGAAATCCAAGGCCAAATTTGCCTGTTATTCCAGGAATCTCTTGAATTCCTACTTTTGCATTCCAGTCCCCTATAATGAAAAGGACATCTTCTTTGATTCTGGTTCTAGAAGGTCTTCATAGAACTGTTCAACTTCAGCTTCTTCAGCATTACTGGTCGGGACATAGACTTGGATTATTGTGATATTGAATGGTTTGGAAACGAACAGAGATGATTCTGTCATTTTTGAGATTGCATCTAAGTACTACATTTCAGACTCTTTTGTTGACTATGAGGGCTACTCCATTTCTTCTAAGGGATTCATCCCCACAGTAGTATATATAATGGTCATCTGAGTTAAATTCACCCTTTCCAGTCCATTTTAGTTTGCTGATTCCTGAAGTGTCAATGTTCACTCTTGCCATCTCCTGTTTGACCACTCCAAATTTGCCTTGATTCATGGACCTAACATTCCAGGTTCTTATGTAATATTGTTCTTTACAGCATTGGACCTTGCTTCTATTACCAGTCACATCCACAACTGGGTGTTGTTTTTGCTTTGGTTCCGTCTCTTCATTCTTTCTGGAGCTATTTCTCCACTGGTCTCCAGTAGCATATTGGACATCTACCAACCTGGGGAGTTCCTCTTGCAGTATCCTATCATTTTGCCTTTTCATACTGTTCATGGGGTTCTCAAGGCAAGAATACTGAAGTGATTTGCCATTCCCTTCTCTAGAGTTTGGCTAACAGAGTTTTGCCAAAAGAATGCACTTGGCAAAGAGAACACCCTCTTCCAACAACACAAGAGAAGACTCTACACATGGACAACACCATGGTCAATAGTGAAATCAGATTGATTATACTTTTTGAAGCCAAAGATGGAGAAGCTCTAGACAGTCAGCAAAAATAGGACTGGGGACTGACTGTGGCTCAGATCATGAAATCCTTACTGCCAAATTCAGACTTAAATTAAAGAAAGTAGGGAAAACCACTAAACCATTCAAGTATGACCTAAATCAAATCCCTTATGACTATACAGTGGAAGTGACAAATAGACTCAAGGGATTAGATCTGATAGACAAAGTGCCTGGAGAACAATAGACAGAGGTTTGCAACGTTGTACAGGAGGCAGTGATCAAGACCATCCCCAAGAAAAAGAGATATAAAAAGGCAAAATGGTTGTCTGAGGAGGCCTTACAAATAGCTGAGAAGAGAAAAGATGAGAAAGGTAAAGGAGAAAAGGAAAGAGATACCTATTTGAAAGCAGAGTTCCAAAGAATAACAAGGAGAAATAAGAAAGACTTCTTCAGGGATCACTGCAAATAAATAGAGGGAAATAATAGAATGGGAAAGACTAAAGATCTCTTCAAGAAAATTAGAGATACCAAGGGAACATTTCATGCAAAGATGGGCACAATAAAGGATAGAAATTGTATGGACCTAACAGAAGCAGAAGCTATTAACAAAAGGTGGCAAGAATACACAGAAGAACTAAACAAAAAATATCTTCATGACCTAGATAACCACAATGGTGTGATCAATCACCTAGTGCCAGATGTCCTGGAATGTGAAGTCAAGTAGGCCTTAGGAAGCATCACTGCAAACAAAGTTAGTAGAGGTGATGGGATTCCAGTTGAGCTATTTTAAATCCTAAAAGATGATGCTGTGAAAGTGCTGCACTCAATATGCCGACAAATTTGGAAAACTCACTAGTGGCCACAGGACTGGAAAAGGTCAGTTTTCATTCTAATCCCAAAGAAAGGCAATGCCAAAGAATGCTCAAACTATTGCACAATTGCACTCATCTCAAATGACAGCAAAGTAATGCATACTAGTCAGCATACTAAAAAGCAGAGACATTACTTTGCCAATAAAGGTCCAACTGGTCAGAGCTATGGTTTTTCCAGTAGTCATGTATGGATGTGAGAGCTGGACTATAAACAAAGCTGAGTACTGAAAAATGGATGCTTTTGAACTCTTGAGAATCCCTTGGACTGCAAGGAGATCCAACCAATCCATCCTAAAGGAAATCAGTCCTGAATATTCATTGGAAGGACAGATACTGAGGCAGAAACTCCTATAATTTGGCCAGCTAATGTGAAGAACTGACTCGTTTGGAAGGATCTTGATGCTGGGAAAGATTGAAGGCAGGAGGAGAAGGGGACGACAGAAGATGAGATGGTTGGATGGCATCACTGACTTGATAAACATAAGTTTGAGTAAACTCTGGGAGCTGGTGATGGACACGGAGGCTTGGTGTGCTGCAATCCATGGAGGTCGCAACGTGTCAGACACGACTGAGTGACTGAATTGAACTGAACTCTATGAAATGAGTGGGGCATGTCTAAATATTGTGTCTGAAACTGATTTTGGCTTTCACATAGAAAGTTACAGAAGGTGTATAAGAAAGAAAGTGATGTGCTATAACTTATACTTTAATGAGACTAGCTAGATTTCAGTGTCAAGAATAAACTAAAAGATTGGGTAATAGGCATGAAAGAGTTGACAAAGACAGAAACAAGAAGACAAGTTGGAAGTCATTTCAATAATCCATGTCAGGGATGATATTGTCTTGTTACAATTTGGTAGCAGTGGAGGTAATAAGATGTCAGATATATTTCAGTGGCAGTATGGGGGCCTGATAGATTTGATGTGGAGTGTGAGAGTAACAGTGAAGTCACGGACAGCAAAAGCAGTGGGAATACTGGAGGTTCCCACATGGAACTGGAGGAGTTGAGGAAGAGTTCTGCCTGGAACACACTCATTTTAGTGTATTGATTAGACGCTCGAGCATGGATGTTTAAGCAGACACCTGGAGACAGAAGTTCAGGTGAAGGATCCATGGCTGAGACTTATCATTTGGGGAGACATCAGTGTATTGATGGATTTTAATGTCATAAGATTGATGAGATCATGAAGGAAGTGAATCTATTTAGAAGAGAGATGTCCAAGACTAAGTCATGGAAATGTGGTGGATCCATAAAACAAGATCCAGAAGCAATGGGCAGTGTGATAGAAAGAAAAGGACAGTATCGTAGTCAAACAAGTAAAGACTATTAGAGAGGAGGAGGGAGTGATCCACGGAGTCAGATGTGTATGGAAGATGGAGAATCAGCAATTACATTTATTATAGCAACACCGGGCTCAATGGTACCCTTGATGGGAATATGTTTTACAAGAAGAAATGGAAGAAGTTAAAAGCCAAAAGAAATGGGACAGACGTGCTTAGGAAAAAAGAGGATGCCTAAGTATCAGAAGAGGGGTCAATAGCATACCTGGAGGGTCTAGGTCGATACTGAAGCCATTGCCTCCAGATTTTGAAGTAGGTGGAAACAGGATCTTAGTTCACACAGGCTTACGAACAAGTAAAATTTTTCTGAGAAATTACTTTCGGTGCAAACTGGTCTTTTCTGGCTCATATTTACAAGACAAGTACAGTAGTATTTGATTGTTTGGGGATGACTCATGGGATTAGGGAACAAATGAACATAGATTCTTTCCATTCAAGGTGTACAAGTAAATGTAAAGAAAAATATACTAAAATATAATTGTGGGTATCTAATCCAAATTTTCTCAAGATGACATTTTTAAAAAGAAGAAGTGCTCAGATTAATTATACTGTGGCATTTAAAAACTGTCTTGGGTTGCTGTCATTTTATCTTTTTAAAAATATCCCTTTAGAGTGAACCAATTCTTTGTATTTACAGAAAGTCAATTTTATTCTTGGACTGCACATTAATATCATTTCCCAACATAACAAAATTCCACTGAACATTTTCATTATTCCTGTAAAGTGAGTTGGTTATTTTGGGTCAGAAAATTAGCATTAGGCTGAAAAACAAATCTCCCATTACTTTGTCTTACAAAAAAAAAAAAAGTTTTCTGGTTTTACTGTATCTAGTGATCATTTGGGTGAAAAAAATGTTCCATTCCAAATTCTGTGCCAAATTTCATCACATTTCTTCCACTGCACAGCTTGTTAAATGCGAACAAGTGACTTTGATTTCAAAGCAGCGGTAAGATTCTCACAAATTGCCTTGCAACTTGGTGGCCTCTAATTTATCCAGCCATGGCTAGACATTTTGTGTGATATTGTTTATACAGAAAAAACACACCTGTGCAGGAAGGCTTGGGAGCATAGAGAAACAGGAAAAGGGCTTTTAAATATGGCCTTTAAAATGTCCCAACAGGATGCCTAGAATAAAGTTGTTACATTTGTTATTAAGGTTATTTTAAAGCACTTAAAAAGGAGGACTGTTTAAGGAGAGTGAAACACCCCGCTGACTTTGGACTTTGTTCTCAAAGAGAGTTGTTGCAAGAATTTGAGCACACAAACAGCATTACCGGTTCACTCTGGTGGTCCTTTGGAGGAAGATGAGGTTGCTGACAAGAAACTAAGAGGTTATTGAAATTGTCCAGATGAAAACAATGCAATGGACCTAGGGTAGAAGAAACAACGAAAATGGTGATGAAGAATTTCACCTGTGTTTCTTTACATTTTGCTGTGTTGAGTACAGCCGGATTCTCCTCTAGGGTTTCCTATTCTGATGTTTCTCTCCTCACTTTGTTTTTGTTTGATGCTGCAATATCAAATGTATTTTCTACTTCTTTGAGTTGACGAAACCGGAGCTACTTTTTCCCCTTTTTAAAGAAGAGGGGCTTAGGAACTCTAACAACTAACCATTCTTCTATGCAATTTGGTGATCCTAAAACCATGGACAATCTTCACTCACTTTAGTAGGCGTCCCAGGAGGCTCAGTGGGTAAAGAATGTATAAAGTGAGAAAAGTGTCTAAATCCATTTTTGTTTTACTAAATTCCAGGAATAAGAGGAAACACCAAATTCCTTCATGGTAGTTTAGTCACTAAGTCGTGTCTGACTCTTGGAATCCTTTGGACTGTAGCCCACAAGGTTCCTCTGTCCATGGGATCTTCCAGGCAAGAATACTGAAGTGGGTTGCCATTTCCTTCTCCAGGGGATCTTCTTGACCCAAGTATCAAACCCAGGTCTCCTGCATTCCAGGCAGATTCTTTACTAACTGAGCCACCAGAGAAATTCTAATAAGTGGCAAATATGTGTCTGACTCCATGTGGCTCATTTTATGGTAAAATGTAGATGTTACCGTTTTTATTTTGGAAACTGTTCTGGCATAGGGTAGCAGGTGGTCGACAATCATTCCTGATCTACTATTGGCTGTGTATCGAAAGTAGATAGGGAAAACAGTTCTGCTCAGAAGAGGGTGATATCTGCTTGTGCAACTTTACCAGTAATTGTCTTAAGTAGAAATGAAAATTCTTTTGAATTAAATTTTTGAAACTATATTCATCTTAAAAAGCACAGAACTAGATTCCAGTTTATGGAAGCCTTGTTTCCTGTGCTGTGCTTTGCTTAATGTGCAAAGAAACAGAAGCTAACCATTCCTCTCTAAGTTCTCTCATGTTTGCCTCTTCTGGCCTTCTCCATGCCTAAGCCCTAGGGCGTGTGCTCAGCTGTTTGTCGTGTCTGACTTTTTGTGACTTTATGGACTATAGCCAGACAGGCTCCTCTGTCCTGGGATTCTCCAGGCAAGAATATCGGAGTTGGTTGTTGTGCCCTTTTGACCCAAGTATCAAACCCAGGTCTCCTGCATTCCAGGCAGATTCTTTACTAACTGAGCCACCAGAGAAATTCTAATAAGTGGCAAATATGTGTCTGACTCCATGTGGCTCATTTTATGGTAAAATGTAGATGTTACCGTTTTTATTTTGGAAACTGTTCTGGCATAGGGTAGCAGGTGGTCGACAATCATTCCTGATCTACTATTGGCTGTGTATCGAAAGTAGATAGGGAAAACAGTTCTGCTCAGAAGAGGGTGATATCTGCTTGTGCAACTTTACCAGTAATTGTCTTAAGTAGAAATGAAAATTCTTTTGAATTAAATTTTTGAAACTATATTCATCTTAAAAAGCACAGAACTAGATTCCAGTTTATGGAAGCCTTGTTTCCTGTGCTGTGCTTTGCTTAATGTGCAAAGAAACAGAAGCTAACCATTCCTCTCTAAGTTCTCTCATGTTTGCCTCTTCTGGCCTTCTCCATGCCTAAGCCCTAGGGCGTGTGCTCAGCTGTTTGTCGTGTCTGACTTTTTGTGACTTTATGGACTATAGCCAGACAGGCTCCTCTGTCCTGGGATTCTCCAGGCAAGAATATCGGAGTTGGTTGTTGTGCCCTAGTCCAGGGGATCTTCCTGACCTGGAGATCAAACCTGTGCCTCCTGGGAAGCCTTACAAGGCAACTAATAAAGAAATGCTGGAACTGTATAAACTTAATAGAAGTCTAATTTGGCATATTAACATGTCCTTTTAAAAAGCTCGTACTGATAATTAGCATACTAAGCAAACCATTCATTTAGGAACAAAAAGTCACACATGTACCTGTTTACCATTTTCTGAGTTTCCACTGTGTGTGGCAAACATAATGATCACTGGCGTCTTCTGAAACGAGGACAGCACTGCTTTCATCCTCCAGGAACTCACAGTTTGATGGAGGGGACAACCAGATGAATGATCAAAAATCAGTGTGAAGTGTTACAGTAGATATATGCAAAGACTTACTATGGTGTGCCAAGAAGGGCCCTTTCAACCACGTTTCAACCTAAAAACACAAATCATAGAATTATTTTTCTCTAGTTGGAGGCCACTTCCAAGGTCATGATGCACGCGTTTAGTCTCTCTTCCTAGACAAGTTAAATAAAACCATTTTTAAAATGAGTGATAGGTAAATTGTTTGAACAAAGACATTGTCATTTACAAACTTAAATATCAGTGCTCAATAAATAATTATTGAACACTTATTATGTCCCATGGACTTTCTAGGTGACTCAGTGGTAAAGAATCTGCCTGCCAATGAAGAGATGGGGGTTTTGATTCCTGGGTCGGGAAAATCCCCTGGAGGAGGAAATGGCAAGCCTCTCCAGTTTTCTTGCCTGGGGAATCCCATGGAGAGGACCTGGTGGTCTATATAGTTCATGGGGTCACAAAGGTTCAGATATGACTGAGTGACTGAGTATGCACGCACACGTCTCTAGATACAGGATTCAAATATATTTCCTGTATTCAGTATATTGACTACCTACTTATATATTCTAGTGTCTCATGTTCTAACTCTCTTACGCTGATCAATTTTAGTTTTCAACTCTTATTTGCCTCTTCCTTTCCAAAATATTTCAATAAACAAATTTCAACTACAGATTGGAGCAAAACTGACCAGAATATTTTTCTTTTCCTTATTTATTTATTTATTATTATTATTATTTTTTTAATTTTTTATTTGAACTCCCAAACATGAACCCCCCCACCTCCCATCCCACATCATCCCTCCCTACCTTATTTTACTTTACAGTACTGTATTGGTAATTTACAATGATGTGTCAGTTTCAAGTGCATATGCATATATGTATATTCTTTTTCAGATCATTTTCTATTATAGGGTATCACAAGATATTGAATATAGCTTCCTGTGCTACATAGTAAGTCCTATATTTTATATATAGTAGTGTGTATCTGTTAATTCCAAACTCCTAATTTATCCCTTCTCTTCCTTTTCCTTTCAGTAATTATAAAGTTTGTTTTCTATGTCTGTGAATCTGTTTATGTTTTATGGATAAGTACTTTGTATCTTTTTAAAGTTTTTTTCCTTTGGATTCCACCTATGAGTGACATCATATGGCATTTGTCTCTGACTTATCTTACTTAATACAATGATCTCTAGATCCATCCATGTTGCTACAAATAGAATGGCATTATTTAATTCCTTTTTGTGGTTGAGCAATATTCCATTGTATGTATGTATCACATCTTCTTTATCCATTCATCTATTTATGGACATGTAGGTTGTTTCCATGTCTTGGCTATTGTAAATAGTGCTGCTGTGAATGTCGGGTCTCATGTATCTTTTCAAATTAGAGTTTTCTTTTATGTATGCCCAGGAGTGGGATTGCAGGGTCATATGGTAGCTCTATTTTTAGTTTTTTAAGGAAGCTCCATACTGTTCTCTATGGTGGCTGCACCAATTTACATTCCCACCAACCCTCTTCAGCATTTACTTTTTGATGGCCATTCTGACTGCTGTGATGTGGTATCTCAATGAAGTTTTGTTTACATTTCTCTAATAATTACTGATGTTGAGCATTTTTTTCACGTGCTTGTTGGCAATCTGTGTGGTCTTTTGAGAAATGAGAACTGATCAGAATTTAAAAAGAGATGATCTTAGGAAGAGGTACACTGGTGAGTCGTTCATGTTCTCAGAGATTTTCCTCGAGTCAGAAATGACTGAGTGAACTGAAATCAGTCCAATCCAGAGCTAATAATTTTTTAAAAATAGAAAACAGTGACTGAACATTAATGAAGACCATGGAAACTATATATTTATGAATAGTCTTTGGGTTCAATAAAAGAAAGGCCCTGGACTATAGGCTCATCTCAGCAAGAGAAGAAGAGCCCATTTGGGGAAGTAAAACAGAAGAGAATGTTGAATTAACAGTTGGCTCTGAAGAGAACAAGTATTTCAAGTATTTTGCTTAAAGACTGTAGTAGGAAAGAAAGCCTCATATACTCTTGAGTGAAGAAAAGTTCTTCCATGTACAGGAATGCGATTCTTCAGTGGAACACAAGCAATGAAGGGATGGAGGCAGAAAAAATTCAGGAGTCAAAACAGAAATCTGATTTCTAGTTATGATAGAAAAGCTTAATAAGACTAACCCTATAAGTATAAATAATTACAAAATGTAGACAAATAACGGGGAAGGCAATGGCACCCCACCCCAGTACTCTTGCCTGGAAAATCCAATGGACGGAGTAGCCTGGTGGGCTGCAGTCCATGGGGTCGCTAACAGTCGGACAGACTGAGCGACTTCACTTTCACTTTTCTCTTTCATGCATTGGAGAAGGAAATGGCAACCCACTCCAGTATTCTTGCCTGGAGAATCCCAGGGATGGGGGAGCCTGATGGGCTACTGTCTATGGGGTCACACAGAGTCGGACACGACTGAAGTGACTTAGCAGCAGCAGACAAATAATGTGAAAAATACAACTATTTAGAAGCTCTAGGGAGCAAACATGGAGAAACAAGAGTGAGATGTATTAAGTTGGCAGCATCAGGCTGGAAGGTACCCTCTACTGCTCTTTACTTGGGTTGCATTGACCTCCTGCACACAAAGCTGATGCTTATTGGCATGAGGTGTCAAAGGACAAAGTTCAAGATGGCAGAACCATGATAACTGATAAGGGAGTTCTTGGAAGGGAGGGCGAGATCATGAATGCCCCCATATGCACATAAAAAGCACCAAAAATCTTTGAGGGGTAGGAATCTGTTATTTTCTTAATTAAAAAAAAAGCTACTATAAAAAAAATAATTATGGCACTGTAGTATGGCGGTTGTAATGGTTATTAGTATTATGTGTATAATAATCATACTACAAAGATTGGCGGTGATGTATTGAACTATATTAGAAGGTTTCTACCATTTTTACATGATGTAGTAAAATATTAGGGGCTTCCCAGGTGGCACTAGTGGTAAAGAACCTGCCTACCAATGCAGGAGGCATAAAAGACACTTGTTAAATCCCTACGTCAGGAAGACCCCCTGGAGGAAGGCACGGCACCCCACTCTAGTGTCCTTGCCTGGAGAATCCCATGGACAGAGGAATCCAGCAGGGTATATCCCATTGGGTCGCAAAGAATCGGACATGACTGAGCAAATTAGCATGCATACATGCAGTAAAACAGTAAGTCCGCATAGATGGTTAGGATGTACACTGTAATTTCTAGTGAAACCAGTGAAAATTAATGTAAAGAGGTTATAGCTAAAATATCGTGTGTGTGCTCAGTCACTCAGTCAGTTCTGCTCAGTTGCTCAGTCATGTCCGACTCTTTGTGACCCCATGGACTGCAGCACGCCAGGCTTCCCTGTTCATCACCAACTCCTGGTGTTTACTCAAACTCATGTCCATTGAGTGGGTGATGCCATCCAGCAATCTCATCCTGTATCGTTCCCTTCTCCTCCAGCCTTCAATCTTTCCCAGCATCAGGGTCTTTTCCAGTGAGTTGGTTTTTCTCATCAGGTGGCCAAAGTATTGGAGTTTCAGCTTCAGCATCAGTCCTTCCAATGAACACTCAGGACTCATTTCCTTTAGGATGGACTGTTTGGATCTCCTTGCAGTCCCAAGGGACTCTCAAGAATCTTCTCCAACACCACAGTTCAAAATCATCAATTCTTTAGTGCTCAGCTTTCTTTATAGTCCAACTCTCACATCCATACATGACTACTGGAAAAACCATAGTTTTGACTAGACGGACCTTTGTTGGCAAAGTAATGTCTCTGCTTTTTAGTATGCTGTCTAGGTTGGTCATAACTTTTCTTCCAAGGAGTAAGAATCTTTTAATTTCATGGCTTCAGCCACCACCGGCAGTGAATATGGAGCCCAAAAGAATAAAGTCTTTCACTGCTTCCATTTTTTCCCCCAACTATTTCCCATGAAGTGATGGGAACAGATGCTATGATCTTAGTTTTCTGAATGTTGAGTTTTAAGCCAGCTTTTTCATTCTCTTCTTTCACTTTCATCAAGAGGCTCTTTGGTTCCTCTTTGTTTTCTGCCATAAGGGTGGTGTCATCTGCTTATCTGAGGTTATTGATATTTCTCCTGGCAGTTCTGTTTCCAGCTTGTGGTTCATCCAGCCTGGCATTTTGCATGATGTACTCTGCATATAAGTTAAATAAGCAGGGTGATAATATACAGCCTTGAAGTATTCCTTTCCCAATTTGGAACCAGTCTTTTGTTCCGTGTCCAATTCTAACTGTTCTTCTTGGCCTGCATACAGATTTCTCAGTAGGTAAGTCAGGTGGTCTGGTATTCCCATCTCTTTCAGAATTTTACACAGTTTATTGTGATCCATACAGTGAAAGTCTTTGGTATAGCCAATAAAGCAGAAATAGATGTTTTTCTGGAACACTTGCTTTTTCAATGATCCAATGGATGTTGGTAATTTGATCTCTGGTTCCTCTGCCTTTTCTAAATCCAGTTTGAACATCTGGAAGTTCACAGTTCATGTACTGTTGAAGCCTGGCTTGAAGAATTTTGAGTATTACTTTGCTAGCATGTGAGATGAGCGCAATTGTGTGGTAGTCTGAGAATTCTTTGGCATTGCCCTTCTTAGTGATTGGAATGAAAAGTGACCTCTCCCAGTCCTGTGGCCACTGTTGAGTTTTGCAAATTTGCTGGCATCATGAGTGTAGCACTTTCACTGCATCATCTTTTAGGATTTGAAATAGCTCAACTGGAATTGCATTACCTCCACTAGCTTTGTCTGTAGTGATGCTTCCTAAGGCCCACTTGACTTCACATTCCAGGATGTTTGGCTCTAGATTAGTGATCACATCATTGTGGTTATCTGGGTCATGAAGATCTTTTTTGTATAATTCTGTGTATTCTTGCCACCTCTTCTTAATACATTCTGCTTCTATTAGGTCCACACCATTTCTGTCTATTGTGCCCGTCTTTGCATGAAATGTTCCCTTGGTATCTCTAATTTTCTTGAAGAGATTTCTTTGCATTGATCGCTGAGGAAGGCTTTCTTATCTCTCCTTTCTATTCTTTTAAACTCTGCACTTAAATGGGTATATCTTTCCTTTTCTCCTTTTTCAGTCTCTCAGTCCTGTCCAACTTTTTGGGACCCCCATGGACTGTAGTCCACCAAGCTCCTCTGTTCATGTAAGTTTCCAAGCAAGAATACTGGAATGGGTTGTCATTTCCTCCTCCAGGGAAAACATCAATAGAGGAATCAAAGTGGAATAATAAAAATATTTGACTAACTC
Organism: Oreotragus oreotragus; assembly: GCA_006410675.1. Taxonomy (NCBI): domain Eukaryota; kingdom Metazoa; phylum Chordata; class Mammalia; order Artiodactyla; family Bovidae; genus Oreotragus; species Oreotragus oreotragus. The sequence continues at coordinate 258,087 of SJYX01018591.1, read as the reverse complement.
TGAAGGGGTATAAAATATGTATATTTCAAAAACAATAGCTGTAAATCAATAAGAAATACATTTAAACCCCAGCACATGAAGAGAGCAAAAAGTATAAAGAAATAATCTACCAAAAAAGAAAATAAAGTTGTCTATTTCTTCTAGAGAAATAGAAGAGAGGCAATTTATGAAGGAAAATTTCAGTAGAACTTTTGAAATTACTAAAAGCCAAACTGCTGTTATTTGAAAAGATAACCAGAAAAAGTGTGTGTTAGCTGTTTTTGAAGAAACTTTATCATAACTACCTCTCTCAGTGGAACATTTCCCACTACTACTCTTCGATATGAGCTACCATGTATGTTAATGTGAACCAGTGATCTACTCCATGCCTATCTCTGTGGTATGCCCTTTCGGTGATTTATCTTTAAACTCAGGTGGTTTATCTTTAAATCTTCTATTTTGTGGATAAAAAATATGGAGGCCTTGAAAGCTTCAGTGAATTACCCCAGATCACAGAGCCAGTAATTGGATGAGTGAATTGCTTCTTGGGTCTCTGACATTAATGCCAACACATGTAACCACGGGTTATGCTGGAGGAAGAGCGGTGACACCAGCATGGCACAAAGGAGGCTGAAAAGGGACAAAAGCTGCCTGAGGACACAAGAGCTATGAATGGGAGGAAGAGTCAGGTGTGAGTGCAAAAGAAGATCACTGCACACTCGAGAAAACTGACATATCTAGGCGATTGCTTTCTGGTTTACAAGAAGAGTATGATTTATATGAGAGAATGATGCAATTTTTAAAAAGTGGGCTACAAAAATTGAGGCAGGATCCAAATGTCATTGATGTATTTGCATTTGCTCTTACTCATACAAAAATCATGTAGGAATTCAAGTTTAAAAAGTCAGAAGACCCTAATATTTAGTTACCCTCTGTGTTTGTACAATAGAATCACATTGATCTTGATTGTTCTTTAGACTGCTTAATTTTACATTATATACCATGAATGCTTACTATTTTTATAAGCAGAAAACATACTTCTAAAGGGGAAAAAAATGAAATCACCACAATTTCAACCACTCCAGGAAGAAATGTAAAAGAATAAACATAATTTCATCAGGCTTTAAAGAGTATCTCTCATGGCAACTGCTTCTGAGAGTCTGATATCTTCTCTGAGGGAAACTGTTCATTAAACAATTTTCAATAATGTGGTGAAGAAATACAGCAAAGTTATTAAAGAGATGATGGCTCTCACAGGTATACCTACCACAGGGGCCAGAACCGCTCTTTAAATATATTTTAATTTGACTACTGCTCTGACAGACTAAAGCCATATTACTGTACTTAATTTTTAAAACTCTTTTAAAATAGGGGTCATTCTTCTTGCATTGAAATGGGCTTATTTTATTACTTTGGAACTTCTATGGAGCCTGATGATTTTACAGTCTTTTGATATTTGCATATGGTTTGGTTTTTGCTAAATCAAAGGATGTAGTAAGATTGTGATGACTTCAGGGACTTTCTGATGCCTCACATGTTCAGTGTTTCCTGAAATTATCTAAAACTGTATCCTTGTTAATTATACAAACAGAAAAGCTTTAAGATACAAAGAACCTAGAAGAAGTCAGGTGTGGCAGTAAATTGTATTGAAGTAGAATTGTCTAATAATCCATGTATCTATCTGTCTATCTACCTATCATCTATCAATCTATAATTTTAAAGAATCAGAACAAGTCAGGATTTCAGGAAGCCCTGGGTTCCTGAAATGAAGATATATTATGGTGAGGGAAATAATCAAACAATAAAGTTTTAGTATTCTCATTTCATTGAGTACTTACATGTCTATTAAACAGTTCTGCCTTGGTTTAACACTAACGGATGGAGTTTCTATGACTTGGAAGTCTGTGAAAAAATAAAACAGACATACCTGGCTTAAAATATGCTCTCTGTCTCCTCTAGCTACATAACTGAAGGCAAGGGATCCAGACTCTCTCAAGTTTGAGTTTCTTTACCTATAAAATGAAGGTGATATGAGTTAATGGTCTCTCTACTCATTCTACTCATTCTAAAGGAGATCGGTCCTGGGTGTTCATTGAAAGGACTGATGCTAAAGCTGAAACTCCAATACTTTGGCCACCTCATGTGAAGAGTTGACTCATTGGAAAAAATTCTGATGCTAGGAGGGATTGGGGGCAGGAGTAGAAGGGGACAAAAGAGGATGAGATGGCTGGATGGCATCACCAACTCGATGGACACGGGTTTGGGTGAACTCCGGGAGTTGGTGATGGACAGGGAGGCCTGGCGTGCTGCAATTCATGGGGTTGCAAAGAGTCAGACACGACTGAGCAATTGAACTGAACTGAACTACTCTTCTGAACACTGTGATATGTATGCGTGTGACATGTGTTTTATCTTTCAACCTGGATTCACTTCTATTTCATGGATGAGATAATAGGGAAGCTTATTGATTTGTTACGAGGGTAAATTAGAGAAGGTTTCTAAAGTAAAGATATAAGGTTTTGTATCTTATAGGCATTCTGCAAATATTTGTCCAATCCTACAAAGTGCTTTGACGAGTCCAATGTATCTCAAGAGAGCTAACTCTGACCACACATAATGACTTTGACTTCTAAGAATCTATTTATTTTTTCCCTGTAAAGATGTGCTTATTCTTCTCTCCCTGGTGAGTTTCTATCCCATATTTCAGTTTTGTATTTTATCTGCTACATCAATCTTATATTTCACTCTATGAACAGTAATTTTTCCTTTCATCAGATTTCTATATCTAAGAATTTATGTCTCTTGGTCTGGTTCCAAACATCATTCAACTGGAATTTTTATATATTCTGTAAACTTTTGAGTCCCTGGCTTGTAGTCTAATTTAATAATCTACTATGTGAAGATCCAGGGCAAGATATTGAATCTCTCTGTGTCCTCCTTTCCCTATCTGCAAAAGAGAGAGTGCCTTTACTAAATGCACCTTGAGGACTACTGGAAGAATAGAATTAAATAACACTGGGTGGAAGCATACATGGACGTAGACAATGGATCACCCATACCTGCTAGATCCTGTCCCTAACCATCCCTAAGAACTGTAATATTTTGAAACAAAGATGATTTCTTATTTTTTCTCTCTATGTCTCACACATCCATTGTCATGAATTGCTTGGTCATATTGAACCATTGGCAGTTTGTGACATGCATCATCCTTTCTACCAGATGCATTCTGAAATTGTTGAGTTGTAAAATTGTTGAAAGTGTTGAAATTGTTCAACAATTAGCTCAGGCTCACTTACTCTTGGAAGACTCCTGGGGTCCTTGAAGCTGAGAGTTTTTCTTCCTCTTTGTGCCTATTACACTTTATTACCTATGTACATGTTTCCTCTTGTGGAGCAAGAGCCTCTTGAGAAGAGATTTATTTGTCCTTTTATCCATGGAACATAGTTCAAGCCATGAGGTATAGGTGCTCAATGAGTATTTGTTGAATGAATGAGGTGAAAGAATAAGTACGAGCAAGACTCTCAGGAACCAAATGTTGCCACTGGATAGAGCCTCAAGCTGAACTCTGGGGATGTCTAATTGCCAATGTATTCATTCAGCGTCAAATTACTCAGCATGCTGTTGGCATTTTTGGTGATCCTTTTCTCCTTCAAACTCCCAGATACGGCAAAAGACACATGAAGAGTTGGCATTTTGGTCAGCCTTCAAGATGACCTTTGGATATGTAGCCACAAGGGATAACTTGCCTTTTTTGACAGTTGTTTTTATAACTTACAGATACTTGTAATGGTTCAGATCTCGCTTATTTGTATGCATGCCATGGTTGATCTATAAAACATATGGCATTTTGAAATATTGATCTTTTCAGTGCCAGCAAGTAAGAGATATTAGTGCAGCCTGGGATTCCATTTGTAACCATGGGATTAGAGTCAGAGGAGTGGAAAATTGGAATAGACCAAAATTCATGTGCAGTGGAAAGTACAGCTGGCAATGGTGCTAAAGAAGGAGAATAACAAATATGGGAAGCATTATTTTAAAAGCTGACTCGACCATCAAGTGGGAAAGGAGCAGTCAGCTTCCTGTCCTCCAGGCTGGTTTTTCAGACTTAAATTTAGCACAACAGCTGGGAAAGGCAGAGTTGAATGATTTGGAAGCTGATAAAGGTAGCGTCCCTCTGGGTTCCTGCCACTTCTGCCAAGCAAGAAAATGGGAAGATGAATTGAAAAACAAGAAGTAACTGCGGTGAGGAAAGATTGAAAAAATAATAGAATGTTTTCCTAATGCTTGTAATTATATCTAAATTGGATCTTTCAAGTTTCTTCCAATGTCACCTGCATTACGAAGCCCTTCTAAACCTTTCCTGGGATGTTCACTAAAGAACGAATCCTCTTCCTTCGTTGCTCAGCTCTGGAAGACTCTGCAATTTTGCCCCAGAGACTAAGCTTCGTGTGTTTCTCTGTGGCTTCCGTTTGTGCACAACCCAGATCTGATCTGATTTTGTACATTCAGAGACAGAGAAACTAGCACGTGTGTGACACATGAAGGTACTTCAAGCTGGGCAAGCTTAGAGACTTTTACACAGAGTGAAGTAGGTCAGAAAGAGAAAAACAAAGATTGCGTGCATGTTTGTGCACGATATCTGTACACGTATATATGGAACCTAATATTCACAATACTGGATTCCAAGCTTATGCAAGGTATTTAAAGTCTCTTGTACACCCCTTGAGTCCAGCTGGACTTGAGTCCAGGTTTATGGAATTCAAAAAGCTTCTGCCATTTTTTTTCTTTTTAATTTATTTTTTATTGAAGGATAATTGCTATACAAAATTTTGTTGTTTTCTATTGAACCCCAATATGAATCAGACATATGTCCCCTCTCTTTTGCACCTCCCTCCCATCTCCCTCCCCATCCCATCCCTCTCAGTTGATTCAGAGTCCCTGTTTGAGTTTCCTGAGCCTACAGCAAACTTCCGTTGGCTATCTATTTTATTGGAGAAAGAAATGGCAAGCCATTCCAGTATTCTTGCCTGGAGAATCCCATGGATGGAGGAGCCTGTCCATGGGGTCACAAAGAGTCGGACACGACTGAGCGACTTCACTCATATGGAATCTAGAAAGATGGTACTGATGAATCTGTTTTCAGAAAAACAGTGGAGATGCAGACATAGAGAACAGACTTGTGCACACAGTCAGGGGAAGGCGAGGGAGGAACAAGCTGAAAGAGTAACACTGAAACAAATACATTACCTTCTGTAAACAGATAGCCTGAAGGAGTTTGCTGTATGATGCAGGGAGCTCAAATCGGGTGCTCTGTGACAAACTAAAGGAGTGGGATGGGGTGGCAGGTGGGAGGGAGGTTCAAGAGGGAGGGGCCATATGTAGGCTTATGGCTGCATGTTGATATATGGCAGAAACTAACATAATATTGTAAAGCAATTATCCTCCAATTAAAAAATTTTAAAAAGAAGTACTCCATACTACTTTATGACTGAAAGTCTGGATGAATAAATTTAGAAGAAATTTAAGACTATTTAGTAGATGTTCTATCCACTAGACCATTAAAGAATCTTCATCCAAGGATGGGATTGACTCCTCTTTGATTTTAAAGAGAAAATTAAACTCCAAGGTCTTTGTCTTTAAAAGGAGGAGATGGGAGTTCGTGTAAAAAAATAAATAAATACAAAAAATAATAATAAATAAATAAATATAAAAGCAAAAAAATAAAAATAAAAAAAAATAAAAGGAGGAGATGTACTAAATAAGGGCTTCTCAGGTGGCACTAGTGATAAAGAACCACCTGCCGATACAGGAGACATGAGACATGGGTTCAGTCCTCAGGTCAGGAAGATTCCCTGGAAGAGGGCATGGCAACCCACTTCTATACTCTTGCCTGGAGAATCCCATAGACAGAAGAGCCTGGTGGGCGACAGTCCATAGTGTTGCAAAGAGTCAGACAGGACTGAGGTGCCTTAGCATGCAGCATATAGGTACTAGAAAAACAGGAAAGAAGTGATGGAAAAGAAGCACCTTAGGTAATATTTGCAAGATGGAGGCATGGTTCCTTGTCAACAGTTCTTATCTCCCTGGTTCTTCTTTCTCTAGGAGTCTTTTACATATTGAGGTCTATCTACCATTCTCCTGAAATCAAGTCATACAGTATCATTTGAAGACTAAGGAAAGATTTTTACATTAAGTGGCAGAGAATGTGTGTGTGTGTGTGCTTAGTTGCTCAGTCATGTCTGACTCTGTATGACCCCATGGACTGTAGTCTGCCAGGCTTCTCTGCCCATGGAATTCTCTAAGCAAGAGCAAGGGAGTGGGTTGCCATTTCCTTCTCCAGGGGTGGCAGAGAATAATATTCAGCAAATACTCAATTTTCTCTTCTATATTTCTCAGTCATATTGGAGAGGGCCACGTGGATACTTGGGTCAACTGGAGGTCACTGGGAGGTGATATAGCACCATTATAGGCTGAGGCAGTTGGCTGGCCTTTCCCTCTTCTTGTTCTAGCAACTGTTATCGTTTAGTTGCTAAGTCATGTCTGACTCTTTTGTGACTCCATGGCCTGTAGCCCACCAGACTCCTCTGTCCATGGGATTTCCCAAGCAAAAATGGAGTGGGTTGCCATATCCTTCTCCAGGGGATCTTCCCAACCCAGGAACTGAACCCGTGTCCCTGCATTGGCAGATGAATTCTTTACCACTGAGCCACTTGGGAAGACCAGCAGGTGCGGTAGTTGTAGCCCAATCAGCAGCCTCAGCAAGAGGGATTCTGAAAATTACTATCAATTCTAGCTGCAAGGATTTCATGGGTCCATGCCAAGTACTCTGCTGTCTACATGTTATGAATGATATTCTTTCTGAAAAGGAATGGACCTCCCTGAGCCTGGATCCTTGAGTGATTTGTGTAACTGACCCTCCACCAATCCTCTGATGATGTGTAACATAAGAGAGACTGAGGCATGTGTGTCAAGTAAATGCAGTTTTGGAGTTGTTTTTGTGGCATCATAAGCAAGGCTCTTGTGACTAGGATCCACCACTTATATGTTCAGCAACTTCTTTTTGCATGTCCTTTCAGCTATATTTCATCTGTCAATCTGATCTTGTCTTTTCAATATCTTATATGCTATAATGTGGATTTATTATTTTTGAAATATGATTTGTCATTTTTAGGAATTTAGAGCAGGCAAGGTGTTATATATATATATATTTATGCTCTCTCTCTGTATATATTTGCTCAACCAGCAAATTTTAATGCAATCTAAAGATATACATAGATACATTTATGGATATTAGCTTCCTAAGACCTCTTGAGAAATCTGTATGCAGGTCAGGAAGCAACAGTTAGAACTGGACATGGAACAACAGACTGGTTCCAAATAGGAAAAGGAGTACGTCAAGGCTGTATATTGTCTCCCTGCTTATTTAACTTATATGCAGAGTACATCATGAGAAATGCTGGAATGGAAGAAACACAAGCTGGAATCAAGATTGCCGGGAGAAATATCAACAACCTCAGATATGCTGATGACACCATCCTTATGGCAGAAAGTGAGGAGGAGCTAAAGAGCCTCTTGATGAAAGTGAAGGAGGAGAGCAAAAAAGTTGGCTTAAAGCTCAACATTCAGAAAATAAAGATCATGGCATCCGGTCCCATCACTTCATGGGAAATAGATGGGGAAACAGTGGAAACAGTGTCAGACTTTATTTTTTTGGGCTCCAAAATCACTGCAGATGGTGACTGCAGCCATGAAATTA
>SJYX01018591.1:226413-250233 GCA_006410675.1 Oreotragus oreotragus | reverse complement strand
GTGTCAGACTTTATTTTTTGGGGCTCCAAAATCACTGCAGATGGTGACTGCAGCCATGAAATTAAAAGACGCTTACTCCTTGGAAGAAAAGTTATGACCAACCTGGATAGTATATTCAAAAGCAGAGACATTACTTTGCTGACTAAGGTCTGCCTAGTCAAGGCTATGGTTTTTCCTGTGGTCATGTATGGATGTGAAAGTTGGACTGTGAAGAAAGCTGAGCGCCGAAGAATCGATGCTTTTGAACTGTGGTGTTGGAGAAGACTCTTGAGAGTCCCTTGGACTGCAAGGAAATCCAATCAGTCCATTCTGAAGGAGATCAACCCTGGGATTTCTTTGGAAGGAATGATGATAAAGCTGAAACTCCAGTACTTTGGCCACCTCATGCGAAGAGTTGACTCATTGGAAAAGACTCTGATGCTGGGAGGGACTGGGGGCAGGAGGAGAAGGGGACGACCGAGGATGAGATGGCTGGATGGCATCATGGACTCAATGGACATGAGTCTGAGTGAACTCCGGGAGATGGTGATGGACAGGGAGGCCTGGCGTGCTGCGAATCGTGGGGTCGCAAAGAGTCGGACATGACTGAGCGACTGAACTGAAATGAACTGAACTGAACAACCTAAATGGGAAAAGAATAGATACATGTATACGTACAACTAAATCACTTTACATACACTTGAAATGAACAGAACGCCGTTAATCAACTAGACACCAATATAAAATAAATAGAAAAGAAAAATCTGTCTTGGCTGCCTTTAAAAAGTGCCCATCTTTGTTTATCTTTGACAGCACATTTACTCTAATGGGAAGTTAAGTCCTATTTGTCTTGTTACACTTGAAAATCAAGGGCTAGGTTATGGTGTCCTTCTAAAAAGACCATGTATATAAACCACATGTGAACAGTAATAATGTTAAACTTCATATGGGCTCTGTATTCCCAGAAGTTGGGACACAGAGAAGGTTGAGAATTCCCCCGTCTCCATTTTCTTTTTCGTTCCTAAAAATGAGAAATGGCTAAGTGCACATGACCACCCTGTGTTTGCATATTGCAATATAAGACCCACTCCAAGATGACATCTGTCCTCATTGCTTCCATAGACTTGACGATGATTTCCATGTCGACTGGCCTCTATAAAGCTCCAGCCACATTCTTCTCTGAGTTGCGCTTCAAAGGATAAAGTCAGCTGCAGAGCCTAGAGGTGGCTGGATGGGAGGAGGAGAGGAACACACATCCCAGCTCCCAATACTGCTTACTGCCTGGCTCCCCCCACTCTTTGTTATCAACAATTGTTTCTTCCCCCTGTGTTATATGTAAAGGTGTCATTATAAGCACTATTTTAATATTTCCCAAGCCTCATTCCAGCCAAACTGTAAACCTTAAGCCCTGATTTTATAGAAATTTTGGAGCAGGCAATGAACTATGTTTAAATTGCATTTTGTTGCAAGATGACAGCTTTTACTGCCAGGTGCTACAGCTGAGGGAAGGGGAGTTGCTCCATGAGACAGGAAAACTATCACAGAGGAAAGGGATTGGAAAAATCAAAGAGACTTTGAGGCACAGCTCAGCACAAATCTTATTTGCCTGTTCTTTTTTTTTTTTTTTTTTTTAATCTACTACCATGAAGGGTTGCAAACTTCTTTTGCAGCCTTAGTAGAAGACTTAAGGAGAGGACTCGAAAAAGCATAAGTATTTTTTTTTAAGTCTATTTTCACATATTCTGTAAGTTTTGCTTTGCCCTGAATTTGTGTACTGGCAATCAGAAAAGGAAGCAGCGCAAACAATACAAATATATTTGCTCATCATGATGGTGATGGTGGAGGCAGAAAGAGTTTTACACACTGAAGAGCACCTTTGGAGCAACTACAGATGAATAATTTCTGAAAAGAAATGGAACAATGATGGCAGGCTGGGCTATAAAAATAGATGAGAAGGATGATCAGACCATATAGGTATGGCATGTTAAGGCAAGTCATAATTCTGACCGGGCCAGGACAGTGACTTTCACCAGCCACTTCAGGAATAAAAAAATTCAGTGATGTGTTTCATCGAGTTTTTTGATTTGGTGCACAGATAGAATTATCCCACACCTTGCCAAAGGTGCTGTAAAAATTATTCTTCTCTAGCTGTGACAGGTCTTGAGTGAAGTAGAGCCTTCAATTACAAGTGAAAAGCTTTTCAATCAGTGTTCAAATGTTGGTAAAACCACGTAGATGAGATATGTCCAAGAGTATTTGAATTTAGATACTTCTAATTTAATAATTTTGTTATGACAACTCTGATTCATTAAAATAATAGGGAGAAATGGTGAGAATATGAAAACACATGGCAGAGAAATAGAAGTCATATGAGTTTTATTATAATAGGCTCCACTAAAACTTTAAGTCTATTATTTTGGATTGAGAAGAAAACATGCAGGATTCATTTCATCATATTAAGCCCTGTCTCTTATACACATCTCAAGCCTGAGGTAATGCGGGAAGCACTGTGTTAGTTCAGTCTCAGCAAATGTGTCTTCATGAAGAACCATTTTTATTATCCTGAGATTCTTTTACAGACGCCTCCTGAGAAGTAAAGAAATTATGAGGCCCAGAGTGTTCCAAATCAAGTCAGCTATACCTCAGAGAGACATTAGCCTTAACATTGCGTGTTTCTATTCCGAAGACTCATTGGAAGGACTGATGCTGAAGCTCCAATACTTTGGCCATTGATGCGAAGAGTCAACTCAGTGGAAAAGACTCTGATGCTGGGGTCCCAATAAGGGAAAAATTGTTTCACTGGGAAACACATTTTTTTTTTTTAGCACACTTCTGCAATTCCTGATTCTGTGGGGGTTGTTTTACAGCTCTGTAAATTTGCAGATAACTAATGGCAATGCAAAATCATTCTGGCTTGTAAGCATGCACATTTTGTCCTATCTGGTAGAAGTTCCATTGATTTTCCTCATTCACTGTGGAAGAAACTAGCTTTATTTCTACTTCCATATTTATTTCAATACTCCTAATTATAAACATGTTCCTTTGTTCTTCCAACTGGTTGTAAAGTCTCACTAGTTTCCTCATTAACAAGTTAAATAAGAATGTTAAGTTGAAAATCATGATTTTACCTTCTTTTACAAATTATATCCAACAGCACAAAACCTAATTAAGCAACAGTTTTAAACAGTAGAAAGGAAAGGCATGAGACCTCAAACTTAAACAAAAACAAGCACAGATAAGAACAGTTGGTTGGAAGCAGAAACTTTCTAGTCCTATCTGATTTAGGAAGTGAACGTCTTAGAAATTTAATAACTATGCACATAGAAAGGGAAGCCAAAAAGAAAAAGAAAAAAAAAGCATTCCTATATGTAAATGAAAAGCATCAGGAATTGAAGGAATTCAGGTACCCTCTGAAGATGGAGTAGAGTGGAAACAGCATGGCTTAAAGCTTGTGAAAGGAGAGAGGGATACCTTGCCCCTAGTCTCAAGGAAAGCTCTTCTGCTGGCTTCTAGAAAGCTGGCAACCAACCACCTAAGGCAGAAGGCTGGAAGATTTACTCTTGTAGAAGCTGAGCCACCAAAGAGAAAAGACCTACTGCTGCTGGTGAAACCCAACTGACCCTGTATGCAGAGTATCCAATCAGTTCTTTTAGTGATTTTATATACAAATGGTTAATTAAGGATCAGACATTTGAGAATTTCTCCAATGAGAGAGAGAGAGATGGAGAGGCAAAAAAGTAAATTAAAACAAAACAAAACAAAAATATAGGAACTAAATGAGGGAGGCAGTTAACTAACAAACAGGTGAAACCTAAGATTGTCACTGAGGAAGGAAATGGCAACCCACTCCAGTATTCTTGCCGGGGAAATCCCATGGACAGAGGAGCCTGGTGGGCAACAGTCCACGGGATCACATAGAGTTGAACACGACTGAAGCAACTTAGCGCAAGATGAGCTCGGGGACATAATGGAGAATACAAATTGCACACAGTATGTTTGAATATAGCAACAGAATTATTTCACTATAATGAAAAAGGTAGATTATTTAATAACTGGAGTTTGGAAAACTGATAGGTTTGGAGAAAAATGCAATAAATTGGGACACACAAATTCTAAATGGATTCAAGTTGTTTCCAAGTGATATAGTTTATAGGTCTTAGATCTATGATCCACTTGACATGCATGTGTGCACTCAGTCACTCAATTGTGTCTGATTCTTGGTGACTCCAGCGACTGTAGCCCATGAGGGTCCTCTGTCCATGGGATTTCCCAGGCAAGAATACTGGAGTGGGTTGCCATTTCCTTCTTCAGGGGATCTTCCCGACCCAGAGACTGATCCTGCGTCTCTTGCATCACGGGTGGATTCTTTATTGTCTGAGCCACCAGGGAAGACCTTCAAAGAGCTTTGCTAGATTGCTGTTCATGTCATGGGATACTTTGGCAATCATATCCTCAAAGATTATTCTAAGAAAGAAGAGTCAAGATCTGAACATATATTGTTTGGTTGCCCCATGATTAAGCAGATAACAGATAGAACAAGATAAAAAAAACTCTGTGAGTTTTTAAAAAACCATGAATTGATTCACAAGCACCCTGCAGTGACACACAATACATTTTTTGAATTGTGAATCCATGGATTTTAAACACATCTGATGTGTTTGGATTGATTACAGCTTATTAACTTAATGCTCAAATTGTCTGACATTAGGCCAGTTGGATTCCGACTCTGCTGTAGCTTTGGCTCTAAACTAACTTGTGGATACTCTTAATGGGCTCTTGTAATTTCTGGTTTCCTTACTACCTGCCACTAGAATATTCCAGACTCATAATTAATAATACTTAATATATTTAAGTGAATATGACATATAAGGCAATACAACCTAAGACTTCAATTTTGTAAAAGAAATACACACCCAGTTCACTGATATGAGCCTAGGAGGCCAAATGAAAAATTCCAAAGCATTAACATAGGTTTGCTCTGATTTATAATGATTAATAATGATTTTATTTTCATATTATTTTATTTTCATATTTATAGGTACCTGTATCTTATGATAAGCATGTTACTTCAAGGAAGGAAAATCAGACTGAAAAATAAAAACAGTTCAGATGTTGTAGTAAGGATTTTGTATTATGGCAAATAAAATTACCATACCTATTCCTGTTAAATCATACAAGCTGTCCTTGAAAGAATAATAAACATGAATTAATTGATACTTGCAAGGAACTTTAAAAATAATAGGTCTGTGTGGTATTAGTCCATTCAGTTTATGACATATTAATAATGCATTTTATTTATTTGGCATTTTAAATAGAGCTTAATGAATTAATAAACATAATACCCAATCATGTTTAATGAAGACTTTTCAAATGACTCATCTAAATGATTCTGTTATAATTTTTGTAATAATAATTGCATTTATCACTTTTACTTCATTTGTTCCTTGAAACATATTTTGGAAATACCAAGTTAGTAAATACAGCTATCTTTAGGTAAAATGAAATAAAGTTATCCCTACTCTATTTCTATTAATAGTCTGGTCTAGACAAAAGATGAGCTGAAAAATCTGCCTTTTTTCAGTTTCTAGAGGAAACTTACTACTATATGATTCTGGATTTGAGTTCTAGATTAAACATTGGTAGGGCTCAGAAAATGATCTTAAGAAATGTCATGGCAATGTAAGTAAAGCTTCTCTAGTTTTTAATGGCAGCATTAAAAAGTCCAGAACTTCTGGCAGCTTTAAACAATTTCACCAAAAACTGAGACATATATCCCCAAATTCTTTCAGCTAAATATCCCATTGAATTTCTACAAAGGTGTGACTGACAGGTATTGTGACCGCCTTCATAATTACCAGTCTGCTCTTTAGATAGGTAAATGATATATCCTATGGTCAACTTAGGGGGTCTTCATACATAAAGATACACTGAGTAGCTTATTTGATATGATCTTTTCATAAGAAGACAACATAATTCAAGGGAATGACTCTAAATAAAATATTTCATTTTGACCAGCTTACCCAGGTAATGGTTATATGATAATAATAAAAATATTAAAAAGTCTGGTGTCAGGAGTCCCTTGGTGTATGATTTTGGATATTCAAGTCTCAGGTATCTGGCAAGAAATCATTCACAGCAATGGATATAATCCAATCTTTGCCAGAATATGGTAATACCAGCTGGGGTATTAGTCACAATTCATTTCAGCTTCCAGGTCAGAGCAGGCAAATGCAAGCCCGTGTTAATAATAATTACCTTTAATAGTGAGTGTTTTAAAGAGTTTCAAAGTATTTCCAAGGACACAGTGCAATGTAACATTTTACTTTTCATGAGTATTCGTATTCAAAACAGAACCAAACTCTAAAGTTAAGCCCATCTAATTGTTTTATGCTTAGACTAGTTGCAAGTCTCCAACCTAGATGTAATGTATCATATACTACATAATCAATTTCACCTTTGAACGTGGTGTGGAAAATGGGTATGTTGCTACTATTAACCATTATGAAAGAACTCCACAGTCAGCATCTATAGCAAGAGCAGGTCATCCCAGAATAGCACTTGTAATTTGATGCCTGTGCTTAGTTCAGCATTGTATCCTTTCCCACTTCTATTTTTTCCCTAATATTAAAACAACTCTAAAGCTACAGGAAAGTTTCCATAACAGAAGAAAGAATACTTTTTTCCCTGAAAAATCTGAGAGGAAGTTTCTGATGTGATCTTTGCCACCCTCAAGCACTTTACTGTGTTACTGACAGACAAGGGCATTTTTGAACATACCATAACATAGCTGGAAAAACTACCTGGATAATTTGCTACATTATCTTCTAATCCACCGACATGATTCAAGGTTTACCAGCATTTGCAACAATTGTCTTTTGTAACAAAAAGACCTAAGTCAGAATTAAGTATTGCACTTAACTGTCATACTTCTTTCAGTTTTCTTCAGTCAGGGACATTTCTTCAATTTTTCCTTAACTTTCAAGACATTGACACTTTTGAAGATTTCAGGCCAGTTATTTTGTACAATATCTCTCAATCTGCATTTTCCTGATGTTCCCTCATGATTAGATTCAGGTTATACATTATAGATGGATGTAATGTCTTATTTCTCTGATTACATCCTATAGGGTGCTAAATTTGTCCCAATTGCTAATGATGTTCACATTGATTACTTGATTAAAATGGTACATGACAGGCTTCTCTACTGTAAATTTATTCTTTCCTTTTGTGATTAAAAATATTTTGTGAAAAGTCATTCTATAACTATATAAAATCCTATTCCTCATCAAATATTTATATGCCAGTTATTTATATCAGAATAGACTCAATTTTTTTCCTATTTTATTCAATGAGCTACCATCTGTTATTATCACCCCACTCCTCACCTCTTTGGCTCTGACATCCAACACAAGAAGCCCCCCGTCCCCCTGTATGAGCTCTTCTTCCCACTCTCCTCCAGCACCCAACCTTAGCCCACTGTGGCGCCCCTCCCCCAACCATCTTGGGCAGGGTGCTTACTGTGCCCTGTTTCAACTGAAGGTTTCAGAACAGCATCGTTTGAGAAAGGAAGGGAAAGACGAGAAAGTTCCAGTTTTGCTTTGTAATGCTCATGTCGTTACTCTACAAGTAATACTATGTATGCCTAGTCTGTTGTTTTAAGGTAACAGTTTTTACTCCTGGTATTAGTGTCATATGTGTATGGAACAAATCGGAGACTATGAGGAAGTGCAAAGTGCAGCCAAGAAGAGACACGCTCTCCACCAAAAGACAGATCATGAAGCCTGCCCTAGCACAGAAACCTATTTTATTTGGGCCTCGCATATGTGTCCAACAGAAGGATACTTCCTCAGCTGTAGAGCTTCCTCAGAAGACAGAGACAGGATCCCTCTTGGGGGATAAGAAACATCCCGATGGCTCCAACAAGGGCATGCATTTCTACAGAATCTCAAGAAAGCCCTTCAAACAAGAATAAGGGTTCTTACCCAGGGAAAATGTAAGACAGGATAGAATCACTGGACAAAGGAGAAAACAAGAGTCAAATGAAAGCCACAGTTAGGGACTCTGAAGAGGTTAAGACTCAATGTACAACCATAGCCTCTCCTAAGATTCATGTCCGTGAACTGCTTGGGGTTTGTTGCACATAAAGTCATAAAATGGAAGTCCTGATCTTATGATCACCTTGATCTATTTCAAAGATGTACATGTTCATTTTAATTCGGTTAAGAAGCAAATCCTGTACCAGTTCAGATCTTCCAGGGCACAAATGAGCAGAACGTGACTGACCCCATCCTTTTTCTTCAACTCAACTCACATTTATATTATAGAAAGGTGCCTGTGATTGCTTCTCGTTTCTATCCCCTATGATGCGTAACAATGTAACATTTTAACATATAGCACTCTACACACCCTCCATCTGCTCTGCATACTAAAGACAAATGAGTAATTAAAGATGTGTTGATTAACAAATGTGAAATATCTTCTGTTTTCATTTAGTGGTTTCTTAACACTTTCTCCAAAGTATTTTGCACTGATCAATGTTTGATCTTTTTTAGGATAGACTATCAGGCTGATTTCTGCCAGACCTAATGAGTTTATTCCTCTAAAATATTTTCATTTTTTGAAATAATTTTCATATTTTTGAAAATCAAATAAATTTTTTCATATTTTTAGATTTTCATATATCGAGGGGAAATTATGATTCTCTTCTGGGTTCATTTCGTGGTGGGTGGGGGGATTGAAAACTACTGAAGAAGCCTGTTTTATTTCAACTTTCTATATGTATGTCACAATTTGAATTGAAATTAGATATTCTGTTTTAAACACCTATAAATATGAGAGGGATTTCCTGGTGGCTCAGATGGTAAAGCATCTGCCCGCAATGCAGGAGACCCAGGTTCGAACCCGGGTCAGGAAATCCCCTGGAGAAGGAAATGGCAACCCACTCCAGTATTCTTGCCTAGAAAATCCCATGAATGGAGGAGCCTGGTGGGCTACAGTCCATGGGGTCACAAAGAGTCAGACACGACTGAGCAACTTCATGGATAAATATGGAAAGATCACAATCTCCCATCGAAGAAAAGAATAATAAAGGGACACCATAATTTTCTTCTTTCCAAAGAAGACGATAATAATAAAGGGACTCCATAATTTCTGTTTTATGTGTAATACATACATGCTTATGTATGCTTCTGCTGATGTTTAGTCACTAAATCATGTCCAGCTCTTTGCAGCCCCTGGACTGTAGCCTGCCAGGCTTCTCTGTCTATGGGATTTCCCAGGCAAGAAAACTAGAGTGGGTTGCCATTTCCTCCTCCAGGGCATTTTCCCCACCCAGGGCTTGCAGGCAGATTCTTTACCACTGAGCCACCTAGGAAGCCCACACTTACACACTGAGAGTGAAAGTATTTGTAGACATAGTTTTGCACATGCGTTGCCAGGCCTTGCTTTGTATCTTGCTTTACACGGAGCACCCAGCTGTGACTGAATGCTCTCTCCCGTGCTCTGCTGCCATAAGCAAGACAGCACCGCCATTACCTTGAGTATGACTCATTTGTGGGCAAGCCCTCCTATAATTTCGAGGAATTATCTTGACTCTTAGTCCAATATACTCAGATGATTCAACACCAAACAGCCTTATTTCTAATGCATCAGTAACCAATTGTGTGTTATGACCATTCATTTCTGCCCAAGTTCCAATCACTGTGGTTTTGTTACCAGTATTTTTTTTTTACTATCTTTCTTAAACAACCTAACTAGAAATGCAGCTTTTCTAGGATTGAACTCCTGCTTTTTTTCATGCCAGTTCTTCTTTCACAATTTAGAGCAACATTCACCAAAAGGTATTTAAGCTGGATTATGCTCATTAGCTTCTCTGTGTACTTGATCTATGCTCAAATCAGTTTGGGAAATATTGACCACTACAAACTTGCCTTGTAAATTCACAGTACATATTGGTACATTAATAAGTCCAAAGAGCTCCTCTCCTACCCTTAGCCATAGCCTCCATTTTTTAAGAACATATATGGAAAGAATGGTCCATGAACACTTTGGATAAGCTGGTTAAGAGTTCTACATTTTTATAAACACCAGTCTGCTGAAATGTTTCTGATGCTTGCATATCTGAATGTTTCCATTTCCAGTTTTCTGGGCCATACTTCAAATCTTTATTGGACCTCAGTAATACTAATTATCTCTGTAAAATGCATCTATTCCTTCTCTTCTCATTCCCTGGGCAATGGTTAATGGTGCTCCATTTGTCTATTTTTATCTACCTTCTCAACTTTATTACAGTATCTGGGTTTTGTGTTGGGTTTCTGCACTGGTCCATTGACTTGTGAATATGTCATACAACTTGACCTACAGGACAAAGTGGCCTATGAGCTCAGATGCTGCTACTTACTAACCAAGAGCTAATTCCTTCATTGCTTTGCTAAGAGAAACTTGGTTTTGTTTATAATAATATTGGGCTCAATCTGGAGACAATTAATGACTGGTTTAAACAGGTCATGAAGATTCTACTCTTTGATGCCCCTTTTTGCCACTAAGTATATTTATGTGACTCATTCCCAGTAAATGCACTGTAAGAAGCCTTCTCTAAAGTTTCTAGAAAACAGTTTTCTCCTAATAAAATGAAACCTCCTCTGCCCAGAATTTTTTTCTTTCTTCCTTAAACACAGATACATAAAGATGTGACACTTGGAGCTCTAATAGCTATCTTGTGATCATGAGTTAACAAGCCTGTGGATGGCAGAGTGAAAAGACAGAATGAGTCTAAGAATTTAATGACACTGATGAGCTACCACTTTCAAGACAAAATAACCTATATCCAGATATCTCAGCTACAGGTTTTCTGGTATTGCAGCCAAAAGCATTCCTAACTGGTGTAAGTTTCCCCTCAAGTCACTGTAACAATATCTTGCACAGAGCAAAAGCTGAATTAGCTGTATTAAATGTAACCAGTCATAATTATCAAGAAAAAGATTAAACAAAATAAATAATAACAAAGTAAGTTGATAAGAGCAGATGGCTTGCATTAGTATGGTTGAAAAGCAGTTTTGAGTACATGAAATGTGACTCCCACTTTAATTGTTAGAATACAATGTAATACTACGTAGGCTTTCTTCTGAGAAGCTCCCCACCTGACGCAAGGGATCACACAAGGGGAAAACAGTCATATGTCATGAGTCTTTGTAAAGGAAATTTTTGACGGTAAAAAGTTCATAAAAAGTCATAAAATGGATCCTTGAAACCTAAGTGCTTTTAGTAAGAGAAAGTGTGACATCAGGAGGTAGAGACGTTGAAGAACATTCAAGGTAAAGGGGAAAACATACGGGTATAAAATCTCTTGAGTCCCCCAGGTAAAACAGATGCCACAAAGAAAGTCTCTGGATGTTTTATCTAATTAAACATGAGCAAAGCATATCTCTAACTCCTTGAAACAGTAGCTACAGTGTATATACTGTAGGCCTAGAGGCCATTTTTCATCAAGGGACATCCATCTGGTTTTTATGTTGATATTTCACTATGTACATTACTAGTACATGGGAGGAAATACACACTGAAATACTGAGAGATACAAGGCCACTGATGGATTCAAACAAAAAATTATGTATTAATCAATCGATTGATTGACTGATTGCAGATGGTAAAGTGAGGCAACATGTTATCAATAGCTGATTCTATGTAAGAATATATGAGTGGTTCTCAAATGCTTTTATTTTTGCACCTTTTAGTAAGTTTGAAATCATTCCCAAAACAAAAGTAAAAAATGACAAGGGCAAATCCAAAAACAAAAACCCTGAACACTATCAGAGCTATAGCAAACTATCCTTAAGAATTTTAAATCTAAAAGGAAATGCTAAACCAAAGTGGAAATCAGTGTTACTTGTTAATTGTACTGTATGTGAAGACCGAAGAACAAGCTGAAGGCAGCTAGTGATGCCTCCAGATACATGGGAGAAAAAGCTGAAGGGGAATTAGACATAGGAGCTTCAAACATCATTGCCAAGATTATGTAACGTTTATCTTTACCTTGAGATTATGGAGAATTCATACACCAAAAGGTTGATGCCTAGAAAATACACAGAACTGGAGGAGGAATCCCAAATTAGAACCAAATGTTCTCATGAGCGAAGACATGAGAAATATGGGGCATGGCAGATCCAGCCCAAAAGCCTCCAGTAAACCTCAGGAGGGAGCTGTATCATATTTAGGAGATACCATCATCTCTAGCAGAAGAGCACTCATGCATCTGCGGAATGTGAATTGCTGTCTGTCACGTGGATTAATGACATTTCTTAGTCAACAGTACGGACAGTTCTGGTCTGGCTCTCATTAGGGAGTTGGGAGGATTAATTAGCTGCTTTCTGCAAAGTGCTGCATGTTTGCTCTCTTCCTCGGGAGAAAGACTAATGACTACCTCCCGGAATTTATCCTGAAGGGAAGGTTACAGTAACTACCAAAATCCTGCCTTGGAGAGGTGCTAAAAAGTCATGCACTGTATTTGCTTATCTGAATGCAATCTGAAAACTCATTGTAACATTATACACCAAAACTTTGATTATGTTCATACCCAAAAACTCCATTCACAGTAGTATAAATTAAGGAATAAAAAAAGAGCTTCCAAGCTAAAATCTAGGTTTTAGGTGGTTTGTTTTTTTTAGTAATAAAAATAATGGACGCAACTTCATTGTCCAATAGGAAGATAGGAAGATAAACTAGTGTGTCCAGTTAAGGCGGTCGTTTAGTTGCTCAGTCATGCCCAGCTCTGAGACCCCATGGACTGTATGTAGCCTGCCAGGCTCCTCTGTCCATGGGGCTTTCCAGGCAAGAGTACTGGAGTGGGTTGCCTTTCCTTCTACAGGGGAATCTTCCCGACCCAGGAATTGAACTCACATCTCCTGCAGGCAGATTCTTTACCACTGAACCACCAGTATTTTTAAAGAGTTTATATTATAAAATTGTATTTTAAAGGGTTTATAATAACCATGAGAACTGCCTTAGAATCAGTGGAAAATTAAATATAAAACTGGCTGCTAAAGCTATTTTTAACTAAAAATTCTTACTTCGAAAATAGAGGAACTACACCAATAGTACAAAGAGGTGCTGTCTGATGATAGGACTGTAATTGACCTATCCTGTTTCTACTTCTCTTTCTGGTCCAAATGTCTTAATAAGTTACTCTATTTTTATTAAGAAAAAAAAAAAACACAGAAGAATACGAAAACCGTCCATTTTGTCTTTGATCACAGAGTCTGGCTATGCTCCTAAGTTGAAACGGTTTCCATATTGCTCTTATTTCTTAAGATTACTTCTTTCTTTGTTTTTCTTAGACTTGACTTTGTGGCCCTTTGCGATTTCTTCTTCATATTCCAAATTAATACAAGATTTGGAGTTCAAATCTGCCAACTAAAAATTGTCACCTGCCATCTGCCTCTACAAGGATTAGGTCACTAGTCACTGCAGTAGCTGACCTTCAACATCTTCTGAAAGGAGTTCAGTGTGGAGATCAGGAGGGAGGCCCTTTGTGCTCTAGGAAATACTGGCAGAACAGGTCCTGAGATAGATACTTTCAGGAGAAAAATTTTAAGACCAATTACTGCATTTTCCCATGTCTAGAAAAGCTCTACAATCGTAAATGGTGATACATGCTCCTTGTAACTAACAGCCATCTTCTGCAAAAATGTGTATTTGAGTGCATATACCTCCTTCACCAAAATCACATTACTGACCTTCCTCCATGCCTCTTTAGAGCTATCTAGAATTCTGTCTCCCAGGATACAGTCCTCATTTTGCCTGAATAAAACCTAACTCACAAATATAATATTGCACCTTTTCTTTCCACTTGAGAAGTCTTTCTGCTGAAATGTACACTGGAATAGGGCCATCCATTTGTGCTGGCTTTTGCTGGGGCTTTGGATTGATTGTTACCAGTATCCTCCCCCAACTTTCTGCTGGTAAAATAGGGTGATCTGTGGCTCGTGATCTGCGGGTTCCCTTTGGCTTCATTTCCCAGAGTCATGCAAAAGCACATCTTCCATTGGGACAGCTGGTTAAACACCTTTCACCCCATTTCTCATCACTGACAAAGAGGGATATTAATTTCAGACTACCCAGGAGGCAAAGACACTCTTGAGAAAATCGTTTTATTCTGTTTCTGTCCCCATTATCAAGCTGATCTTTGAGAATACTCCCAGTTTTAAATGTGATTAGTCACAGACAGATCTCTACTTCTCCCAGTTTTTAAGTCCTGAAATATAATGGAATCATGGTAGAGAGGAACTTTTAAAATCTACTTTTAGTTCAATTCCCCAATGCAAATGGGGGTGCTCTTGGCAATATCCTCACCCAGGGATGGCTCGAAAGATCTTTAACCAACTCCAGGATGCATCCACAGTAGGAATCTTATTACCCCATGAGGATGCCTTTTTTGGTGGGGGAGGTGGGGGAGGTGGGGGCAACTTGCTTGGGAAGTTCTACTGAGAAATGGAATCTTTCCTGCCATATCAGTAAACAAGGATGTCACAGTCACGAGCAATTGCAGCCACCACAGCTGGGCTGGTGAGCCCTGAGGGAACTCAGCAAGGAAAAAAAAAAACCAAACCTGCCATCTAACAGCCATCAGATTGCAGTCACTCCCCATGGCAAGCCCTAAGGAAATTCAGGATATGAAAACACAGGCTACTGGCCTGAGATAGCTAAGGTACATATAAAAATGAATGAGTGCAGTGAACCCAGACTCTTCTGCCTTCCCAAACACAGAAGAGTGCTAAACTCCTTTAGCTTGACAAATCTATTTTTTTAATTAACACTAATCAGTTAATGTTTCCGATCATGTGCCTTTTGTTGCAAAACTCCTGTATAACCTGGCCCCTCCGCTTGCTGCCTCAGAGCACTTTCTCAGCGCTATCCAAATGCTGCTTCCCAAGTGGCAGTCCTCATTTCAACCCAAGTAAAATTTAACTCACAACTCTTACACTGTGCACACTTTTTCAATACTCCCATAGACTGAAAGACTTTTGGCCCTCCTATATCTTCTGCTTACTGGTAAAAATTTCATTTAAGAATTTATATATTTAAAACAATTCCTCTCTCACTGACCAGATTTGTGTCTACATGCTTTGGCCAGGGTTCTTAAGAAATTGTCTCTAGGAGATAACATTAAAATGCACACATTCCTCAATGTATTGTTATGTTTCCAGCTCCAGCTTCCTAAAATCTAGACTGAGAAAATGTATTTGATTCATTGTAATCATGTGAATCCCTTAATAGGCTATGGGGAGAAGAGCAGATATTTTAGTTTTTCATAAAGTTTTCATAAAGCTCAAATGTTGGAAATTATTCTATGGGTTTATTGTCCTTTCGAGTTCCCATTTGACATTCCCAGAAAAAGACTGCACAACCTCTATTATTCTCTTGAGTCCTCCTCCCTAATGTTAGTATGAGAGTTAAATGCCATAGCTTTCAGTAGTTTTATTCTTCCCAACTATAAAGCAGAGCTTTACCATCCTCATTCATACCAATAAAGTAAATTTCAGGCAGGCTAAACAGCTAAACCTCATGGGAAGCATCCCGGGAAGACGGCAGCAGGGCTAGGATCCCAACTCCGCAGCAAGAGTCCTAAATAAAACTCCTGTGCCCTTTCAAGTACACTCCTCGACCATTTTAGGCTCTTAATAAGCCTAATTCTTAGGCCACAAAAGAGCTGTTCAAATAACTGAACTACAGTCGTCAGTAATGTCCCCAAAGATTCCCTTGCACTCTCACTTTTTTCAGCCCCTCTTTGAGATGACAGAACTTTCAGTTTCTCATCTGTACTGCTCATCACTTCTGAGTGCTGCCCAAAGGGTGCCTAGAACTCAACAAGATGTTACAGGGGAGTATGGGGCGGCGTGTACGTGGAACCACTTTCCTTTCAATAAAGTCAATATTCAAGCTCAGCTCAGGGCAGTAGCACCACCAGAGGGACGGGCAGGAGAAACCATCAGGGGTCCCATCCTGTTTGGACTAAGATTATCATTAGATAAGCTAGAAGTGAGCTTTGAGGCATGGCTTGAATGATGGACGAAATGTATAGGGTCTTGGAGGAAGAAATAAGTGTGAACATTCATTTGGCACTTGTGTTAGAATAATTTTAAGACCAGGACACTGTCTGTGGGCTTTTCTGGAAAAGAAAGGTAAATTTTTGTGAATGTTCTGGGAAACAGGCTTTAAAAAGATTCCTTCGGTATAAAATCATTTGAATATGTGAAAAAGTTTATCGTTTTGATTCCAAGAAACTGCATGCCATTTGACTTCAAACTATGTTTTTTTCAGTGTACTACTTTTTTATTCTTTTATTTTTTCTACAGCAAAAATAAGCCAGTGTAATTTTTCCCTGTTCTTCCTTTCACATTGTTGACTACATGCAGTCAAGATGCTAATTACAACCATTTAATTTAAACGCCAAGTTTGCCCTGAAATATATGCCTGGTAATTTTGCAAAATTACTACTGGGCATGGAGGATGCACAAGATATGATCAAATAACAGGCATTTTGCTTAAAATGATTTAAAATGGAGAACTCCAGCATTTTCAGCTTCTATGCCTGGTAGAGTACATTGAGTGTGTGCAGGAGGGTAACCATGGCTGGAAGTGCACTGATAAAGGCAAAGTTCAGCTCCAGTGGCAGAGTCCAGAAACCTACTAAGGCACCTCATTTTAACTGTGGCATAACAGTCAGAACTTTTGTTATCAACAGCCTTATAAAAATATAATCACTGCAGAGTTATTGAACTATGATGAATAGCAGTATGACCAAACAGTGGCTAAACCTATCTTTGAATTGTCTTCTTTCTCAAGGTAGCTGGTAATAAAATAAATGTGCATAATACAAGGGAACCAAGCAGCGTGGGACTATGCCAGAGATCTAGTAAAACTGACACCAGCAGCTCAACTTTGAGGCTGATAGAGGAGAATTTCCTTGTATTGGAAGAACCTAGCAAAAAAAAGTCTTAAGGAACGAGAATGAGCAGGCCTCAGTTCTTGACTGTCATGAGTCAAGAACTGGTTGATGTCAGCTGATGTAAAATTTGATATTCTGGGAATATGTGGATTTAGAAGTTAGTCTATTTGGAGATGTGATGAAGTGGAGTGGTAACTCAAAAGAAGGAGTTACCAGGTAAGTGGATGGAGGAGGGCTCATACTAAATTCTCCCTAATCTCCTTTATAACTCTTTTAATCTATGATTTTTAAAGTCAATAAATATGAAAGTGAGGAAGAAAAAAAAATAAATCAAATCCCTTATGATTATACAGTGGAAGTGAGAAATAGATTTAAGGGACTAGATCTGACAGATAGAGTGCCTGATGAACTATGGACGGAGGTTTGTGACATTGTATAGGAGACAGGGATCAAAAAAAATAAAAATAAAAAAATAAAGTCAATGCTCTTCATTCAAGTGAATTCATTTTTATAGACCAAGGAAAGAGTTTTGAAAATGATTTATGTGCATGGGAATATTTCTTTATTCCTGCTTTTTTGCATACTTTCCCTGATAATAATGGAGGCTGCGGGTTACTGAAGAAGTTCACAACATTCTTCACTGTCAGTACAGAAGCCTTTACTGGGCTCCTCCCCTCCCCAGGGCACACACATATCTCAAACATTCCCAGGATTCACACAGTTTGCAGATTACCCACTGGTATATCTTGGTTCTTTTTCATAACTTTGTATTTTAAATAATCTCACAAAGAAAACACATATCTCAAACATTCCCAGGATTCAAACAGTTTGCCAATTACCCACTGGTATATCTTGGTTCTTTTTCTTTTTCATAACTTTGTATTTTGAATAATCTCACAAAGAAAATTGCTGGAGTCCATCAAAAATATATAATCATTTCACAAGTGTTGATTCATTATCTACAACTTGCAAAGATCTCCTTTTCAAATAGCTGATTCACAGTGTAAGTAGAGTCATTCAACCACTGATGGTAAGTCTGAGTGAACTGGTGATGATGAAGGTCCCTAATATAGCACCCATCAGTTTCAGTGATGTGAATGCCCCATCTGCAGAAATCATCATAGACTCAGCTGTATCACTAAGACAGCATATTAAAGCCAGTGAGGACAGAATGAAAAGTCCAATCCAATTAGCTTTGCAATGGTGTTTATCACCTATCAGGATGCCCATAATTTCCAATGCATATTTGACAACCTCTACTTTCTCTTCCTTATCTTGTGGGCCCAAACATGTCACAATAAGGAAATTGAAAATTCACATTTGCACGGTCCCCTTTTGCATCATCATTGCTGCTACAGTGATAACGCATTTGACCATTTATACATATTGTGACCCTATTAAGTAACATTCAGAATGTTTTCCTCTTTAATTCAGAAATGCTTTTGACACGCCATGCACCTGCCACCAACTCAGATAAGACTGAGGAGAAATGGCTGGGTCAGTGGTGCATGAAATCTAACTGAATGGCTTGGAACTCTTACACTTACATCTGCTCTGCTTTGCAAAGACCAGATAGATAGAAAACAAGGATGGAGGCTGAAACACTCAGTTTCTAAAGTGCCCAAGCAAAACTGGGCCTTTTGTTTAAAAGGATCACCTTAGACGAAACACTTGCTTCCAAGGATGCGATTCCATGTTTTACAAAAATTATTTTTAGACATTGGTCTTTCTGTATTTCTATTAAAAAAAAATGGAGTATTTCTTGTTATATCAGTGAACAAGGATGCCACAGTCATCAGTGATTCTAACCCTCCAAAAGTGAACTCCCGAACCCCAAGGGCATTCAGGAAGGAGAAGAATACCTGTGATCTGGCAGCCATCAGGACTGTAGCCACTCACTGCGGTGAATCCCAAGGGAGCACAGGATGTGAAAAATGCAGGGTACTGGCCCAGGATAGCCGAGGTGCATAGGTAAGGAATGATTTCAATAAGCCCAGACTCTTACATCTTCCCATACTTAGAAAAGTGCTAAACTCTTTAACTTGGGAGATCTCATTTTCTTTCATTAACAATAATATTTTGATGTTCAGATTGCTTGCTCTTTGTTGCAGAACTTCAATATAACCTGGCTCCTCCCCTTACCTCCTCAGAGCAGTTCTCTCAGGGTTACTTGAGATGTTGTCTCCCAGGCTTGAAGTCTTAAAAATTTTTACCAAATAAAACATAACTCTGAAGTTTCAGGTTGTGATTGTTTTTTTCAGTAAGACACTGTTCATAAAGGGCATATTATTTAGACTGTCACACAAACCAACTCAGTAATGTGACAGTTATTTGTATGTTTAATTGAATTCTGGATAATAAAAGTACTGTTCATTGTTATGAACGGTTGTTATAGATTTGAGACACATTTTTTTAAAACTAAAAGGAGTGTGGGAAATAGAAAAGTACACGAGCTAGGTTCATACATCATATAAGTCTCTTTTGACCACTTACTAGCAATGAGAGGGAAAGTACTGTTTGAGATCAGGCTCCTTATCCTTAAGTGAGCATATTAACACTTTAAAAGTAGGGCTTCTGCAGGATTCAAGGAGACCAAGACTCTGAAGCAACCAGAACACTATCCAGAGAGTACTATAGGCACTCAGCATGTGTCAACATCACTTCAGGTCTATACAGAGTGAGAAAGATCTTTAAGGTCCTTTTAAGCTCAATGATCTAGCAATTCCTTGACATATATTCAGGCTCAAAAATGTTTCATCAAGTGTACATTTTATACATATTGCCCTTTCTTGAATTTAATGAGGGGTTTGTGGTTCCCAAGTAATAAGTTGGGTCTAATATTCCATGAATTTATGAAGCAGTGTACTACATTTATTTCTTATAAAAACTAAAAAAAAAAAAAACCAGATGTGTCAAGCTGATACATCATGTTATTTTAAAATTAACCTTGTATTAAACATTTAATATGTGTTTTTTTGTGTATTTAACAGTAGAAATAATAGCAAATATAGGCTTATAATTTCCTAGAATGAATGTTAAAAACATTGAATTTTTAAAAATTGATTCAACATTTTTAACTGATAAATATTTTATTTTGTAATTTATGTTATCACTTGGGTAAGGCAGAGTATGACTTTAGTATGCATTTCAAAAGCAGAGATTTTTCACTGTAAATTAATTGCTTATGATTAAATATGGGAATCACCAGATTTTACCAACAGGGAAAAATGAGAACTGAAAACAGTTAAGAAAGAAAAAGGGAGGGAGAGGAAATTTGGTAATAATTATAGCAAAAGAGTTTCTATTTCAAATGTGAAACATTGTGGTGTCAAATACGAGCTGCATAGCAATTCAAGAAAATAGAAAATTTATGAAAGAGGTGATTTTTCTTTCTGTTGCTTTTAATGAAACACTAAGAGCTGGTTTTTTCAAAGTCAGACTAAATAAAGAAATAATACTCATACATATGAAGTGCTGGAGTGATTTTACATATATGATCTCATTTAAATTTTACAATAATGCTATAAAGGTATGTCAGTTATCCATATACACATTTAATATGACAAAAATAAATCAAGAAGTTGTTAACTAAAGTCATGAAGGTAGTCACACAGGCCAGATCTTTCTGTCTCAAACCCCAGAATAGCCCAGTGCCTTCCAAGGGAGTCTTATTAGGAGGCATCAGGAAATACCAAGTAGGAGTATGAAAATTTTAATGTGGCTGCAGTAAGCTTTCTGGGGTTTCATCCCTATTGCATCTGTCTCTGAAAAAAATCACCTAACTATGGGGGCAAAAAGGCAATAGTCCAGGCAGAGCCATAGTAATGAGTTATTTTGACTGGAGCTGAGATTTCTATCCTGTGCGCATGCAGATGTATTCCCAAAACACAGCTCAGAGAGTACAGGATTACAAATAGTATTCACAATTATTTAAAATCTATTGCCCATATGAGCTCCCCTCGTGGCTCAGAGGGTAAAAAATCTGCCTGCAATGCATGAGGCCTGGATTCAAGCCCTGGGTTGGGAAGATCCCCTGGAGATCAACCCGCTCCAGTATTCTTGCCTGGAGAATTCCATGGACAGAGGAATCTGGTGAGCTGCAGTCCATGGAGTTGCAAAGAGTCAGACATGACTGAGCGACTAACACACACACACATTGCCCATTTTAGAAGGAAAAGATTTTACCTTGCAAGTGCTTGTCTATTCCAGTTTCCTTCCTGCTTTGCAAGAAGTGCTAGGCTTTTCTCTTTCACTATGATCATACTGTGATTTGACCGAAACTCCAGGAAGGCTGCGCCCATGTCTGCTTTGTTGAACCCTGTCTCTATGCCAGAAACCTAACACAATGCCTGGGAAAAAGAAAATGCCAGAGCAGAGGGTGATGTAAGGATGGATAAATGAAAAGCAATTCAAATTTTGAAAATCCCTGAAACCAGGAGGAGAACAAATCTGATTGAGAGTCTGCATTGGAGGAGAGACAAATGAACTAAGCAGATTTTGGAGGAGTTGCCTCGGCAAACCCCCAAGGGCAATAATACACAGAAGCACAGGCCCTTTATGAAACAGTAGAAGGATTGGTTTGGGCATTTCAGTGTTAACAACTGAGCTGCAGAATTCTCAAGGCCTACTCCCAAACTTTAGCAGGAGGAATCCCCAAAGTGATAAATTTCCCCCTCCTTCTTTATCTGGTGAAGGAGTACAAATAATGGAATAGAATGTCAGGATTCCAATTCATGTTATCGTTGTGATTGTTGGAACTCGGTGAATTGCAGTCTCCTTCAAATGCAATGAGGGATCCCCAAACTTAAGGAAAAGTCCTGCAGAGATTATGGAGTAGAACTTTGACACACACAGCATTTTTCATTTTAGGTTTGAACCATCAGTAGAAAAGGGGGGTAGAGATAATAGAATGAACATGGCATCTGTCTCAGATGAATGATTTTTATCAACTGCACTGTTACACACTCTTTGTGTCTTTTCTCCAAAGAAATTAACACCCGTCCCTCAAAGACCATGTTGCTGTGAATTTCAGATGGATAAAATAACTTATTTCAAGAAAGACAATTTAATTCTAAGTCACCACTGTACAGAAATGGCATTGGCTGTATGACAAATAGCATAGCTAACTTTTTAGGTCCTTTCTAGCTTTCTAAATGTGAGATTATATTTTAGTGAAAGGAAATGCCAGAGATAATATATATGCAGTTCTATCAAGGCTTTGAAAGGATGTTAAATGTGTTTGGTTCCTTCTCAGAAATAGCCATGTTTTGGCTGTCTGCTAACCCAGGTGAAAAAAGGAGCTAGAAAAATTCTATATTCCCTCCCACATTTGTACTGACATATGGATTGAGAGAGGAAGACTTAAGCCTAGCAAACGGTTAATGTGTGCATCTACTTCACCTACTCCAGGCACAGGCTCTGAGAACCCGAGACAGTCACATGGACATGCTGAGAGGTAACAGACTGGCATCAGGCTTTGGCTGCACTGGCTGTGAAAAATATGAACGTTGGTATCAGGTACCTGAGCTTCCAACTTTACTGTGCTATCCAATAGCTGCTTGACCTTGGGAACTAGCTGCAGTTCAATCATCTCCGAAAGGGGGTTGGTAAGGATAGCTTCATCTTAGGTTTTTCATGAAGATTAAATGAGATTTTTACTACTTCAATCTAACGTAAGCTGTTTCAAGTTAATCAGATCAATTTTATTTTATAGTCACTGAGAAAGTGTTAATGGCTTTTAGTGGGATCCCTCCCTTTTGGGACAACAATGAACCTTGTGTAATCTCAGTTAATACTAATAGTTCACACTACTATTTATTCTGTGTCAGCCACGCTGCTATTACTCATGCATCTAATCATTCATTCATCACACCTTCATAAAGCAGTTACTATCCTCATTTTAAAGAGAAAAACTGAGGCTTCTAAACCAGAAAATAGAGCGGGTCAGTTGTCAAAGTTGGATATTTCCCTGACAAGTCTGAAGGCCCCTGTATTAAGTTGTGTTGAGGGTATTAGGATGAGCTAAACCTATGAATCCATTTTTCACCATCAACTATGATGTCATCTTCCAGCAGGTTTCTTTATCATGATCAATAAGACTTAACCAGAGCAAAAGGGCAGGCTTGAAGAGGCAATCCTTTAAGTTCTCAAAAAATATTCAAGATTTCAACTCTCATAATTTACTCATGAAATAATAAAAACTTAAGCAGAATTGTCATCTCAACACTAGGGCACCAGTTCTCAGTGACACTGGGCAATTTAATTAAGCTCAGATGAGCTAAGATGAAATTAAGAATTTCGATGGAAGGCGGGTTTGAGGGAGAATGGATACATGTATGACTGAGTCCCTTTTCTGTCCATCTGGAACTATCACAACATTGTTAATCAGCTATATCAACATCACTGTCAGGGAAATGCAAATCAAAACCACAATGAGGTACCATTTCATGCTAGTCAGAATGGCTGCGATCCAAAAGTCTACAAGCAATAAATGCTGGAGAGGGTGTGGAGAAAAGGGAACCCTCTTACATTGTTGGTGGGAATGCAAACTAGAACAGCCACTATGGATAACAGTGTGGAGATTCCTTAAAAAACTGGAAATAGAACTGCCTTTTGACCGAGCAATCCCACTGCTGGGCATACACACTGAGGAAACCAGAACTGAAAGAGACACATGTACCCCAATGTTCATTGCAGCACTGTTTATAATAGCCAGGACATGGAAGCAACCTAGATGTCCATCAGCAGATGAATGGATAAGAAGGCTGTGGTACATATACACAATAGAGTATTACTCAGCCCTTAAAAAGAATACATTTGAATCAGTTCTAATGAGGTAGATGAAACTAGAGCCTATTATACAGAGTGAAGTAAGCCAGAAAGAAAAACACCAATACAGT
>SJYX01018591.1:193859-206376 GCA_006410675.1 Oreotragus oreotragus | reverse complement strand
ACTTTGGCCACCTCATGCGAAGAGTTGACTCATTGTAAAAGACTCTGATGCTGGGAGGGATTGGGGGCAGGAGGAGAAGGGGACAACCGAGGATGAGATGGCTGGATGGCATCACGGACTCGATGGATGCGAGTCTGAGTGAACTCCGGGAGATGGTGGTGGACAGGGAGGCCTGGCGTGCTGCGATTCATGGGGTCGCAAAGAATTGGACACGACTGAGCGACTGAACTGAAGTGAACTTTTACACAACAAAGAAATTTGGAGGTAGAATTCATAGATTTTAAATTAAAGAGATTGTCCAAGTTGGTCCAATCTGGTCACATAAAAGCCTAATCACTTAAAAGCAAAGAACTTTCTCAAACTAGAGGCAGAAGAGATGAAGCAGTAGAAGTTAGACTGGAGAATAAGGGTTTGAAATCACCATCTCTGGTTTCAAGATGGAGGGGGCAACACAACAAGAAAGACAGGAGCATTAAGGGGTTGAGAGAAGCTTGTGCTGACAGACAGCAAGGATTCAGGGAACCCAGCCCTACAGTAACAGAGGACCTGAATCTTCAACCACCTGACAAAGACCTGGAAGCAGAGTTCCCTCCAGACCCTTCAAGCAAGAGCCCAGTCCAGACACCTCGATTCCAGCCTTGTGAGATTCTAAGCAGATGGGCCAGGCAAGGCCACCCAGAATTTTGACCTAAAGAACTACTAGATAATGAATTCGTTTTAAGCTGCTAAATTTGCGGTAATTTGTCACAGTATTAATAGAAAACTAATATTGTAGGTATATTAGGGTTACGAGAGGAAGTCAATTTTATTTTCTTCTTTATCCTCTTGACTTTTTATAAAGGTAAAATGAGGGGGAAATGAATTTTAACTTAGTTAAACTATATGGGCTATTCATTGAGATAAGGTTTAGTACATTTATGGAAATTCCGTTACCAAATCAACTATGATTCTTAGCAGCTGAGCTTTTCAAATAAAGTTTTTGCAATCTGTTCTCTTTCTGGAACTATGACCCATTGACATAATATAACCCTTCAATGTTTAAATCAAAGTTGTTTCATAATTTTCCCAACTGATTTGTCACCATTATTCTGGCACAGAAAATAACACTTCCACAGTTATAAAGTAGAAAAAGATAAACATTTCTTTTTAAATACAGCACTGTCCTGAGTGACAAACAGTGTCAAGGATGCCCCTCAGACTTGCCTACAAGGGTAAGTCATAACACTCAGTACTGTGATGTCATACCAAATCAGCGCAAATGAAAGTCTGGGCCAGGGCCTGGCACACTTTGAAAGGTACAGACTTCTTTCACTGATAGAATCTCATTCTCTTCCCATGTAATTACAGAGGAAAAGCCAAGGAATTTACAAAGCTCATTATAAAGGCTTTTGAATGGGTCATGTTGATTCTTCAAATCTTATTTCCTAGCACACCTTCAGAGTTGGCTTATTTCTCTAATGTTGTACATCTGAAAATGGCATATAGTAAAATCTTAGGACAAAAAAGATAATGAGGCCCTATCATTAAAAATGGAGGGAGACATTGTAATAGAATATGTTTTTTTTCTTAATTAAAAGCAATAGGACTGCCAGGGTAGGAAACATTCAACTATAACAGATGAACTGTTCACAGCTCAGTGTGGACAAATCTAAGAGTTAAAGATGTGAGGGAGGTCCAGTCATGGGGTTTCTATACTTTTGTGTTTTACCTACAAGATTTATATATGTTCTCATAGCGAAGACTAGGAAAAAATTACCTGATATTTGCAGCAGAAAAGAGAAGAAACTTAGCCATTTTTAAATACATGCAGAGCATTCTGTTCTTCCTAAGATCTGCCCTCAAGAGAAACTATTTTTCCAGAGCCTAACTTATCTGGTGGAAGGAAGTTACCCAACCCCAATATAACTTTCCTTGAGGAGTAAAGGAATTGATAATTACTTGTGAAATTAATAGCTCAGAGGGACAAGTTCACTAAAGACTGAGATCCAATAATAGTTTTACCTACAAGATTTATATATGTTCTCATAGCGAAGACTAGGAAAAAATTACCTGATATTTGCAGCAGAAAAGAGAAGAAACTTAGCCATTTTTAAATACATGCAGAGCATTCTGTTCTTCCTAAGATCTGCCCTCAAGAGAAACTATTTTTCCAGAGCCTAACTTATCTGGTGGAAGGAAGTTACCCAACCCCAATATAACTTTCCTTGAGGAGTAAAGGAATTGATAATTACTTGTGAAATTAATAGCTCAGAGGGACAAGTTCACTAAAGACTGAGATCCAATAATAGGACTACTAAAGTCTTCCCCTCCCCTTCCCAATGCTCACCACCACATGAATGGGGGTAAATCTTACATAAAAAGAGAAAAAAGTCAAGGACACCAGAGGACGCTGTAGTCTAGACACCTACAGCTACAGCAAGCGGTGTAATGATATCTGAAAGAGAACTTAGATAAGTTGTAGATCTATACTGCAAATCATCTCCTTTCCTCACAAATATACCATTTGTATGAGACCCAGTTTCAGGTGTATTTAGAAAATTAGCAACTCTTTCATCTTTATGTTGCATCTCATTTACTTTTTCTAATTATGTGAATTCATTCTAAATAGACAAACAATTATTTCTAATAAAGCTTAGGTGAATAATTTTTTTAAAATGTAACCTCATCCTACACTCTTTTTCAGAAGCAAATTTTATTATAGCATCTGCTGTTACTTACTCTTAAGTCCAGACTTGAACAACAAACACTGACTTTAAAAGATGAAATTGTGAGTGAAAGTCTCTCAGTCGTGTCTGACTCTTTGTGACCCGATGGACTATACAGTCCGTGGAATTCTCTAGGCCAGAATACTGGAGTGGGTAGCCTTTTCTTCTCCAGAGGATCTTCCCATCCCAGGGATTAAATCCAGAGCTCCCATATTGCAGGCAGATTCTTCACCAGCTGAGCCACAAGGGAAGCCCATGAATACTGGAGTGGGTAGCCTATCCCTTCTCCATCAGATCTTCCCTACCCAGGAATCAAACCGGAGTCTCTTGCATTGCAGGCATTCTTTTCCAACTGAGCTTGGAAACTGTGGATGATTACAATTAAGAGGAGAGTATTAACACAGGGTTGATGCTGTGGGAAACGTGGAGACTGGGATTTCTTGCTGCATTGTTCAGTCACTAAGTTGTGTCTGACTGTTTGCAACCTCATGGATTGAAGTGTGCCAGGTTTCCCTGTCCTTCACTATCTCCCAGAGTTTGCTCAAACTCACGTCCATTGACTTGGTGATGCTATCCACCCACCTCAGTCTCCATTGCTCCCTTCTCTTCCTGCCCTCAATTTTTCTCAAGATTTCTTTCTGGACTGCAATTAAAGTTCACATATTGCCTCACACTTATTTGCCATTCCATAAAGAGAGTTTAAGTGATATTGAAAGATGCCTAGTTGTGAGACCCTTTACTTTGTGAATTATACAAATGAGGAAAATCTTTCTAAACATGAAAGGAAACAACCATACTTCACATTCATGGTACAAAATGATGAGTATGAAAAAGAATGATAAACTATTTTTATTTCAGTCAGCTAGGTAAATATTACTTATTCTGCCTCACTCATGTGAGACCCTTTACTTTGTGAATTATACAAATGAGGAAAATCTTTCTAAACGTAAAAGGAAGCAACCACACTTCACATTCATGGTACAAAATGATGAGTATGAAAAAGAACGATAAACTATTCTTATTTCAGTCGGCTAGGTAAATATTATTTATTCTGCCTCACTCATCTTCTTCATGACACATCATGCTAGCTCACAAAGTAGGTTGATTCATATTAAACTTCCAAGAAATATTGCACCAAATCTTGCCTTTGTTTCACTGACCACAGCTAAGAAAACACTGAAATACAGAGCATTTACTACATTAAAGAAGAACACATAAAGCAATGAACATAAAAATCATACCATAATAGACATATCTTACAAGAGTCAGTTTCTGACTTTAGACCCCTAAAGCTACCAATATTTATCAATGTGCTTGACTGCTTGCCCTCTTATCTCCTACCTAGCACCTCAAGTGATCAGTTTTTTAACCTTTTGCATCAGATGGGAAAAGAAATGGTTCACTGACATTCCTGTTTTCTCCTTAAAAAAAGATTGCAGATCCATATCAAACTCAATTGTCCTCCTTGAGTTCTGTAGTTTGGCTTCTGGAAGGATGAATGGCCATCCTCCATAGCCAAAGGGTCATGATGCATTGGCTGGAGGGGAGGATGTTATTCAGGTGTATCTCAGTTCACTCACCTGCTCGCTCACTCTATTCCCTAGGGAGATGGGCATTGTTCATTACATATCAAGAGAATGAAAAGTTAAAGTGTTAGTTGCTCAGTACTGTCCAATTCTTTGAGACACTGTGGACTGTAGCCCACCAGGCTCCTCTATCCACAGAATTCTCCAGGCAAGAATACTGAAGTGGATAACCATTTTCTTCACCAGGGATCTTCCTGACTCAGAGATCAAACCTGTATCTCTTGCACTGCAGGCAGGTTCTTGACTGTCTGAGGCACTAGGGAACTAACATGAATCAAGTACTTCCTGTGTCCCACCAGCTGTAATTGCAAATGTGTATAAAATCATATTTAATTCTCAAAAAAAATATTAGGTGGACATATTTTTTCCACAGTCAACTGTTGGGAGCCTTGAAAAACTTAAAAGCATCTATCTTAAGCTTCTGGTAGAGGGACCAAAAATCAAACTGCCAGCATCCGTTGGATCATAGAAAAAGTAAGAGAGTACCAGAATAAAAATCTACTTCTGCTTTATCGACTATGCCAAAGCCTTTGTGTGGATCACAACAAACTCTGGAAAATTCTTAAAGAGATGGGAATACCAGACCACCTGACCTGTCTCCTAAGAAATCTGTATGCAGGTCGAGAAGCAACAGTTAGAACTGGACGTGGAACAACAGACTGGTTCCAAATTGGGAAAAGAGTACATTAAGGCTGCATACTGTCACTCTGCTTATTTAACTTATATGCAGGGTACATCGTGTGAAATGCCGAGCTGGATGAAGCACAAGCTGAAATCAAGATTGGTGGGGAAAATATCAATAATCTCAGATATGCAGATGATACCACCCTACTGGCAGAAAGTGAAGAAGAACTAAAGAGCCTCTTGATGAAACTGAAAGAGGAAAGTGAAAAAGCTGGCTTAAAGCTCAACATTCAGTAAACTAAGATCATGATATCTGGTCCCATCACTTCATGGCAAATAGAGAAACAATAGAAATAGTGAGAGATTTTATTTTTGGGTGCTCCAAAATTACTGCAGATGGCAACTGCAGCCATGAAATTAAAAGATGCTTGCTCCTTGGAAGAAAAGTTATGACCAACCTAGACAGTATATTAAACAGCAGAGACATTACTTTGCTGACAAAGGTCCGTCTAGTCAAAGGTATGGTTTTTCCAGCTGTCATGTATAGATGTGACAGTTGCACTACAAAGAAAGCTGAGCACTGAAGAACTCATGCTTTTGAACTGTGGTGTTGGAGAAGTCTCTTGAGAGTCCTTTGGACCGCAAGGAGATCCAACCAGTCCATTCTAAAGGAAATCAGTCCTGAATATTCATTGAAAGGACTGATGCTGAAGCTGAAACTCCAATACTATGACCACCTGATATGAAGAACTGACTCATTTGAAAAGACCCTGATGCTGAGAAAGATCGAAGGCAGGAGGATAAGGGGACGACAGAGGATTAAATGATTGGATGGCATCACCAACCCAATGGACATGAGTTTGAGCAAGCTCTGGGAGTTGGTGATGGACAGGGAAGCCTGAAGTGCTTCAGTCCATGGGGCCTCAAAGGGTCAGACATGACTGAGCAACTGAACTGAACTGAATCTAGGTGGTGGTGGAGCCTATATCTGAAATGTGTTTTGTCTTCAAAGTTCAAGCTATGCTAAAAAAAAAAAAAATCTACATTCAATAAATATAGCATACACATGATAAGTGCCTCTACCCATAATATAAGAAGTGGGCCATTCTCTAACAGTAAACATGTTACATTTTCTTATCACATCATTCTCCTGTGATGTGATTGGAAATGTACCATATTCCTTGATCCCTAGTAAATCTTAAGCAAGCAGGGATAGAGAACATAATAGCAAGAATGCAGGTACAAAATCATTACAACAAATCTTACTGCAAACCCAGCAGGCCAGAAAAGACAGTATTTTAGAGGACAGACTTCAAAGGATGGACAGCAGACAGTGAACTAGACATTTAATCTTTAGTTAAGAACAAAATGTCTAGAAAAGGAATTGTACATACTAAGATCAGATATCACCTCTTACTTTTAAAATGCATTCCTTACAAAGGGAAGGAAAGCAAAAGAGACTGATACAAGAAAGAAATGATTACCCTAGAGACTTAACATACCTGACGAAATGTCCAATGCTCGTAAGAATGTAGGGAAATTAGTATTCCAGTAGATTGCTAGTAGAGGTAAATTGGTACAACTTTCAGAAAACAATCTGACTAAATACATTCAGTGCAGGAACACAGCCATGCCGTTTGATTTTGCACTCCCATTTCTAAAAGAAAACACTAACCAAATAATAATGTCAAGATGAAAAAGTTTAATGCCTGAAAGTGTCAGTTTTACCTTTTTGTGACAGCCACAAATTGTAAACCTAAATGTTTTCAAAATGAAGTATATCAGGGTAGTAAGTATTATATCCGGGCTTCCCAGGTGGCTCAGTGCTAAAATACCTGCCTGTAATACAGGAAACACAGGTTTGACCCCAGGTCAGGAAGATGCCATGGAGAAAGAAAGGACAACCCACTCCAGTTCACTCCCATTTCTAAAAGAAAACACTAACCAAATAATAATGTCAAGATGAAAAAGTTTAATGCCTGAAAGTGTCAGTTTTACCTTTTTGTGACAGCCACAAATTGTAAACCTAAATGTTTTCAAAATGAAGTATATCAGGGTAGTAAGTATTATATCCAGGCTTCCCAGGTGGCTCAGTGCTAAAATACCTGCCTGTAATACAGGAAACACAGGTTTGACCCCAGGTCAGGAAGATGCCATGGAGAAAGAAAGGACAACCCACTCCAGTATTCTTGTCTGGGAAGTCCCATGGAGAGAGGAGCCTGCAAGGTGGCAGTCTCTATGGGGTCGTGAAAGAGTCGGACATGATTTAGTGACTAAACAACAACAGAACTATTATATCTATGAACAAACCCAGAAAAGTATTTACAATACAGTGCTAACTGAAGAAACAGGATGGACCCCATGCACTGTCATAGATTAAAGCAAGTAGTTTTGAAGAGCACATGATGAGATAAAAAGCAGAAGAACATTTTAGTAGCAAAGTACACAAAACAGTTGATTAAAGATATATTTTATGAAGAAACCTGCCATCTATAATTTGTGTAGGAGCCCAAAACTTTATTTATCTGAGATATATATATAAAACTTGTGATAATGTAAATAAATAGGTATTCTATTCTATTCTTCTGCCCACACCTTAAACAGAGGCTTTCCACAAGGTTCAAGCAGAGTCTCTTCTTTGTTCACTGTTGATTATCTCTCCAGACGATTTAATTCACTGGAATAGTTTTCAATTATCATTGACTCAATTTTTTTTTTTTTTTTTTTTTGCCATGCTGCATGGCATGCAGCATCTTAGTGCCCCAACCAGGAATCAAATCCATGCCTCCTATGGTATTTAAGAGTGGAGTCTTACCTACTGGACTGCCAGGGAAGTACCCATCATTGATTCTTAAAATGGTATCAGTAGGGCAGATTTTCTATCCTGTTGGATATCTCCCTCCAATAGATCAACCTTCAGTCAGTTCATTCAGTCATGTCTGCCTCTTTGTGATCCCATCGACTATAGCATGCCAGGCTTCCCTGTCCACCACAGACTCGGGGAGCAGATCAAACTTACCATGATTCAAATGGAAAGCATTATCGTCCCCACCAAAACTATTCTCTTAGTGACTTGGACAGAAACAACATCTACCCAGTGGACCCAAACAGACATCTGTGTGTTGCCCCTACCCTTTTCCTTTTATATCACTCATATCTAATCAATAACGAAGCTATACTGAATCCATGAAATACCTTGCTCATACATTCAACCTATCCTTTACTCTCTGTCATCATTTACTCTTGCTCATTTAATCTCCCTCTCATGGCAACTGCTTTTATCATTCTGACACTACCAGAGTTTGAAAGGCAAGAAGAGCAGATGGGTAAGTTGCAGATAGTAGAGAATCATGCGCTTGGCAGTTACTGCCAAGAAGTTTCAAAACTGTCTCATTTCTTCTGTAGGAACTTTCCTAAGTCTTTGGAGGTATACTGGCTGACTCCTCTCTGACCATTCTTCCATGACATGGGCATTTCCTCATCTTCAGCTGCTTCTCCTGGTCGCCCCCAAATCTCTTCCTTTGGTATTCATTTCTTAGCATTTTACTGCTGGGATTTCATTAGCCTAACACAATCTCTTTCATAAATATAATCTCTTAAAAATAATCCCAGGCTGATAAAACCTATGCCAAGATTTACTTCTGGCATGAGATTTTAATCTTCAGTCTATCATCAGAATTGATTGCATACAGTGACTTTTCCATTTGCAATCAGCCCTGTATACTAGGGTCAGGATATGTTCAGCCTTCTCAAGGGTAAGTCAGACAAATTTCCCCATGGCCCCTAAACACAGAGGACAAGTATCAAGCAAGGACATTCACACAGAGTGGTTCTGTTGCAGTCCCTCTCCATGGTCTTGAGCAGAAAAGACACTCAATCACTTATTCCACAGCAAAACTTTTCACATGTATATAAACTTCTTCATAATCCTACCCTCCCCCACCAAAAAAAGTTTAAAAGCTAATCTCTCTCTCTCAAAGTCTCTCAGTAATGTATGACTCTTTGCAACCCCATAGACTGTAGGTCACGTGGGTCCTCTGTCCATGGAGTTCTCCTGGCAAGAATACTGAAGTAGGTTGCCATTACCTTCTCCAGGGGATCTTCCCAACCCAGGGATCGAACACTGATCTCCTGCATTGCAGGCAGATTCTTTGCTTTCTGAGCCACAGGGAAGCCCAAAAAGCTAATCTACCTTCTCATTTAGTGAAAGAAATACATAAAATATTTTAAGAGCCACAGGAAATTTCTCCATTATTTCCTCTGTAAGTCTGCATTTATTCGAATACATGACTTGGAAATTGTTAGAAATCTATTATGAGCTTCAGTTTATCTTCTCACACTAGTCTCATGCATATTGCCAAATCCCTCCTACTCAACCAGTTTCTCGATTTCCCTTACCATTCATCACACACACACACATATACATAGAAGAGAACACACTTTTGTAGGTCTCATTGTTTCTTTAGGTTGCTTAAGATTTGGGGGCAATCCCTTTCATCACTTTAAATTAAGACTCTAAACTGAATGCTGGAAATTATTTTGTTAAGACCTATAGGGTAAGGAGGGGGAAAGGAAGAAAATCACGCTCAGAAACAAAGCCAAAAGTGCTGAAAGATGATACTGTTCTGATGTCAGAAAGAGCCTTGGGAGGGAAGAATGCCAGGAAGTGTATATAATAAATTCAATAGCTAGTTAAGGACCACAAAGCCTTCCTCGGGAGTCAGAAACATAACTGAAGGGAGGGAAACAAAGGAATTTGAAATCATTGACTATATTTGTATTTTGCCTTTCACAGTCTTTTCCTCTGGACCACTGCCACTGCTTTCTTGAAGACACAGTCAGATCTGCACTGCAATAAACTGACCTTTGTTCTCTGATTATCTGTCTTATATCCCCCGAGGAGGGTATGCATTTATGAGGAGAGGCAGGAAGAAGATATGTGGGCTGCACACCTTTAATAGATTAAAATCAAACTCCTAAATTCTTTCCTTTTGTTCCCTGTGGACTGTAGTTAAATAAATTGTCCAACTCACATCCTCTCCAAGGACTACTTGAGTGCGTTACCTCAGGGCTTGAATTTTTCATCCAGCCGACTTTTCCTGACTAAAATGAGCCCAGTCATCATGAAGAAGTCAAACCTTCCCCTCTCACCTCAAGGAACAGACATCAGACAGACATCTCTTCCCTGCCTCACCAAAATCTTCATCTTTTTTGCTCAGTAATATCTACCATGATGCAACTGCCAATCATGAATCTCCCCCAAAGCATGTGCCTCTTTAGTCTTCCATTTCAATTCTACTCTGGTCTAACTTCCTCAATTTGAAGCACTATATGGAGAACAGTAGTATTTTGGTTATGTGGCTCCTGACTCTGTGATAATAAGGTCTTAGACTCTTACCAATTGTACAGGATTCTCTAGGAGGTAGCAGAAGATTCATTTTGCAGGCAGGCATGCTTATTTTAACCAAGTGTAGGACCCAAGGAAATCACAGGTATTTAAACATAAGGATAATCTGAATACGGTTCATTTACTCATTCATTCGTTAATTTGCTAAGTATTTAATAAGTTCCTCCTACAAAGTAAGTATTATTAAAGTATTTATGGTAAGATAGTATTAAAATGCAATTAATAACCCACAAATGAAAGCCTATTTTTCTTTCTTTCCCTAGAGTAGCTACTCAATAAACTCTGGAGTCATGAAAAGTAAATTGAGTGTCTCTTACATATAATTATTCTTCTGTTATGGAAGACATCTGACCATTATAGGGTCCAAAGGCAAAAGCAGATGAAACCAGAAAGTAAGAACACAGATGGATCCAAGAAGTTCTCAGGGCCACAGGTAGATAAAATGTATTTTTCATAGATCCAGGAACTGAGGAAAACTATGTAACTAGGATCCAGCAGGGACGGGGGAGCCNGATTCCTTTAAAAATTGCAAATAGAACTGCCTTATGACCCAGCAATCCCACTGCTGGGCATATACACCAAGGAAACCAGAATTTAAAGAGACACATGTACCCCGATGTTCATTGCAGCACTGTTTATAATAGCCAGGACATAGAAACAACCTAGATGTCCATCAGCAGATGAATGGATAAGAAAGCTGTGGTACATATACACAATGGAGTACTACTCAGCCATTAAAAAGAATACATTTGAATCTCAATGAGTTTAGATCACAGGGTTAGAGACACACTGGGAAGGAAAGAGATGTAGGATATCTTTAGTTCTTCTTCTACAGGAAGAGTTGACGTGACCAGCAGACACAAGGCAGAAACTATTGGCTTCAACAGTTCTTGGACAAGCAAATAGGAACACTTCTTTGGGAACCACTAACAAACTGGGATAAAATAATGCAGCCAATGTTCTGCTCAAATGAAGGTATTTTCAAAAGTGGACAAGTATTCTGCTCACCCTAAAGTACAGCAAATCATGTATTTTGAAGAGCGTTCTCTCTTCTAAGCCATAGAACAAAAGATTTTCTAGCTACTGTAGAACATGTCTACGTGTATGTTAGGGGCTTCCCTGGGGACTCAGACAGTGAAGAACCTGCCTGCAAGACAGGAGACTTGGGTTCAGTATAGGAAGATTCCCTGGAGAAGGGAATGGCTACCCAATTCAGTATTCTTGTCTGGAAAACCCATGGACAGAGGAGCCTCATAGGCTACCTTCCACAAATTACCTTTAATAAGATGTCTGATATGTACATGATGCGAACACAAATTGTGATGATAACCACTGCTGGGCATATAATAAATGACTCTCCTATGCCTGATCTTTACAGTGCTTTGAAAATCTGGTGAAAGTCCTCTAGAAACTCCACCTCCCAGTCTGGACCCTTGTTAATATTATTGTCCAAAATTTCAACCATTTCCTCCTTTACTATCTAGATCCTACCTGAATGAAGGGGGCTTGCCTCTTTAATACCCTTTAGTTGAACTTAACTGAGTTGACCTGGTGAGGGAACATAATCTTGATAAAATGATGTGTGGTTATTTAACAAGGATAATCCTGACCTCAGTTCAGTTCAGTCACTCAGTCTTTTCCAACTCTTTGCGACCCCATGGACTGCAGCACACCAGAACTCCCTGTCCATCTCTAACTCCCAGAGCTGACTCAAACTCATGTCCATTGAGTCAGTGATGCCATCCAACCATCTCATCCTCTGTTGTGCCCTTCTTCTCCTGCCTTCAATCTTTCCCAGCATCAGGGTCTTTTCCAATGAGTCAGTTCTTTGCATCAGGTGGCCAAGGTATTGGAGTTTCAGCTTCAGAACCAGTCCTTCCAATGAATACTCACGACTGATTTCCTTTAGGATGGACTGATTTGATCTCCTTGCAGTCCAAGGGACTCTCAAGTCTTCTGCAACACCACAGTTCAAAAGCATCGATTCTTTGGCATTCAGCTTTCTTTGTAGTCCAGCTCTCAC
Source organism: Oreotragus oreotragus (assembly GCA_006410675.1). NCBI lineage: Eukaryota > Metazoa > Chordata > Mammalia > Artiodactyla > Bovidae > Oreotragus > Oreotragus oreotragus. Next base: position 194,031 of record SJYX01018591.1, on the reverse strand, counting down.
ATAAATGACTAGCGGAGAAACCAAAGTTTGACTACACAGAGTTTGACTACACAGTTTGACTACTTTGTTGGCAAAGTATCTGTTTTTAATATGCTGTCTAGGTTGGTCATAATCTTTCTTCCAAGGAGCAAGTGTCTTTTAATTTCATGGCTGCAGTCACAATCTGCAATGA
>SJYX01018591.1:167579-190561 GCA_006410675.1 Oreotragus oreotragus | reverse complement strand
CCATCTCTTGAAGAATTTTCCACAGTTTGTTGTGATCCATACAGTCAAAGGCTTTGACATAGTCAATAAAGCAGAAATAGATGTTTTTCTGGAATTCTCTTGCTTTTTCAATGATCCAGTGAATGTTGGCAATTTGATCTCTGGTTCCTCTGCCTTTTCTAAAACTAGCTTGACCATCTGGAGGTTCATGGTTCATGTATTGCTAAAGCCTGGCTTGGAGAATTTTGAGCATTACTTTACTAGCATGTGAGATGGGTACAATTGTGTGGTAGTTTGAGTATTCTTTGGCATTGCCTTTCTTTGGGATTGCAATGAAAACTGACCTTTTCCAGTCCTGTGGCCACTGCTGAGTTTTCCAAATTTGCTGACATATTGAGTGCAATACTTTCACAGCATCATCTTTTAGGGTTTGAAATGTATCAACTGGAATTCCATCACTTCCACTCATTTTGTTTGTAGTGATGCTTCCTAAAGCCCACTTGACTTTGCATTTCAGGATGTCTGGCTCTAGGTGAGGTGAGTGATCACACCATCGTGATTATCTGGGTCCTGAAGATCTTTTTTGTACAGTTCTTCTGTGTATTATTGCACTTCTTAATATCTTATGCTTCTGTTAGGTCCACACCATTTCTGTCCTTTATTGTGCCCAAATTTGCATGAAATGTTCCCTTGGTATCTCTAATTTTCTTGAAGAGATCTCTAGTTTTTCCCATTCTATTGTTTTCCTCTCTTTCTTATCTCATTGCTAGCCTTTGAAACTGCATTCAAATGGATGTATCTTTCCTTTTCTCCTTTGCCTTTAATGCTTTTCTCCTTTTCTCAGCTACTCTGAAGGCCTCCTCAGACAACCATTTTGCCTGTTTGCATTTCTTTTTCCTGATCTATTCTGACTTTATTATGCATATCTATTATAGACTAGCCTGTCTTCTGGTCTGGGTGATTTCAGGTTCATTCTTTTCAGCCTTCTATTATAATGACTTTGTTGCTGAATTTGCTCTCTATTCACCTGCATTCCAAGGCTCCTTGATTAACACTTTGCCTTACAGCTCTTCTCTATATAGAGAAGACCCTATTTGACATGGGAAATCTTGCTAACCCAGAGGAACTGGGCCCTGCCCTCAGCCTAAGATTAGATGTTGTGCATTATTAAAATTTTAGGATTAAGTTCAAGTCTCCTTAAAGACTTGCTCATATGCACCACACTCCAATTTAGTTAGTGCTTTATTATCACCTCAAGAGTAAAGGCTCCGGCATTTCTGGACAAGAATCATTTTCTCTATCACTAAACACAAGACTAAGGCAGACAACCACACAGAATCAAATTGCTATTATTTCTATACCTAGAAAATACTTTGAATATTTATGGAACACATGATGTTGTTGATGATGACGATGATTTCAGTTATATACCCATTTTTCTGAAGATGCCTCTTTTGCCATGCTCTAAGAAGACTGAGCTAGTCTTTAATGCACCAGAGCCTTTTCTAACTGTTACTCCTCACATTTATGTGCCTCATTTATATAATTTTCACTTGAAACTGTTTTATCACTCTTATTGAAAGAGAAATCATGCAAAATGTACATAATCTGTGCACATCATAGCTGCCAATAGAGGTGGGACAACATCAAGATCCAGAGCTCAGTTTCCGAAGGTAGATATCCTGGATTTGCTGTCTAGCTTCACAAATCACATACAATATAATTCACAATATAACCTTTGTTCCATCTATAAAATGGGATTAAATAGGATATATATATATATATATATATATATATGTATGTATCCTGTATGTATATACATATGTGTACATGTGAACACAGCTCAGAAAGATGTGGAAATTACCCTAATTTGAAGAGGTTAACATAATAGTTGGTACGCTCTTTTTTGGAGTTGTAAGTCATGACCCATACATGGGAAACATAAAAAATAACCATTGACATTAGAAATATTTGACTACTAGAACTAGATACATCTAATACGGATATGGGTGTGTGCTCAGTCATGTTTGACTCTTGGCCAGCCTAGGGACTGGAGCCTGTGATGCTCCTCTGTCCATGGAATTTTCAGACAAGAACACTGGAGCGGGTTGCCATTTCCTCCTACAGGGAATCTTGTTGACCCAGGGACTGAACCCACATCTCTTGTACTGGCAGATGGACTCTTTACCACCAAGCCACCTGGGAAGCCCAGATACAGCTCACAAAACATCATAAAATTTTAAAACTAAATTTGAGACATTTTTGTACCTCAATAATTATGATACGTTATGGGAACAATACTGAGGAACATAAAGGCCTTGCTGCTGCTGCTGCTGCTAAGTCACTTCAGTCTTACTACTATGATATTTCTTAGATATTTTATTGTTATTCAGTCAGTGAATCATGTCCAACTCTTTGTGACTCCATGGAATGCATCATGCCAGGCTTCCCTGTCCTTCACTATCTCCTGGAGTTTGCTCAAACTCATGTCCAATGAGTAAGTGATGCTATCCAATCATCTCATACTTGGTCATCCCCTTCTCCTGACTTCAATCTTTCCCAGCGTCAGGATCTTTTTCAGTGAGTTGGCTCCTTGCATCAGGTGGCCAAAGTATTGGAGCTTCAGCTTCAGCATCAGTCCTTCCAATGAATATTCAGGGTTGATTTCCTTTGGAGTGACTGGTTTGATCTCTTTGCAGTCCAAGAGACTCTGAAGAATTGAAAGATTTAACTATGCAGATCTTTGACAGCAAAGTGATGTCTCTGCTTTTTAATATGCTGTCTAGGTTTGTCACAGTTTTGCCAAAGTATTGGAGCTTCAGCTTCAGCATCAGTCCTTCCAATGAATATTCAGGGTTGATTTCCTTTGGAGTGACTGGTTTGATCTCTTTGCAGTCCAAGAGACTCTGAAGAATTGAAAGTTTTAACTATACAGATCTTTGACAGCAAAGTGATGTCTCTGCTTTTTAATATGCTGTCTAGGTTTGTCACAGTTTTCCTTCCAAGGAGTACATGTCTTAATTTCATGGCTGCAGTTACCATCTGCAGTGATTTTGGAACCCAAGAAAATAAAAGCTGTTGCTGCTTCCACTTTTCCCTCTTTTATTTGCCATGAAGTGATGGGACCATATATCATGATCTTAGTTTTTTTTTTTCTACTTTAAATTTTTATTTAAAGAATAATATCATTTCCTTGTCACCATTCCTATTAATTAGTTTGAATTTTTTTAATTATATAATTTGAGGAAAGTAAAATAGTATTTCCATTTTACATATTTGTTGTTGTTCAGTTGCTCAGCTGTGTCCGGCTCTTTGTGACCCTATGGACTGCAGCATCAGCATATCAGGTTTCCCTGTCCTTCACCATATCCCGGAGCCTGCTCAAACACATGTCCATTTAATTGGTGATGCTATTCAATAATCTCATCCTCTGTTGTCCCCCTCTCCTCCTGCTTTCAATCTTTCCTAGCATCAGGGTCTTTTCTTTTTTAAAATTTTTTTTTAATTTTTTTATTTTTGTGTGTGGTGTTAGGAAGTGATCTAGTTTCATTCTTTTACAAGTGGTTGACCAGTTTTCCCAGCACCACTTGTTAAAGAGATTGTCTTTACTCCATTGTATATTCTTGCCTCCTTTGTCAAAGATAAGGTGTCCATAGGTGTGTGGATTTATCTCTGGGCTTTCTATTTTGTTCCATTGATCTATATTTCTGTCTTTGTGCCAGTACCATACTGTCTTGATGACTGTGGCTTTGTAGTAGAGCCTGAAGTCAGGTAAGTTGATTCCTCCAGTTCCATTCTTCTTTCTCAAAATTGCTTTGGCTATTCGAGGTTTTTTGTGTTTCCATACTCTTTGTTTTGAAGTTAAAATACAATTTATGCCCACCATCAATCATTTTCCACTAGTTTTCAAAGTCATTTATTAGTTTTCTGAAGCTCATTCTTAAATAATTTCCTGAAGGGCAAACTCAAAATAAAACATTCCCCAACTTGTGGCAAAAAAAACCCCAACCCAGTTTGTCTTCAGTCTAACTACCTGAATATTGGCTTGACTGAGTATAAAGTCCTTGTTTACACAGTCTTTTCTTAAGCATTTTGTGGCTGGTAGTGGTGGTTTTTGGGCTTCCCTGGTGGCTCAGCTAGTAAAGAATCCACCTGCAATGCAGGAGACCTGGGTTCGATCCCTGGGTTGGGAAGATATCCTGGTGAAGGGAACAGCTCCCCATTCCAGTACTCTTGCCTGGAAAATCCCATGGATGGAGGAGCCTGGTGGGCTGCAAGTCCATGGGGTCGCTAAGAGTCAGACACGACTGAGCGGCTTCACTTTCACTTTTCATTTTCATGCATTGGGAGAAGGAAATGGCAACCCACTCCTGAAGAATCCCAGGAATGGGGGAGCCTGGTGGGCTGCCATCTCTGAGATTGCACCGAGTCAGACACGACTGAAGCGACTTAGCAGCAGCAGTGGTGGTTTAGTCTCTAAGTCGTATCTGAGTCTTGTGACCCCGTAGACAGTAGCCGGCCAGGGTCCTCTTTCCATAGGATTCCCCAGGCAAGAATTCTGAATAGGTTGTCATTTCCTTCAGGGGACCTTTCTGGCCCAAGGATCAAACCTAAGACTCCTGCATTGCAGGGGGATTCTTTACCTCGGACACACAGGGAAGCCCATTCTGTGGCTATCTCCCCATAATTTTCTGGCATTGAATGTTGCTGTGGGAAAATCTGAGGTTAGGTATCTTTTATCTGATATCTTTTTGCCTGAAAAGTGATTTAAACTCTCTACAATTGACCAGAGGTTTTTTGTTTTTTGTTTTTTTAATTCCTTTATATCCATTGTTTATAATTGGTGCTTACCAGTAAATGTCATAGTGTTAAATATTGTGTTGATTTTTCATGAGACATTATTTTAAATTTGAATATTGTCTTTTTTGTTAAGCAAACTTTAAAAATATTGTCCTTAAATACCTGTTTTGTTACATTGTTTTAATTTGCTTTTTAGTGTTTTTTTAAATTTCTCTTTTTCTGTCTAGCCTTTTAAAAATCTTTATTTCCATTTTATTTTGACCACTTCTCATATTTCACACCAGATGTTTCCTACAGAATATAGTATGCTATTTGTTCCCTTAAATTTTGTCTTCCTTTTAAAATTAAAATTTTCACTTTTTTCCTGCTTTTTGTCAATTTATATTTCTCCATATCCTAAACTGATGTTTTTAAAAATTATTTATAGTTCTTTTTCATGAAGCAGTTTCTTTATAGAGATACTGAGGAAAGTTAATGGTGAAATAGTTGCTTACAATTTTTATGTGCTTCATGAAAATGTTTTTCTTCTACATTCTTTTTTAAAAAACGATTCTGCTATTTTCATCATATTTTTTTCTTACTCTGTATTTGTGTTAATTCTATACCAGTTTGTTTGTTATTCAGTTCAGTTCAGTTCAGCTGCTCAGTCATGTCCGACTCTTCATGACCTGTCTCTTATACACATCTCATGTGTCTCTTTCTATTCTGGTTTCCTTGGTGTGTATGCCCAGCAGTGGTGTTGACTTTTAAATCAGCTTTTTCATTCTCCTCTTTCACCTACATCAAGAGGCTCTTTAGTTCTTCTTCACTTTTTGCCATTAGAGTGCTATCATTTGCATATCTGAGGCTGTTGATATTTCTCCCAGCAATGTTGATTCCAGCTTGTTATTCATCCATCCTGGCATTTCACATGATGTGCTCTGCATAGATATTAAGCAGGGTTAATATACAGCCTTGGCGTACTCCTTTCTCAACTTTGAACCAGGCCATTATTCCATGTCCAGTTCTAATTGTTGCTTCTTTATCTGCATACAATTTCTTCAGAGACAGGTAAGGTAGTCTTATATACTTATTTCTTTCAGAATTTTCCACAGCATTTTGTGATCCACACAGTCAAAAGCATTAGCATAGTCAATAAAGCAAAAGTAGATGTTTTTCTGGAACTCCCTTTCTTTCTCTATGATCCAATAAATGCTGAAACTTTGATCTCTGATTTCCTTTGCCTCTTTTAAACTAAGCTTGTACATCTGGAATTTTTCAGTTCACGGCCTGTTGAAGCCTGGCTTGAAGTATTTTTAATGTAACTTCACTAGCATGTGAAATAAGGACAACTGTATGGTAGTCTGACTGAACATTCTTCGCCGCTGTTCTTCTTTAGGATTGGAATGAAAACAGATCTTTTCCAGTCTTGTGGCCACTAATGACCTTTCCAAATTTGTTGACATATTGAGTGTAGCACTTTAACAACATCATCTGTTAGGATTTTAAATAGCTCAGCTGGAATTCTGTCACCTCCACTAGCTTTGTTTGTAGTGATGCTTTCTAAGGCTCACTTGATCTCACACTCCAGGCTGTCTGGCTCTAGGTGAGTGGCTGAGCACATCGTCATGGTTATCTGGGTAATTAAGACCTTTCTTGTATAGTTCTTCTGTGTATTCTTGCCACCTCTTCTTAATTTCTTCTGCTTCTCTTAGGTCCTTACAATTTTGTCCCTCATCATGCCCATCCTTGCATGAAATATTCCCTTGATATCGCCAATTATCTTGAAGAGATCTCTTCTTTCTAAGGCTCACTTGATCTCACACTCCAGGCTGTCTGGCTCTAGGTGAGTGGCTGAGCACAACGTCATGGTTATCCAGGTAATTAAGACCTTTCTTGTATACTTCTTCTGTGTATTCTTGCCACCTCTTCTTAATTTCTTCTGCTTCTGTTAGGTCCTTACAATTTTGTCCCTCATCATGCCCATCCTTGCATGAAATATTCCTTGATATCGCCAGTTATCTTGAAGAGATCTCTATTCTTTCCTGTTCTATTGTTTTCCTTTTTTCTTTTTGAGTTGTTCATTTAAGAAGGTCTCTTATCTCTCCTTGCTGTTCTCTGGAACTCTGCTTTCAGTTGGGCATATCTTTCCCTTTCTCCCTTGCCTTCCGCTTCTTCTCTTTCCTCAGTTATTTGTAAAGCCTCCTTAAAAACCACTTTGTCTTCTTGCATTTCTTTTACCTTGAGATGGTTTTGGTCACTGCTTCCTGAAAAATGTTACAAACATCTGTCCATAGTTCTTCAGGCAGTGTCTACCAGATCTAATCTCTTGAATGTATTAATCACCTCCACTGTATAATCATAAGAGATTTGATTTAGGTCATACCTGAATGGCCTCATGGTTCACCCTACCTCCATCAATTTAAATCTGAGTTTTGCAACAAGAAGTGCATGATCTGAACCACTGTCAGCTCCAAATCTTTTCTTTACTATACAGGGCTTCTCCATCTTCAGCTGCAAAAAACATAATTAATCTGATTTTGGCATTGTCCATTTGGTGATGAACATGTGTAGTTTTCTCTTGCATTGCTGGAAAAGGTCCTTTGCTATGACCAGTGTATTTCCTGACAAAACTGTTACCCTTCGCCCTACTTCATTTTATATTCCAAGGCCAAACTAGCTTGTTATTCCATGTATCTCTTGACTTCCTCCTAGGATTAAAGGAATATCTTTTTTTTTTTTTGGTATTAGTTCTAGGAGGTCTTGTAGGCTTTCATACAGTCAACTTCAGCTTCTTTGGCATTAGTGGTTGGGGCATAGACTTGGATTACTGTGAAGCTGAATGGCTTACCTTGGAAACTTCTTTGGCTATACTTGGCTACCATGAATTTATGTAGAGATGGTGTTATAGTTTAACTTTACTTGTATGCAGAAAGTTAATAAAACACAGGCTTGCTTCTTACAAACTCAAATTCATCTTGAAGGAATCATGTATCTCCTTCATATTCTCAGCATATATTATGGCCATTATTCTAGCAATCCATCATTTTGGGTTTCTTAGTAGGAAAATCAGTTTGCCAATAGTCATTTTCCCACCCAGCTGTGATTCTTTAAAGCCTCAGAAAACAACCTGAGCATAAATCAAAGGTGTACTGAATCTGATATAAAACAAAAACTAGTTCTGGAATGAAAATCATCTATTCTAAGAAAGTGGATTTTCTAAAATCTTAAAAAATATGATTTAAATATCTAAATGACTTAGAAATGAAAAAGTTTTATAACTTTCAAGGTAGACCCATCAGCAGTAGAAACTTAAGAGAGTTGTATAGTCCTATTACAGTCCTGTTCATAAAATGATTACATGAATTAGAAAATGCTCAATATGTAATTATATATATTATTTAGTAGCATCTAATGATATATGAGAAAGAAGATAAAAACAGAAGCTCTCTTGGAAGTATCTATCCATCAATTTTTTCAAATCACAGAGTCAATAATAATAGTGATCATAATGGACTAGCTCTTTACATACATTAAATCATGAAGACTGAGCCTAGAAATGTTAATTAATCCATTCAAGGTCACTCAGGAAGTGTGATTCATATTAACTTGAGCCCAGTTGTGACCCTATAAATATTTTCACCACAGAATGTTTCTCTTTATAAACAAAGGGAGTTGTTACTAAATGCAAATACTGACTGTGACATTTCTACTATCCTATGTGATATATCTAATATTATAAGCTCAGATTATAAACAACATGAGTTTGTCAGAATCAACCGAATCCTCGTTGGCATATATTTGGCCAACGGGGATCCCATCCAATAAGATCAATAGCAAGGTTTCTGGACCATGTCTCACTTGGAAACAAACTTTTACCAGCCTCTCAGCAGGGTGCTTTCCTCATGGTGTTTTCAGTTACTACTCTTTCCCTCTATGTAATTAGCTTGATCTTTACCACAACAGTAGGATCCAAGCTTAGATTGTGCAACTAAGAGACAGAAGAGACAGACTCAGCAGAATTCAAGAAAACTAGACATGAGGAAATAAAAAAAATAAGAATAGGAAATTGAAATTTAGCTTTGCAATTTTTTGTGTATGCATCAGTCTGTTCCACTGGCCCCAAGCTCTTCAAATGGCTAGAAGATATTAAGCAAGTGTTTAAGTCTGAGCCAAACCCACTAAATCTCAGCACTAGATGGAAAGGATGAGCTAGAATACAGCACAGAGTACATTTCTATCCTTAAACCTCTTTCTTTAGGCCAAACCTCACCCCTCAACATTTATACATTCAGATATGTACATGGGCCAGCAGTGTTCAGTAAAAAGAGCAGTGTGAGTTCAAAGACCTGTTTTCTTCAATCGCCCAAAGTTCAGCTGGATATGGTGAAGGTTTATTGTCACTGTATGATTAGCTGTTTGAAGATCATCTTGTCATTGGCACTGGGCATCACAGTCTTGCCCAGGTCACTGCTGGAGGCGGATGCTGTCTTGTGGGAATGAGCAGGATCAGTGACTGCCTTTGCTAGATTTTGGTACCACTGTTTCCAACTGGTAACTGACAGCATCAGAGAGAACATCAGTTCATCAAAAATGCTGTAACCTGGCACAGCCACTATGGAGAACAGTATAGAGGTTCCTCAAAAGACTAAAAATAGAGTCACCATATGATCCAGCAATCCCACTCCTTGGCATATATTCAGAGAAAACCATAATCCAAAAAGACACATGTACCTAAATGTTCATTGCAGCACTGTTTACAATAGCCAGGACATGGGAGCAACCTAAATATCCATTAACAGAGGAATGGATAAAGACTGGTATACATATGAATATATACAATGGGATATTATTCAAAAGGCAATGGCATGCCACTCCAGTACTCTTGCCTGGAGAATCCTACTGATGGAGGAGCCTGGTAGGCTGCAGTCCATGGGGTCGCTAAGAGTCAGATAATACAGAGCAACTTCAATTTCACTTTTCACTTTCCACTTTCATGCATTGGAGAAGGAAATGGCAACTCACTCTAGTGTTCTTGCCTGGAGAGTCCCAGGGACCGGGGAGCCTGGTGGGCTGCTATCTATGGGGTCACACAGAGTCGGACACGACTGAAGTGACTTAGCAGCAGCAAAAAAGAACAAAATAACGCCATTTGCAGCAACGTGAATGGATCTAGAGATTTTCATACTGAGTAAAGTAAGACAAAGAAAGACAAATATCACATGATATTGGTTATGTGTGAAATATAAAGCAATGATACTAGTGAACTTATTTACAAAGCAGATATAGAGCTACAGGCATAGCAAACAATCTTATAGTTACCAGGAGGGAAGAGGGGAGGATAAATTCTGATATAAGGACTGACATAAGCATACTGCTATACATAAATAGATGACTAATAAGGACCTACTATACAGCAAAGGGGGCTTGATACTCTGTGATGAGTAAGGAATAGAATCTAAAAAAGAGTGGATATATGTATGGGTGGGTGCCTATGTATGTGTGTATAACTGATTCACTTTGCGTACAGCAGAATGTAACACACTATAAATCAATTTACTCCAATAAAAATAAATAAACACTAAAGTCAGATACAAAATATCTAGTTCCTCCTTTGCTGGAAACAAGACGGACTATATTCCTGTGCCTGCCTAGCAATTTGGTTTGCCATGTGACTGAGTTCTGGCCAATACGAAGTGAGGAGACATCATCCATATCATTCCCCGACTGGCCGCTGGACAGCACCCTAAACATGCTCAGCCACTATTTTCTTCTCCTTTTCACTGGTTGGGCTGATGATCTTTCGAGAGACCTTAATAATCAGATCCTAAAGATGGCAGAGCTGCCATCATTCAGAACCCCTGAACAATTGTGTCACAAGGGTCCCTATTTTCCCTGCTCTCTGCTTTATCTGGAACCTGTTTGAATTTTTATGGAGAAATAATCTCATATATTATTAAGCCATTAAATACATGGGTGTATTTATTCCCACAGTTTTGTCTATCTTTCTTAAGTCACATAGTGACCACAGAAAACCAGAGCATAAAAGGAAAAGAAAGTCACATAGTCCATAGCAGTGAATAGAATTTAATCATAGAGTGCAATGGATAAGTCCTCTAGTATGCCCCTGGAATACCTGTTTAGCATTGGAGAAAAGCAGATGGGATCAAAGCTGCAGAAGCAGTTTTTTTGACCTTTTCTATCACTGTTTTCATCTACAAGTTTCTAGGACCTGTACGATATAAGTGATTAAATGTTCCTGATTTAAACATCTATTACTTCACACATGTCTTCATAATAGCATTCGGAATTCTTAAGAAATGGTAGTATTCTGGAAAACCTTTAGAAAAATTTTTGAAAAAGCTGAGTTTTACTGAAGATGTTATGGCCTTGGGAAAGTCCCTTAATCTCCGTAAGTCTCAGTTGAAATGTGAGGCTAAGAATATTTACCTCATAGTGTGGGTGAAAGAGTTTAAGGAAACGATATAATCAATGAAAGTCAATAGTACTAAGACTTCAGCTTATTTAAAAGAATAAAACACACAGAGCATTAGAACACTCTTAAGAACACTGAGTATTACAATTGCTCAGGATGTGACTTTGGATAGAATTGAGTTTACTGATTTCAGGCTTTGCTAACTTTTTGGTTGTTACCATAGTTTAGAATTTATTAAAATTATAAATGTTTATCATGGGATTCTGCCAACTTGGACCTCATTTTAAAATATTTTGCACCATTTTGTCCATTTAATTTATGAAAATGGCAAGGTGGGAAGCCTATTCTCTACAAAGTGCCATAACTGGGAGTGATTACTTTTATTTCTATTTATATTTTAGAGCTATTATTTATTAGGTTGCATGCACCACGTTCTACCACCCAAGGCTGAACAGTCTGAAGCACTGGCAGCACCCAGCTGAGCTTTCATGACTCATGAAAACCCATTACCCAGGCTATAATTCCAGCAGAGCCTGAGAATGCCTTTCCCCAGTGAGAAAAGTCTATAATGTGGCCTCCATGGTTGAAAATGCAGGTACCTCAGGTGAATCCCAGGCATCCTCTAGCCCTAACTCAGACTGTGTAGCTGTAGACTAGAATCCACTTTTATTTTGATGCCTTGATCACTTCTGAATCACACATTTGGGGCTGTACCACTGCCCTGATTCTCATCCTGGTAGACTACAGCCTGGCTGGGTTCTTAGCCTTTGTGTGGCCCCTACAGGTGTGGGACCTCTTTCCCTGACACTGACTCTCCCAACCCCTTAACAACTCATTAAAACTTTTCAGTCCAAAGTCCAGGTGAAACACCAACCTGGCCCCTACCTGGTACTGAACATCAACAGTGCCAAAATCCCAGGTGCCCCAGGCTAGCCAGCTGGTGCTCCACTCCAGTGCAGTTTGAACAAAGACATACCATAATCCCTTGTGAACAGAGTTTTGCACTGTGCAAACCACCTGGGCAGACTGTTAAATTAATCAGTAGGACTGGGGAGAGAGTGAGTTTCTACTTTTCTAGCAAGCTCTGAGTAGATGTCAATGCCGCAGGTCCACGGACCACATTCTGAGTAGCCAGTAAATCTGTGACTTCCCTCTTTGGTATCCTTCAGGCTGCAGAATTCATCCCTCAGCTCCATATGGTGCTCTCTTAGCTTCTTCTGGTGACTCACTGACTCACAGCTTAAGTTCCGGCATGTCTCATAAGAAAGTGAAAGTGAAGTTGCTCAGTCGTGTCCGACTCTTTGCGACCCCATGGACTGTAGCCCACAAGGCTCCTCCGTCCATGGGATTNGTGTGGCATTTCTGCTCCATTCACATCCATGCATTCACTTGCAAATAATTCCCATCAACCTTTCAAATGTTAACAGATGGAAAGAAAAGTAAGAGCATTTTGGGTGGGATTTCTGTGATTCAAATGAATGAGAGTTAAATGTAAATAGCTGGAAAAAAAGAATTCTCTGATTGTACCATAATTGTTATTTTCATTTCAAGGGTTTCAAAAATAGAACAGTATCTTCTGGTAATTGCTTCCTATATTAGTTATCTATTATTGCATAACAAATTTTCCCCAAACTTAGTAACTTAAAAAGACAACAAACATTTATGATCTCTGGCAGTTTCTATGGGTCAGGAATTCTGGAGCAGCTTAGGTGGGTGATTCTGGCTCAGGGTCTCTCAAGAGCCTAGAATCAAGACATTAGCTGAGACTGCAATTGTCTGAAGGCTTGATGGGGCTGGAGGATCCCCTTTTAAGATTGCTCATACATGTGACTTGTTTTTGAGGTGGAGGACTTCTCCTCATAAACTTTTCCTAGGGATTCTCCAGGGTTCACAGGACATGGCAGCTTTCTTCCCCTCAAGCAAGTGACCCAGGAGAGTGAGAACCAGGCAGGCACAATCGCTCTTAATGAGTTAGCATTGGACATAGCATCACTTAGCATCACTTCTACCACATTCTGTTCATCAGAAGCTCTTCACTAAGTCTTGCCCACATTCAAAGGGAGGGGAATTAGGTTCAACCTTTTGATGGTAGATATGATAAAGATTTTGTGATCATGTTTTAAAAAAACACATTTTAACTTAAAACAGGTTTTGGCATTTTGTGCACCAAATAAAATTCCCAGCTCATTGAACAGCTTCACAAAACCAAGTGACCTTGCTGGGAATTGGTCAACAATAGCTTGCCAGTTTGCTCTGAGATGTCTAAGAGTTGTGCAGTCATAGCTGACAAATGGCTAGAAGATATTAAGCAAGTGTTTAAGTCTGAGCCAAACCCACTAAATCTCAGCACTAGATGGAAAGGATGAGCTAGAATACAGCACAGAGTACATTTCTATCCTTAAACCTCTTTCTTTAGGCCAAACCTCACCCCTCAACATTTATACATTCAGATATGTACATGGGCCAGCAGTGTTCAGTAAAAAGAGCAGTGTGAGTTCAAAGACCTGTTTTCTTCAATCGCCCAAAGTTCAGCTGGATATGGTGAAGGTTTATTGTCACTGTATGATTAGCTGTTTGAAGATCATCTTGTCATTGGCACTGGGCATCACAGTCTTGCCCAGGTCACTGCTGGAGGCGGATGCTGTCTTGTGGGAATGAGCAGGATCAGTGACTGCCTTTGCTAGATTTTGGTACCACTGTTTCCAACTGGTAACTGACAGCATCAGAGAGAACATCAGTTCATCAAAAATGCTGTAACCTGGCACAGCCACTATGGAGAACAGTATAGAGGTTCCTCAAAAGACTAAAAATAGAGTCACCATATGATCCAGCAATCCCACTCCTTGGCATATATTCAGAGAAAACCATAATCCAAAAAGACACATGTACCTAAATGTTCATTGCAGCACTGTTTACAATAGCCAGGACATGGGAGCAACCTAAATATCCATTAACAGAGGAATGGATAAAGACTGGTATACATATGAATATATACAATGGGATATTATTCAAAAGGCAATGGCATGCCACTCCAGTACTCTTGCCTGGAGAATCCTACTGATGGAGGAGCCTGGTAGGCTGCAGTCCATGGGGTCGCTAAGAGTCAGATAATACAGAGCAACTTCAATTTCACTTTTCACTTTCCACTTTCATGCATTGGAGAAGGAAATGGCAACTCACTCTAGTGTTCTTGCCTGGAGAGTCCCAGGGACCGGGGAGCCTGGTGGGCTGCTATCTATGGGGTCACACAGAGTCGGACACGACTGAAGTGACTTAGCAGCAGCAAAAAAGAACAAAATAACGCCATTTGCAGCAACGTGAATGGATCTAGAGATTTTCATACTGAGTAAAGTAAGACAAAGAAAGACAAATATCACATGATATTGGTTATGTGTGAAATATAAAGCAATGATACTAGTGAACTTATTTACAAAGCAGATATAGAGCTACAGGCATAGCAAACAATCTTATAGTTACCAGGAGGGAAGGGGGGAGGATAAATTCTGATATAAGGACTGACATAAGCATACTGCTATACATAAATAGATGACTAATAAGGACCTACTATACAGCAAAGGGGGCTTGATACTCTGTGATGAGTAAGGAATAGAATCTAAAAAAGAGTGGATATATGTATGGGTGGGTGCCTATGTATGTGTGTATAACTGATTCACTTTGCGTACAGCAGAATGTAACACACTATAAATCAATTTACTCCAATAAAAATAAATAAACACTAAAGTCAGATACAAAATATCTAGTTCCTCCTTTGCTGGAAACAAGACGGACTATATTCCTGTGCCTGCCTAGCAATTTGGTTTGCCATGTGACTGAGTTCTGGCCAATACGAAGTGAGGAGACATCATCCATATCATTCCCCGACTGGCCGCTGGATAGCACCCTAAACATGCTCAGCCACTATTTTCTTCTCCTTTTCACTGGTTGGGCTGATGATCTTTCGAGAGACCTTAATAATCAGATCCTAAAGATGGCAGAGCTGCCATCATTCAGAACCCCTGAACAATTGTGTCACAAGGGTCCCTATTTTCCCTGCTCTCTGCTTTATCTGGAACCTGTTTGAATTTTTATGGAGAAATAATCTCATATATTATTAAGCCATTAAATACATGGGTGTATTTATTCCCACAGTTTTGTCTATCTTTCTTAAGTCACATAGTGACCACAGAAAACCAGAGCATAAAAGGAAAAGAAAGTCACATAGTCCATAGCAGTGAATAGAATTTAATCATAGAGTGCAATGGATAAGTCCTCTAGTATGCCCCTGGAATACCTGTTTAGCATTGGAGAAAAGCAGATGGGATCAAAGCTGCAGAAGCAGTTTTTTTTACCTTTTCTATCACTGTTTTCATCTACAAGTTTCTAGGACCTGTACGATATAAGTGATTAAATGTTCCTGATTTAAACATCTATTACTTCACACATGTCTTCATAATAGCATTCAGAATTCTTAAGAAATGGTAGTATTCTGGAAAACCTTTAGAAAAATTTTTGAAAAAGCTGAGTTTTACTGAAGATGTTATGGCCTTGGGAAAGTCCCTTAATCTCCGTAAGTCTCAGTTGAAATGTGAGGCTAAGAATATTTACCTCATAGTGTGGGTGAAAGAGTTTAAGGAAACGATATAATCAATGAAAGTCAATAGTACTAAGACTTCAGCTTATTTAAAAGAATAAAACACACAGAGCATTAGAACACTCTTAAGAACACTGAGTATTACAATTGCTCAGGATGTGACTTTGGATAGAATTGAGTTTACTGATTTCAGGCTTTGCTAACTTTTTGGTTGTTACCATAGTTTAGACTTTATTATAATTATAAATGTCTATCATGAGATTCTGCCAACTTGGACCTCATTTTAAAACATTTTGCACCATTTTGTCCATTTAATTTATGAAAATGGCAAGGTGGGAAGCCTATTCTCTACAAAGTGCCATAACTGGGAGTGATTACTTTTATTTCTATTTATATTTTAGAGCTATTATTTATTAGGTTGCATGCACCACGTTCTACCACCCAAGGCTGAACAGTCTGAAGCACTGGCAGCACCCAGCTGAGCTTTCATGACTCATGAAAACCCATTACCCAGGCTATAATTCCAGCAGAGCCTGAGAATGCCTTTCCCCAGTGAGAAAAGTCTATAATGTGGCCTCCATGGTTGAAAATGCAGGTACCTCAGGTGAATCCCAGGCATCCTCTAGCCCTAACTCAGACTGTGTAGCTGTAGACTAGAATCCACTTTTATTTTGATGCCTTGATCACTTCTGAATCACACATTTGGGGCTGTACCACTGCCCTGATTCTCATTCTGGTAGACTACAGCCTGGCTGGGTTCTTAGCCTTTGTGTGGCCCCTACAGGTGTGGGACCTCTTTCCCTGACACTGACTCTCCCAACCCCTTAACAACTCATTAAAACTTTTCAGTCCAAAGTCCAGGTGAAACACCAACCTGGCCCCTACCTGGTACTGAACATCAACAGTGCCAAAATCCCAGGTGCCCCAGGCTAGCCAGCTGGTGCTCCACTCCAGTGCAGTTTGAACAAAGACATACCATAATCCCTTGTGAACAGAGTTTTGCACTGTGCAAACCACCTGGGCAGACTGTTAAATTAATCAGTAGGACTGGGGAGAGAGTGAGTTTCTACTTTTCTAGCAAGCTCTGAGTAGATGTCAATGCCGCAGGTCCACGGACCACATTCTGAGTAGCCAGTAAATCTGTGACTTCCCTCTTTGGTATCCTTCAGGCTGCAGAATTCATCCCTCAGCTCCATATGGTGCTCTCTTAGCTTCTTCTGGTGACTCACTGACTCACAGCTTAAGTTCCGGCATGTCTCATAAGAAAGTGAAAGTGAAGTTGCTCAGTCGTGTCCGACTCTTTGCGACCCCATGGACTGTAGCCCACAAGGCTCCTCCGTCCATGGGATTCTCCAGGCAAGAGTACTGGAGTGGGTTGTCACATTCTTCTCCAGGGGATCTTCCCAACCCAGGGATCGAACCTAGGTCTCCCTCATTGCAGGCAGACGCTTTAACCTCTGAGCCACCAGGGAGGCCCTCTCTCATAAGTTACATGCAAATGTTGATGTGCTTAGATACAGAAACATGAACTCTTTCTATGCACATGCCCACTCAAGGGTCATAATTCATACTTACAAGATTCCTGATGATCCCTCTTAAGTGCTCCTAGAGGCTACAATTAAATACCTCACCTCATTACTATTCCTTCCACTGGAGGACAGATTTCCTTCACAGATCAGCATAGACATCAATAGTTGGCATTCACTTGGGTGGGAGATACAATAATACTCTCGGTAAAGCTTCAGTTCTCACGAAAATATTGAAAAACAACCTAAAATGTCACTAGCAATTAACACAGGTGGAAGGCTGGAATTATACGCAAGAAAACAAGCATTTTTCAGTGACTGTTCTGCAACTACATCTGGATGCAAAGTATTATACTCTCTAAACATTTCTGGAAATAAGCCATTTCAACGGCTGCAGAACAGAAATTTGATACTGATTTTATGTTATGTTATAGTTAAGGAGCAAAACAGATTTTTTAAGGGTCGCTCAGTGGAATTGCCAATTACCCCAGTCAATGGGAAACTGCAAACCTACAATATATGAAAAAGTGAATCCTGAGGTAGTGTCAGTGCTGAAAATAATGGTCTCTCAGCTACCTGGGTGAAAGTGTTTCCAGGCTTACGGAGTTGGTATATAGCTTCCATTTAAATGAAGGGAAAATTAAAACCCTTTGTCCATCAAGTTAATACATTTTTTTTTTCTCAGACACAGAGGGGTGTCTTTAGCCAAAGGTTCTAATAGCACATTATATAAATATGTAAATCAAGGAGAATTGTCCCTCATTACCAGTCCTTCAGCAACAATGTGATCTCACACCTGGAAAGCTCCCCACCTGATGTTTCAATAGGTTCATTATGAGAATCAAAACTAGAGAAATGCCTCCCCAGTAGCAACTCCATATGCCTAAATGAACATCTGGTGGAGAATGCAGCTGGCAATGCCTCAATCCCTAATTGGGTGACGCACTTTCAATTTGTGCCATTTCCTCAGGGTTTGAGTTTGTACTTTGTTTTTCCCAGGTGTGTGCTCAGCATCCTAATAAAGAGGTGTACTAACCTCATAATTCATACATGCCGTGTTGGATTGGACTTTGTTCACCATTTCTTACATAAATTTTGGAAACTCGCACATGGTTTCTGAATAAAGATTGTTGTCCAGGCTGTGTGTGGGAGAGACCAGGGTACTAAGGAAGCCTTGGGATAAGGGGTAGTGGAGGTGGGCCCCTTTTACAACATGAAGGCTGGAAATACTGAGTTGTGAAGAGCAGAACCAAGCATGCATCCAATTCTTGGCTGATAGTACTGACAACAATAACTAAATATGAGGAAGCTTGAATGGAGGAATGTCTTTGGGAGATCAGACTGCTTCTGTGGGAATGAGAGCCCCTAGTAAACCTTGCTATTGCATGGTCTTTTATAACTATGTGATGAGTCCCCTGATCCTTATATCTTAAAGGTACAAGACTCCAGTTATAAGTTACAGAGATGTCACATACAGCATAGTGACTATAGTTAACACATTACTAACCAGAGATACATTATGGCAATAGATGTCAGTTTTGGCAAAAAGTCCCCAGTCAATAATATTGTATTGTATATTTGAAAGTGGCTAAGAATAGATCTTGGAAGTCTTCATCACAAGAAGAAAATAAAGCTTGTAACTATGCATGGTGACAGATGTAAACTAGCTTTACTGTGGTAATTGTTTCACAATATACACAAATACCAAACCATTATGTTGCACACTTGAAACAAATGTGTTAATTACACCTCAATTAAAAAAAAAGAAAAAAAAAAAAACAACTTACCCAAGGAAAAGGGAAAAAGAGCACTGTGTGTTCATCTTCCATACAGAGGACAGCTTCAAAGAAGGGCAATGATAGCAGAGAAAGATGATTCATTAAAATATATTGTTACAAGTGAATAGCTGGTATTTTATAGAAATGGTGTGCAAAGACACTCCTCTGAGCCAAGTTTCTTTCTCCAGCAAAACAACCTATGTTTCAATTATGGGTGTAGGGGTTGGCTTAAATAAATAAACTTAAAAAAATCATGAATATTGAGGCTGCATGAATATTGATGATCAGCAAAAATTTTGGAAAATAAAACATGCAATTTCATACAAATGAAAACTAGAGTTTGCTAAGTATAACCTTGGGTCTTTCAAAGTGAAGCTTTCTTTAATCATCAACTCAGAATTTGAAGCCTAATTTAGACACATATGATATCTATTGCCTAGAGGAATTTAGCCTCAGTTTTTCTGGCTAAAGGTTAAGAGGAAGCTATCAGATTTAAAGTGGTTAAGAGGAAGCAGGAGCAAAAGAGGGATAAAGTTTTAGGTTTATTGTATGCTTATCAAGAGTCAGCCATTGTGTTAGGCTGGGGTCACATGATTTACACATGAATTCAAGCTGTGCTTCAATCTTGGAGTGTTTCCTGTTGAGCCTAAACAGGGTAGCTCAGCCTAAATAGCGTCCTTCACACATTCTTCTAGACAAGTGCCTGAAGTTGGCTGCTGAGATTAAAACTGTATTTGTCTTATCCTTGTTAGGCCCTTTACATGTTTTACTATGTCCAATCATCATTACAGTTCTATGAAGTAAATGGTTTTCATCCCCATTTTATTATTAAATGGAACAAGCTCTCTAAGGCCAGCTAGCTTGTCCAAGTTCATGCGGGTATAAGATCCAGGGAAGAAACTGAAATCTTAGTCTATTTGTCACTGAACTTTTTATTCCAACCTACAAGACCAGTTACATCATTTGTGAGCCCCACTGCAAAATGAAAAAATGGAGTTCTTGTTCAAAAGTTGTTAAGAATGGCAAACACTGATAGCAGAACACTAAACCTATCTGAGGCTATCTGAGCATGAGGCCCTGTGCAATGAATGAGCAGCATGCCCATGAACCTGAAGCAAACCCACTCAAGAGTCCTATGCTATAGGAAGAATAATACAATATGTTTCATTTTTTACAGAACATAAAGCTTTTACAGAAATAATAAGCAGAGTGTCTGAACCCAAACTGTAAGACATTTGGCTTACAAGCAGTTATGAGAATTATGGGACCAAATACTTGAGACTCAAACAAATCCAGTCAAACACAAACACAGAATTAACAAGACCAAAGTATAAAATATCAGCTTCTTTTCTCTCTTGCCAGCGCCCCACACATCACTGTTAATTTTCCATGGTGAAGAGTGATGTGTCCTCATGGAGTGAATTATTGATGGTAATGGTAGGAAAAATTCATTTGGGATGTAGATTGTCACCGAATGAGTACCATCTTTTTTAATGGAGTAAGTTCTAAAGCAAAATGTTTTCATATCACCTACCACTGATTACTTTGTCAAACTGACAAGCACAGATACTTTAGGTACTGCCCTGATGATCAGTGTTGTATAGGTCTTCTCAACCCATTTTGGCTACTGGTCCTCCTCTCTCTTCCTGGTATTTGTAGAACAGTTGCTTTAAAAACACAAATTCCCATCAAACCCATTCAAATGTTTCTTTCCCCACAACAGCTAAGTTCAGAATTTGGTATACCATTCATATTACAGTTCCTTATCTGCCATTCAGTTTGCTGAATTCTCAGTCTGCTGGGCTAGATTTAATGGCTTCTTATCTGTCGTAGAGGAGAAAATGACTTGCCAGGTAAAAAATGTGTTCAAATATTTGAATTCCTACTCCAAAAGTAAACTTCTGTTTTGATGCTAATTTAAAAGAGGGAGCTTTGGCTCCACTGGATTGAATAAATTATTAAATGTAAAAGCACTTTAAGCTTAATACTACATAAATGACAGCTATTTTATCATAAATATTACTAAGATAGGAAAGAACAAACAAATATTTGTATATATAAGTGCAAAACACTTATATACAACAAAGGTCTGTCTAGTCAAAGGCATGGTTTTTCCAGTAGTCATGTATGGATGTGAGAGTTGGACTATAAAGAAAGCTGAGAGCCACAGAATTGATGCTTTTGAACTGTGGTGTTGGAGATGACTCTTGAGAGTCCCTTGGACTGAGAGGAGATCCAACCTAAAGGAAATCAGTCCTGAATATTCATTGGAAGGACTGATGCTGAAGCTGAAACGCCAAGACTCTGGCCACCTGATGTGAAGAATTGACTCATGCAAAAAGACCCTGATGCTGGGAAAGCCCGAAAGTGGGAGGAGATGGAACGACAGGATGAGATGGTTGAATGGTATCACCAACTAGATGGATATGAGCTTGAGTAAGCTCTGGAAGTTGGTGATGGACAGGGAAGCCTGGCATGTTGTAGTCCATGGGGTTGCAAAGAGTTGGACACAACTGAGTGACTGAACTGATAAGTGTACAAATATGTGTATAACCCATATACATAGATACATTTTTTTTTCTCTTTGGCAACCCTGTATAGCCCAGATGCAGGTATATGTTGTAACTATTTTTAAAAACAGCACTATCTTTGATGAAATTGTTAGAAATATAGCCAAATATTCCTTCCCAAACATCTGATTTTTAAATTGAGCAGATTTCTGAGGACTATCTAACGGAAAAATAACAATGCGTGTATGGAGTTGTACCATTTGAAGGAAATGGTCAGCGGCCATAAAGAAGAGGCTGTAGCCATCTCCACTTGCTTACACAGCTCCCACAACTTTGTGAAAACAGCACGTTACACATGATAAGCTCATCATCTCCTGCAGCTGCTATAATGTAGCTGTATGCCCTTGACTTCCTTTTGAGTTATGATTTTTCTTCTGATATGGAACCCAGATTATGAAGCTCTTCCTTCCATGAATTCAAGTACTTTCACACACTCAAATCCATCCTGTTCATAACAGCCCAAGGGAGTAGGATTGGGAAAGAAAAATTTCTGCTGACAAGTGTTAATGTTCAGGCAGATGCCTGGATACTAAATTCCTCCAAACTATTGGCTGGATACTAAATTCCTAGGAGTGAAGATATGGTGAAAAGACCTTTAGACATAGGCATCTTGTGTGCTTTTCAATTTGGAAATGTTGATTTGAAACTATAAATATCAACAAATAAAGTAGCAAATAAAAAGTGAACTTAAATGTGCTGTAATAACTGGACATCCACACTCCAAAAAAAAAAAAAAAAGAATTCAGATGATCTTGCATCTTTCACAAAAATTAGGTCAAATATATATAACAGATCGATATAAAACACAAAACTATAAAACTTCTAGAAGATAACACAGGAAAAAATCTTAGTGACCTTGTGTTTGGCAATGAGTTTTTATATAAAGTACCAAAAGCATGATCCATGAAAGAAAAATTGATTAGTGGGACCTATCATTTAAATGTAATTATGTACATCTTCAATTCTGTGAAAGATACTGCTAAGAGAAAGAAAAGGCAATCCAGAAAGTAGGAAAAAAACAAAAACAAAACTTGAATTCAGGCTACACAGAGTCCTTAACATTCAACAGTAAGAAAACAAATAACCTAATTAATAAGTGGGAAAAAGATCTAAACAGACACTTCAAGGGAGATAGGCAAATAACAAATAGCATATGAGAAAATGCTAAACATCATATTTACTGTGCTTAGCTGCTCAGTCGTGTCCAACTCTTTGTGACCACATGGACCGTAGCTCACCAGACTCCTCTGTCAATGGGGATTCTCCAGGCAAGAACACTGGAGTGGGTTGCCATGCCCTCCTCCAGGGGATCTTCCCAACCCA
>SJYX01018591.1:128203-158601 GCA_006410675.1 Oreotragus oreotragus | reverse complement strand
TGACAAAGGAGGCAAGAATATACAATGGAGTAAAGACAATCTCTTTAACAAGTGGTGCTAGGAAAACTGGTCAACCATTTGTAAAAGAATGAAACTAGATCACTTTCTAACACCACACACAAAAATAAACTCAAAATGGATTAAAGATCTAAACGTAAGACCAGAAACTATAAAACCCCTAGAGGAGAACATAGGCAAAACACTCTCCAACATAAATCACAGCAGGATCCTCTATGACCCACCTCCCAGAATATTGGAAATAAAAGCAAAAATCAACAAATGGGACCTAATTAAACTTAAAAGCTTTTGCACAACAAATGAGACTCTAAGCAAGGTGAAAAGACAGCCTTCAGAATGGGAGAAAACAATAGCAAATGAAGCAACTGACAAAGAATTAATCTCAAAAATATACAAGTGACTCTTGCAGCTCAATTCCAGAAAAATAAATGACCCAATCAAAAAATGGGCCAAAGAACTAAACAGACATTTCTCCAAAAAAGACATACAGATGGCTAACAAACACATGAAAAGATGCTCAACAGTACTTATTATCAGAGAAATGCACATCAAAACCACAATGAGGTACCATTTCATGCCAGTCAGAATGGCTGCGATCCAAAGCAATAAATGCCGGAGAGGGTGTAGAGAAGAGGGAACCCTCTTACACTGTTGGTGGGAATGCAAACTAGTTCAGCCACTATGGAGAACAGTGTGGAGATTCCTTTAAAAATTGGAAATAGAATTGCCATATGACCCAGCAATCCCACTTCTGGGCATACACATCGAGGAAACCAGAATTGAAAGAGACACGTGTACCCTAATGTTCATCACAGCACTGTTTACAATAGCCAGGACATGGAAGCAACCTAGATGTCCATCAGCAGATGAATGGATAAGAAAGCTGTGGTACATATACACAATGGAGTATTACTTAGTCATTGCAAAGAATGCATTCAAATCAGTTCTAATGAGGTGGATGAAACTGGAGCCTGTTATACAGAGTGAAGTAAGCTAGAAAGAAAAACACCAATACAGTATACTAATGCATATATATGGAATTTAGAAAGATAATAACAATAACCCTGTATACGAGACAGCAAAAGAGACACAGATGTATAGAACAGTCTTTTGGACTCTGTGGGAGAAGGCGCGGGTGGGGTGATTTGGGAGAATGGCATTGAAACATGTATATTATCACATGTGAAATAGATCGCCAGTCCAGGTTCGATGCATGATACAGGGTGCTTGGGACTGGTGTACTGGGACCACCCAGAGGGATGGTATGGGGAGGGAGGTGGGAGGGTTGTTCAGGATGGGGAACACGTGTACACCCGTGGCAGATTCATGTCGATGTATGGCAAAACCAAGACAATATGTAATTAGCCTCCAATTAAAATAAATAAATTTTAAAAATTAACATATAATAAAATTTAATTTTGGACAAAAAAAGACATGGAGGAGTTTTGGATGCATATCATTGATTGAAAGAAGCAACACTGAAAAGTCTACATAGTGCATAATTTGAATTATATGATATTCTAGAAAAGGAAAAACTAGAGAGAGAGCAAAAGGATCAGTGATGATTGAGGGTTGAGGAAAAGGAAGTTGTAGGAAGAAGTAGGCACATTATGCATTTTACAAAGCCCATAGAATGGCACATCACCAAGACTGAATCCTAATATAAACAATGGACTCTAGTTAATAATATTTCAAATAATTATTCAAATATTAATAATAGGGAAACCTGTGTGTTTGTATCGGAGGTAGATTATATAGAACTATATAATTGCTGCTAAATGTTTCTGCAAACCTAAAATTGTTCTAAAGATAAAGTATATTAAATTTTAAAAGTTAAAATGTTTTATCATGCTTAAAAATAAATATGATGTTCATCTTCTATCCCTGAGCTTAGCTTCTTTTTCACAGACTGCTTAAGCCAGTATTTTGCCTGATATGAAGGCAAAGGATTTCTTTCCAAAATTATTTTTTTTTCTAATCATATCCACTAATACAGAATGAACAGAGACAGAAACTCAGAACGATGCTCATGTTATTAAAACTAGTTTTGAAGGTAGAGGACTTTCCTGGTAGCTCAGACAGTAAAGAATCTGCCTGCAATGCAAGAGACCCACGTTCAATCCCTGGGTTGGGAAGATCTCCCGGAGAAGGTAATGGTAATCCACTCCAGTATTCTTGCCTGGAGAATTCCATGAACAGAGGAGTTAGAAGAGGTTGTCTCACCTGAGATGACCTGGAGAGTGGTTAAAAACAACAACAACAAATTTACAAGTGGGTTCATAAGGCTTAGAACTAAGTATCAGGGAAGAAAATGCTCCTGACAGATGCTTCCTCTCCATGAGGTAAATTCCCAGTCTTTCCTAGACCTATGAAATCACATTATGAAGGAAATAATTGTCACTAAATATAGGGAAGAAGGAAGAGTTGAACACTTAACTATCAGGCACCATGCTAAGAATCTCATCCATAATTCATGGAGCACACATTCTCACACTCATAGGTGTACATGCACACACATGCATACACACCCACACACGTGCTCCTGCATACAGGCATACAAATGTGAAAGCCTCAGGTTTACTGAGCCCTTATTTGAGAGAATCAAATTTATGTCACAAAATTTAAAATGAGGAATCAGACTTTTGGACTCTGTGGGAGAGTGAGAGGGTGAGAGGATGGTTTGGGAGAATGACATTGAAACATGTATACTACCATGTAAGAAACAAATCGCCAGACTAGGTTCGGTACAGGATACAGGATGCTTGGGGCTGGTGCAATGGGATGACCCAGAGAGATGATATGGGGAGCGAGGTGGGAGGGGGGTTCAGGATTGGGAACTCATGTACACCCCTGGTGGATTCATGTCAATGTATGGCAAAATCAAAACATTATTGTAAAGTAAAATAAAAAAGAAGAAGAAGAAAAATAAAATAAGGAATCAAAGGGGTGAGCGGCAAGAGGAAAGAGTCAAGATTATTAGTTATATAATCTCCTGGATTTAACTGAATTATAGTTGATCAGATTAAATTCAACCATATTGCCATATGCATTTTACTTTCATTCAAGGTAAATACTTTTCTTCATGGTATGCTGATCTAAACTGGATATTTTTCAATCCAATAGGAAAAAAAAAAAAACAAGTCTTGCACTATACAATTTCCTTAATTTACAGATTAGTAATTACTCTTCTATTGGCATTGGTTGCTGTTTTTAGGACGATTTTAATTAGAAATTCTAATTAACTGCACACCACAATCACGCTTTTTGCCTCTTCATGAAATTACTCCTCATAAAGTAGAGTGAATGGAAACGAAGTTACAATCAAAGTAAGACTGCAGATTAACAAATAAGCATTGCAAATCTGGAAGCATCCACCAGAATTTAGAAGTTCTTTAAGCAATCATGGTCCTTTATGTATTTGTGATGCCAATGGGGTCACATTTAAAGAATGATTTTATTATTTCAGTCATTGAATTAAATAGAATAAGTTAATTTGAAAAAGAATTACTTTTTTGGTTCGCCTCAGAAGATTTTCTTAGATTTCCCAGGTGTGGGTTTCACATTTGCAACAGTGAGTGCTAATTGCACCTATGTCACAGCAATCTTACAAGGTAAATGAAGTAATAGACACAAACAGTTTAGCATACTGCTGTTGCATTAGCACCTATTATGCTAGTTATTGGGAGAAGGTGATGGCACCCCACTCCAGTACTCTTGCCTGGAAAATCCCATGGACAGAGGAGCCTGGTAGGCTGCGGTCCCTGGGGTTGCGAAGAGTCGGACACAACTGTGTGACTTTCCTTTCACTTTTCACTTTCATGCATTGGAGAAGGAAATGGCAACCCACTCCAGTGTTCTTGCCTGGAGAACCCCAGGGATGGGGGAGCCTGGTGGGCTGCCATCTATGGGGTCACAGGGAGTCGGACACGACTGAAGTGACTTAGCAGCAGCAGCATGCTGGTTATTGTCATCAGGTAATGGTTAATAGTGGTTAGCAGTCAGGTGCTAGAAAGAGGGAGACTGAGTTCGTGTTCCAATTCAGACTGACCTTGGGCTATTTAAATTCTCCAGATCTCCATTTGCTCATCTTTAGAATGAATATTGGGCTTCCCTGGTGGCTCAGAGGGTAAAGAATCCACCTGCAAGGCAGGAGACCTGGGTTCGGAAGATCCCTTGGAGAAGGGCATGGCAACCCACTTAAATTTTCTTGCCAGGAGAATTCCATGGAGAGAGGAGCCTGGCAGGCTACAGTCCATGGGGCCGCAGAGTCAGACATGACTGAGCGACCACAGTATGATTATTACTTTTACTTTTCATTAAGTAAAACTTAAATTGAATGATATGTAAAAATTTCCAACTACTTAAAAATGTGTTGGAAGCAACAGACTAGGGATTGGGAACTCGTGTACACCCCTGGTGGATTCATGTCAATGTATGGCAAAATCAAACATTATTGTAAAGTAAAATAAAAAAGAAGAAGAAGAAAAATAAAATAAGGAATCAAAGGGGTGAGCGGCAGGAGGAAAGAGTCAAGATTATTAGTTATAGAATCTCCTGGATTTATCTCCCAGCTCATTGCTTATTTTTAAAATAAAGTTTTACTGTAACATAGCAACATTCATTTGTCTTACTGATGATCACTAGTCACAACAAAGACCATATGGCCTGCAAATCCTGAGATATTTTCTATTTGGTCTTACAGAAACATTCACTGACACCCAGACTAAAATATCAATTTTATTCAGAGAAAACATTCTCATAAGAGTGTATACTAAGTAACATGCAACATTTATTTCTAAATCAACAATTATATCACTATATAGTTTATGCTTTTCTTATATTTTTGCAGTGGATATAAAAATGTTTGTGTTAATAAAGATTCTGCAGCCCTGATCACTTTGGCTGTAATAAATGTTTGCTTGTGCATTAATTCCTTATTGGTCTTTGTTTGTGTTTATATGGCAGCAATGGTTCTACCTCTTTATGAGAATGTGTAGAGCTTATTATGGTTGCCATGGAAATAGAGACTGGCACTATAGGTTGCTGTCATCAATTTACTGTGACTGTTTTTTAAAAGCTTGGCAAAGAAATTTTGTAATAAACTATCTAATTTAATAAAACCATGAGAGAAAAGGTCCAAACAAGAAATAGTGGAGGAAAATAAGCTACAAATACAACAAAAGCTTAGGTCAAAACCAGTGTTGCATATTTATCTTTTACTAATGAGAACAAGGATGCTTAAGATGTAGTTTATGCATCAAGGGGAAAGGACCCAAGATTATTGCTCTTCTATTACATTAACACTTAAATGAACAATATCATCCCAAATATCGATGAAACCCCTTGAGAGAGGCTTGTGAGAAGAAACACTTCCTATTTACCAGTTCGTGTAAAAAAATAAATAAATACAAAAAAAAAAAAAGAAATTCCCAAGACTTTTTAAAAATTCTTCTAGTGGATATGTTTGACTGTATAACTCTTAGATTAACTTGTATTTTAAAATGATTTCTATGACATCAACTTCTTTTTTAAAAAATTTTATATTGGAGTGGAGTCTAATTGATCAAAAAGGATATGTTAGTTATAGGTATACAGAAAAGTGATTCTGCTATACCCAGACAAGTATCCATTCTTTTTCAAATTCTTCTTCCATTTAGGTTATTACAGAATATTGAGCCAAGTTCCCTATACTATACAGTAAATCCTACATTTGTTTTTAAAAGAGTATTGTGAATGTAACATTGGTTCTTATTCCTATTCCTATATAAGTTTTTTAATAAAAATTCAGTTTAATCCAATTTAATTTAATTCAACTCAGAAAACAGCTGGATTGTCATTCTTAAGCTCTGGAGAAGTATTACAACTAGAAATTCTATTGTGATAGTTATTCATAGGAAACCACAAAGTGAAAAAAAAAGGCCTGGGACTGACTCTCTGTGAACTATTACATTTAAAATGTAGGGAAAAAATGATACAGCAAAGTAGAGGAACAGTGAAGAAAAGTCCATTAACATCAAGAAAATAAAGCACTGGAGAAGAAATTTCCTGAAAGCTGATTCATGGCTTCTTGCTCACCATAGTTTTCTCAGACTCACAATATTGGTTCAAATAACAGTAATATTTTCCCCGAAGAGAACAGTGTATTCTTACACTTAACTAAGATTCATGTGGCTTTCTTCATATCACCCAAATGACCCTCAGAGCAGATTTCAATCTTCTTCACCTTAGTAAAAAGAACACAGAGGCTCAGAAATCCATCCATTTATTCCATAAACATTACAGAGAGTCACCTATACATAAGGAATTGTTTTAGGCTCTTGATATACATGGAACTTACTTCTAACAGGAAAGGAGCACCTTGCCCGATAGCACATACCGCAAAAATGAGAGAACACGAAAGAAGACTCAATTCTTCTGACTTCAAACTCTCTGTTATTCTGCATTTCCTTTTAGGACTGGCACCTTAGGGAATGCTCACATGAAATTTTTAAGGTGTCAACCCATAAAGCAACTGCTGAAGGAACAAAATCATCAGAACAATTTTTCTCCATCAGAAATCTGATCCTATCACTTCTGCTTAAAAGTCTTCAAATGGCTCTCAGAATAACATCTAAACACACAGCACTCCATACGGCTTTCCTGGTGGCTCAGATGGTAAAGAGCCTGCCTGCAGTGTGGGAGACCTGGATTTGATCTCTGCACTGGGAAGATCCCCTGGAGAAGGAAATGGCAACCCACTCCAGTGTTCTTGCCTGGAAAATTTCATGGACGGAGGAGCCTAGTGGACTACAGTCCATGGGGTCGCAAAGAGTCGGACACAACGGAGCAACTTCACACAGCACTTCATAATCTGGTACCTGACCATGTGTACACTCTGTACTTACTATTTGCCGTCTTCACTTATGCATCTTTTTCGCCCCCAAAGCCATTTAAGGCTTGCGATTCTCTCAAGACCTAAAAGCCTGCCAGAGCTCTGAATCTTAACTGTGCTTTGCTCTCTGTTTGCAATGCCTTACCTTTCCTCTTTTGTTAGCTTTACAAAGGCAAGAGCACCCATCAAGTTTCATCAAAGTGATGTCTTCCCTGCCACTTGCTCCATTTCCCCGGAAGCCTGTGTACTCCCATTCTCAATAGTGCTGCCATTGTGTCTGGCATGACCTGCTCATGTGTGACAACTACACGGTACCATAGAGGCATATTGCCTATCCTTCCTCTAGTCTTTGAGCTGTATAAAGTAAGGATACTTATCTGTGGATCTTTGTAAACTCAACATCCCCTACACTTCACACAGTATGCAACAGATGGTTCAGTTTAGCTGCTCGGTCATGTCCGACTCTTTGCGACCCCATGAATCGCAGCACGCCAGGCCTCCCTGTCTATCACCAGCTCCCGGAGTTCACTCAGACTCACGTCCATCGAGTCCGTGATGCCATCCAGCCATCTCATCCTCGGTCGTCCCCTTCTCCTCCTGCCCCCAATCCCTCCCAGCATCAGAGTCTTTTCCAATGAGTCAACTCTTCGCATGAGGTGGCCAAAGTACTGGAGTTTCAGCTTTAGCATCATTCCTTCCAAAGCAATCTCAGGGCTGATCTCCTTCAGAATGGACTGGTTGGATCTCCTTGCAGATGGTAAGTGACTAAAAGTGTGTGTTGCATATGCAATTGAATCTGGAAATGGATATATGAAATACAAAAAAGCCATCTATTATGGGGAGATATATATATAAAAAAGAGGTTCTAAATGAAATCTTCTCAAAATATTTTAAATGATATTTTATACATAAATTGTTGTGGGGAGAAAAGCACAGGAGCCAAAAGACACCTCCTCTGGGAATCTGAGATGAGGAAAATGTTTTTGGAAAATCATTTAGCTTGATTAACAAGACTATCTTAAACAGACTCAAAAATTAAAACCAGCAACTTCTCAAAATTGCCACAAGACTCCATTTAGAATGACAGAATATTAGGTCCTCTGAGAGGCTGGCTTAAAGAGTGAAGTGTCATCTTTACTCCAAGGATTGATCAATCTTGGGTCTCTAGCAAAGGAGATACAACAGACTTAGGTAGCAAACACACAAGTTTACTTTATACTGAATATTCAGCAATATATACCAAAATCAAGCAAAAACACAATTTCATGTTACATTTTCTCAAGTCCTTCCATTGCCAATGTCTATGTATTTTTTAGTTTTCTGGTCACAAAAACATTCTTAATGCATTCTTGAATGACAGCTGCCTATCTGATGGTATCCTTATTTCCCACCTCCCACTCTGCTTGGACAAGCTGCACCTTGGCATCAAATTGAATGCCAGATAAGCAGAATTCTAACATGTGCAATTAAAAGCCACTGGAGTGGAGATAACAGCATCCCATGGTTAGCTGAATAATTCATGGCAAAATGTTCTCTCTTTATTCATAGATCCTCACACCCTTGACTTGTTAAGCAGCTAGCACTTACACCAAAGTGGTGGTTTCAGCTGAGACATTTCTTAAGCAACTCCTCTGATCAGGTATTTTTACATGACTTTTTATCAGAATCTTGGAAATATAAAAAGAAAAGAGAAATTGGGACAAATACAAACAAAACATATAAAAAAGGTCTAATGCAATGTGGAAAGAAACAGATTCTGATTTAAGTGAATGCTTTAATTTCAAAGGACAGGAAACATTTTCCAGGATTTAAGTAGTTTATTTCTGGCTGTGTATCACTTGGTCACTTGTTCTTAAAGCAGTGATTACCATTTTAAAGCATGGTACTTTGTTTAAAGGTCAAGGGTGGTGGAAAAAATAATGCTGAATTTAGAAGTGGTATAGATATGCACTATTACTGCAGAGATCATACAAAAATCACAAAGAAAGACAAGAGAGGACAGTTATTCCTTTTCAGGTTCTATAAGTAGATCGACTACCTCCAAAACCAACCATCACCCTTAGAGAATATTATAATATTATAATCATGAAAAGTCTTTCATGAAAAAGGCTGCCTTCAATTTTAAGTACACAATTCTAAAATACCAAAGACTTCCTCACAGCAGAATTAGCATCTTAATAAAGATGTATCCAGTTTGTGAGATACAGGAAGGAATAAAATAAAAATGCTGAGAGTAACATTTCAATAAAAGTGAAGAATGTTTACAATACTAAATATGTGTAAGTTTAGGATCCACTTTTATAAAGTAGGGGGGAATTTTAACTCTTTAGCTTTAGAATTTTTTTTCATGAAAAAGTAGGAATTAAAATAACTAATATCAGGGTTTAAAAAACTATTTTACAAAAACAAAACAGTAACACCTATACTTAGTAAAAAAAAATATTAAAACAGTATAAAGATACCTACAAAGTGAGAAACTAAGCTATTTATTTTCCACCTCAACTGCTTCTCCCCAAAAGGTAGTCATTTTCAATATATTTAAAAAATGTATCCTTCAAGAATCATTATTTCATGTGTATTTTTACATAAATATGTGTATATTTTATTTATACAAAGTGATCACATGCTACTTACCATGGGCTTTTCCTATATTCCTGTTTCTTAGTTATCGCTACATGAACTCACACTTTCTTATTTCAATTATCTGATCATCTGTACATTGTTTACTGAACAAATCTATATGACTTAATCTAACTATATCTCTACTAATGCTTATTTAGCATTTTTCCAACTTTTTTTAATTGGTAGTTCAAAGAGCAGTAAAACAGAAATCCACACAGAAGTATCTCGATGTGCTTTTGAATATACATTTGCTAGATAAATTCATAACCAGGCAATGGCTTATACAAAGAAATATATACAGATTTTGACAGATATTTTTAATGTATTCTTCAAAATTCTATTCTATTCTGGGCTTCCCTTGTGGCTCAGCTGCTAAAGAATCAGCCTGCAATGTGGGAGACCTCAGTTCCATCACTGGGTTGGGATGATCCCCTGGAGAAGGGAAAGGCTACCCACTCCATTATTCTGGCCTGGAGAATTCCATGGACCGTATAGTCTATGGGGTCGCAAAGAGTAGGACACGACTGAGCAACTTTCACTTTCACCATTCTATATTAATCTGCAGTCTGAAGAATAATGTATAATAAATATTTCTCAAAAATTTACATAAAACATTTGTTTCTAACCTGAGCAGATGAGAAATCTTTTGTTCTTTTGATTTATACCTCTTTAATCGTGAGTACAATGAAACATTTCTTTTCTAGAATTATTTATTATTTGAATTATTTTTTCTGTTTAATCTTTTGTCTAATTTCTTGGTCTGTGTATATATTTACTACTATATAGTATAAATCCAAGTAATATAAGAAAATTATCCTTTACATTAAATGTTTGCCAATTAATACAGTTTAGGGAAGGCTTTCCTTAAATTTCCTTTAAATTCCCTCAGAAATTTAAACCTGGAAGCCATAAAGAAAATATTAATAGATCTGAGTAATATATATGGCAACAATTATGATAACCTGAGCCAAAGACCAAAATGCACTTTAAGAAGTTCAAAAAAGCGTAAGAAGAAGATAAATCCAGATGCACCTATCCATCCAAACACACATATATACACATCCACATGCAGACATACATACCTATATAAAGAGTATTCTTTAATCACAAAGAAAATAAAACAATTTAAAGAATTTTCTATGTACAAGGCAAAATGCTATACAATTTCCAAAAATTAATCATCATAATTAATCTTGATGTTGTTAATTATATTTTGTTGTCCTTATCTGACAGTCTAAATCATCAGCTGTTAGTATTTTTAAGTTTTATCTTTTGAAATACAAACTTTTCCACAAATGAGAATCTTGTCCAAAAATAATTAATATTTAAAATTAATTAATGGATTATTGCTCTGGTAGAAGTTAGGATAGATGGTTCCTCTTAAATATTGATCTTGGCAATGGCCTACGCATTATCTCAAACCCACAGAGTCCTTTGAATCACAGCTTGAAAGCCATCAAACAGAAAGGTAATGAACCAACTAGATCTTTATATAAAGCTCAGAATAGCCAAAGTGAGTCATAAGGTGGGAAAATAGTAATTCTAATTGCATCCATTATGCATATATGAACTAAGTATGAGTAAAAATGAAGTGACAATCTGCATGACCATACTAAATATCAGGCAAGAGGAATACAATTTTTACAATTGGTGCAGGAACAATAAATGTTCATTATTTACTACTGAACATTTATCAGTTGGTAAATATGACTTATTTACTAGTCAAATAACCTTGAGAAAGTCACTTAATTAAGTTTAGCCTTAGTGTTCTTACCTCATAATAACTATAAAAATTGAATGACCTTTGAAAATAAGGAACACAATGCTTGGTACATACAAAACCATAAATGAAGAAAAAAATTACATCACAGAAAAGGGAAATTTATATTGTTGGAAATTTGTCTAAAATTATTAAGACAGACGTGAAAAATGAAACCTACGTGATGAAATGTGTAGTCACTGAAAGAGACCCTGTCACAGAGAGAGACAGATAACTATGAGGAACAGATATGAGCAGATCATGAAAATTCTTGAAGACCATCTTAAATGACTTCAACTTTATCTGGAAACAACTGAGACCTTTTAAAGTAAGACTAAAGAGCCTCATGCTCCAACCAGTCCATTCTAAAGGAGATCAGTCCTGGGTGTTCTTTGGAAGGAATGATGCTAAAGCTGANTTTAGGTAGCAAACACACAAGTTTACTTTATACTGAATATTCAGCAATATATACCAAAATCAAACAAAAACACAATTTCATGTTACATTTTCTCAAGTCCTTCCATTGCCAATGTCTATGTATTTTTTAGTTTTCTGGTCACAAAAACATTCTTAATGCATTCTTGAATGACAGCTGCCTATCTGATGGTATCCTTATTTCCCACCTCCCACTCTGCTTGGACAAGCTGCACCTTGGCATCAAATTGAATGCCAGATAAGCAGAATTCTAACATGTGCAATTAAAAGCCACTGGAGTGGAGATAACAGCATCCCATGGTTAGCTGAATAATTCATGGCAAAATGTTCTCTCTTTATTCATAGATCCTCACACCCTTGACTTGTTAAGCAGCTAGCACTTACACCAAAGTGGTGGTTTCAGCTGAGACATTTCTTAAGCAACTCCTCTGATCAGGTATTTTTACATGACTTTTTATCAGAATCTTGGAAATATAAAAAGAAAAGAGAAATTGGGACAAATACAAACAAAACATATAAAAAAGGTCTAATGCAATGTGGAAAGAAACAGATTCTGATTTAAGTGAATGCTTTAATTTCAAAGGACAGGAAACATTTTCCAGGATTTAAGTAGTTTATTTCTGGCTGTGTATCACTTGGTCACTTGTTCTTAAAGCAGTGATTACCATTTTAAAGCATGGTACTTTGTTTAAAGGTCAAGGGTGGTGGAAAAAATAATGCTGAATTTAGAAGGGGTATAGATATGCACTATTACTGCAGAGATCATACAAAAATCACAAAGAAAGACAAGAGAGGACAGTTATTCCTTTTCAGGTTCTATAAGTAGATCGACTACCTCCAAAACCAACCATCACCCTTAGAGAATATTATAATATTATAATCATGAAAAGTCTTTCATGAAAAAGGCTGCCTTCAATTTTAAGTACACAATTCTAAAATACCAAAGACTTCGTCACAGCAGAATTAGCATCTTAATAAAGATGTATCCAGTTTGTGAGATACAGGAAGGAATAAAATAAAAATGCTGAGAGTAACATTTCAATAAAAGTGAAGAATGTTTACAATACTAAATATGTGTAAGTTTAGGATCCACTTTTATAAAGTAGGGGGGAATTTTAACTCTTTAGCTTTAGAATTTTTTTTCATGAAAAAGTAGGAATTAAAATAACTAATATCAGGGTTTAAAAAACTATTTTACAAAAACAAAACAGTAACACCTATACTTAGTAAAAAAAAATATTAAAACAGTATAAAGATACCTGCAAAGTGAGAAAATAAGCTATTTATTTTCCACCTCAACTGCTTCTCCCCAAAAGGTAGTCATTTTCAATATATTTTAAAAATGTATCCTTCAAGAATCATTATTTCATGTGTATTTTTACATAAATATGTGTATATTTTATTTATACAAAGTGATCACATGCTACTTACCATGGGCTTTTCCTATATTCCTGTTTCTTAGTTATCGCTACATGAACTCACACTTTCTTATTTCAATTATCTGATCATCTGTACATTGTTTACTGAACAAATCTATATGACTTAATCTAACTATATCTCTACTAATGCTTATTTAGCATTTTTCCAACTTTTTTTAATTGGTAGTTCAAAGAGCAGTAAAACAGAAATCCACACAGAAGTATCTCGATGTGCTTTTGAATATACATTTGCTAGATAAATTCATAACCAGGCAATGGCTTATACAAAGAAATATATACAGATTTTGACAGATATTTTTAATGTATTCTTCAAAATTCTATTCTATTCTGGGCTTCCCTTGTGGCTCAGCTGCTAAAGAATCAGCCTGCAATGTGGGAGACCTCAGTTCCATCACTGGGTTGGGATGATCCCCTGGAGAAGGGAAAGGCTACCCACTCCATTATTCTGGCCTGGAGAATTCCATGGACCGTATAGTCTATGGGGTCGCAAAGAGTAGGACACGACTGAGCAACTTTCACTTTCACCATTCTATATTAATCTGCAGTCTGAAGAATAATGTATAATAAATATTTCTCAAAAATTTACATAAAACATTTGTTTCTAACCTGAGCAGATGAGAAATCTTTTGTTCTTTTGATTTATACCTCTTTAATCGTGAGTACAATGAAACATTTCTTTTCTAGAATTATTTATTATTTGAATTATTTTTTCTGTTTAATCTTTTGTCTAATTTCTTGGTCTGTGTATATATTTACTACTATATAGTATAAATCCAAGTAATATAAGAAAATTATCCTTTACATTAAATGTTTGCCAATTAATACAGTTTAGGGAAGGCTTTCCTTAAATTTCCTTTAAATTCCCTCAGAAATTTAAACCTGGAAGCCATAAAGAAAATATTAATAGATCTGAGTAATATATATGGCAACAATTATGATAACCTGAGCCAAAGACCAAAATGCACTTTAAGAAGTTCAAAAAAGCGTAAGAAGAAGATAAATCCAGATGCACCTATCCATCCAAACACACATATATACACATCCACATGCAGACATACATACCTATATAAAGAGTATTCTTTAATCACAAAGAAAATAAAACAATTTAAAGAATTTTCTATGTACAAGGCAAAATGCTATACAATTTCCAAAAATTAATCATCATAATTAATCTTGATGTTGTTAATTATATTTTGTTGTCCTTATCTGACAGTCTAAATCATCAGCTGTTAGTATTTTTAAGTTTTATCTTTTGAAATACAAACTTTTCCACAAATGAGAATCTTGTCCAAAAATAATTAATATTTAAAATTAATTAATGGATTATTGCTCTGGTAGAAGTTAGGATAGATGGTTCCTCTTAAATATTGATCTTGGCAATGGCCTACGCATTATCTCAAACCCACAGAGTCCTTTGAATCACAGCTTGAAAGCCATCAAACAGAAAGGTAATGAACCAACTAGATCTTTATATAAAGCTCAGAATAGCCAAAGTGAGTCATAAGGTGGGAAAATAGTAATTCTAATTGCATCCATTATGCATATATGAACTAAGTATGAGTAAAAATGAAGTGACAATCTGCATGACCATACTAAATATCAGGCAAGAGGAATACAATTTTTACAATTGGTGCAGGAACAATAAATGTTCATTATTTACTACTGAACATTTATCAGTTGGTAAATATGACTTATTTACTAGTCAAATAACCTTGAGAAAGTCACTTAATTAAGTTTAGCCTTAGTGTTCTTACCTCATAATAACTATAAAAATTGAATGACCTTTGAAAATAAGGAACACAATGCTTGGTACATACAAAACCATAAATGAAGAAAAAAATTACATCACAGAAAAGGGAAATTTATATTGTTGGAAATTTGTCTAAAATTATTAAGACAGACGTGAAAAATGAAACCTACGTGATGAAATGTGTAGTCACTGAAAGAGACCCTGTCACAGAGAGAGACAGATAACTATGAGGAACAGATATGAGCAGATCATGAAAATTCTTGAAGACCATCTTAAATGACTTCAACTTTATCTGGAAACAACTGAGACCTTTTAAAGTAAGACTAAAGAGCCTCATGCTCCAACCAGTCCATTCTAAAGGAGATCAGTCCTGGGTGTTCTTTGGAAGGAATGATGCTAAAGCTGAAACTCCAGTACTTTGGCCACCTCATGTGAAGAGTTGACTCACTGGAAAAGACTCTGATGTTGGGAGGGATTGGGGGCAGGAGGAGAAGGGAACGACAGAGGATGAGATGGCTGGATGGCATCTCTGACTTGATGGACATGAGTTTGAGTGAACCCTGGGAGTAGGTGATGGATAGGGAGGCCTGGCATGCTGCAATTCATGGGGTTGCAAAGAGTCAGACATGACTGAGCAACTGAACTGAACGGAAAGAGTCTCATGCTGAATGTAAGTGGAGAGTGGAAAAGGTGGCTTAAAACTCAACATTCAAATAACTAAGACCATGGCATCCAGTCCCATTACTTCGTGACAAATAGATGGGGAAACACTGGAAACTGTGACAAAATTTATTTTCCTGGGCTCCAAAATTACTGCAGATTGTGACTGCAGCCATGAAATTAAAAGACACTTGCTCCTTGGAAGGAAAGCTATGACAAACCTAAACAGCATATTAAAAAGCAGAGACATCACTTTGCCAACATAGGTCTGTCTAGTCAAATCTATGGATTTTCTAGTAGTCATGTATGGATGTGAGACGTGGACCATAAGGAAGGCTCTCAGATCCAAAGAATTGAAGCTTTTGAACTGTGTTGTTGGAGAAGGCTCTTGAGAGTCCTTTGGATTGCAAAGAGATCAAATCAGTCAATCCTAAAGGAAATCAATCCTGATTATTCATTAGAAGAACTGATGCTGAAGCTACAATATTTTTGCCACCTGATGTGAAGAACTAACTCATGGGAAAAGACCCTGATGCTGGGAAAGTTTGATGGCAGGAGGAGAAGGGGATGACAGAGGATGAGATGGTTGGATGGCATCACCGACTCAATGGACATGAGTTTGAGCAAGCTTTGGGAGATGGTGAAGAACAGCAAATCTAGCAACAACAAGATACAGTTTGAAAAATGTAGTCGAGGTAATACATTTACAAGGGATAGAAATACCACTTAGTGAAGTATTTCTATGGAACCTGTGAGACATGTCAGGGCTTTCTGTCAAAGTACTGTTAATAGAGATAGCTATAGAAGGGTGTGTAGTAGTCCAGTACTTGCTGATATTGCACATGAAGAAGGTAACCCAGATTTTGACACTGAAAACTAAGTAGATGATGATACCTCTTGTTGAAAAATAAGTTCCAGAAAATAGCATTTTCTGTTGCTATTTCCTATTGCTCTCAACATTTATGAGAGCAAATGTGAATCAACAGTATGGTTTTGGCAATGTTGTGCTTGAGATATGTTGACAAATCCAAGTGGAGATATCAAGTA
Source organism: Oreotragus oreotragus (assembly GCA_006410675.1). NCBI lineage: Eukaryota > Metazoa > Chordata > Mammalia > Artiodactyla > Bovidae > Oreotragus > Oreotragus oreotragus. The sequence continues at coordinate 142,000 of SJYX01018591.1, read as the reverse complement.
GGCAGCTGAATTTAAAGGTCTATAGCTCATATGAGAAATCTGAGCATGAAGTAGACATTTGTGAGTTATAAGTAGATACATGGAAATTGATGTCATCAGTAAGAAACAACTCATCTAGCAAAAGAGTATAGAATAATATGTGAGAAAATGAGAAACACAGAGAGAGAAAGGTAGTGATGGCTAAAGCCAATTATGAGAAACTCCAAAATACAATGACCATATAAAGGAGAGGTAAGCAAAAAACCCAGAGCACAAAATCCCTGATATCCAAAGGCTAACTCGATGTTTTGTGAAGAAAGGGGTGGTAATCACAATTAAATACTGCTGAAGAATTGATCAATTGAAGATTTAAAATCAGAGTTCTACTTCCACATATAATAATGAGGACAATTTATACAAAGCGCTGTCATACTATGACCTAATGTTTGAAGAAATTAAAAGACAAGGAGTTATAATTACCTTCATTTTGCAGATGTGGAAGCTGTGGTTCCAACTGGTGAGGCAACTTGCTCATTGTAATATTGTTAGTAACTGGGCAGCAAATAAATGACAGAATTTCTTATCACTAGTCCAATGCTCATTCTGATATAGTGACTGTCTCCTCCATTAATTCAACACTATTTATTGAACTGCTGTGAGTAATACACTCAGAAGAGGAGCTACAGAGATCAATCAGGCATGGACCCCACCTTCAAAGAGTTTTCTGGATAGAATAAGACAAAATTCTGTTAATATAATGTTGGACTTCATAGTGTTATAAAAGTTAATAGAACATTGCTATTATGGAAACTCAAAGTGGGAATGGAAATTTAGAACTGTAAAGAAATATAAATTTATTTATTTTAATTGGAGGTTAATTACTTTACAATATTGTATTGGTTTTGCCATACATCAATATGAATCTGCCACAGGTATATATGTGTTCCCCATCCTGAACCCCCTCCCTCTTCCCTCCCCATACCATCCCTCTGAGTCATCTCAGTGCACCAGACTATTATAAACAGTGCTGCGATGAACACTGGGGTACATGTGTCTCCTTCAATTATGGTTTCCTTGGTGTGTATGCCCAGCAGTGGAATTGCTGGGTCATAAGGCAGTTCTATTTCCAGTTTTTTAAGGAATCGCCACACTGTTCTCCATAGTGGCTGTTCTGGTTTGCATTCCCACCAACAGTGAAGAGGGTTTCCTTTTCTCCACACCCTCTCCAGCATTTATTGCTTGTAGTTTTGGGTCGCAGCCATTCTGACTGGCGTGAAATGGTACCTCATTGTGGTTTTGATTTGCATTTCTCCGGTAATGACTGATGTTGAGCATCTTTTCATGCGTTTGTTAGCCATCTGTATGTCTTCTTTGGAGAAATGTCTATTTAGTTCTTTGGCCCATTTTTTTTATTGGGTCATTTATTTTTCTTGAATTGAGAACTTTTGAACTTGATGGGTATAATTATGAGAAGGCATATGACCTGTGAAGACTGGGTAAAGGCATTTAGGTTGAAGTAATAGTATAAAGATATAGAAACAAGCAGTAATTGAAAGGGAAAGTAAATAATTCAGCTTGTACTGACCAAAAGTAAAGTCAAGAGAAATAGATGATATAAAGGAAAACACAGGATTTACAACATAAATGGTATTAATGACAAAAAGGAGTTTGGGTGTTTATATGAATGGAAGAGTGGAGACAATAAAATAACTTGAACCGAAAAGGAATGATCAGAATACTCCTTAATAATTATTAGACAATTAGCAATGTGTAAGAGTGTGTATAAAGACATTACCATGCCAACCAATATGCCCAACTCATCTCTCCTGAGCACACACAAAGACTGCACTTCTCCAATCCCTCGAAGACAGATGTGGCCATGCAATTTGCTTTGGTCATCTAGTCATGTGCAGAAGCAAGAGGTGCCACTTTCAGGGGAAAGTGTTTTAGAACTGATGGACCAACTTTCAGGCTCCCTTCCCCAGCCAGGTCCATGCACTGAGAATGGAGAGTCGGCTGAAATTCCTCACAGATTTTATGTGGATGAAAATTTTGTTAACACCTATTCGGGATCATTTGCTACCATAGCACTACCTAACCTAGGCTGATTGTACACTGTGTTCAGTGTTTTCAGCGAGTTAACTAAAGCTGATATTCAGCTGGTAGGTAGCTTATATTAATATTAAAATATTAAACACCTCCTTAACTGTTGACAAATAACTATTGTCCAAATCTAATGTAATCTCTTCCATGTCTTTGCCTCCTTAATCCATTCTCAGACATGATGCCAGAATCCCCCATGACCAAGGCATTAAATTCTCTTAGTTGATACTTCAAGTGTCCAGCTATGGCTTATATCTCTTCTAATTCACTAGTGCCATGATACACTAATTTCATTTCCCGCATCATCCTCTTTTAAGCCTATGGGGTCTTATTGTGCTATAACTTAGTCTTTCAATGATGTCTGACTCTTTGCGACTGCATGGACTGTAGCCTTCCAGACACCTCTGTCCATGGGGATTCTCCAGGCAAGAACACTAGAGCGGGTTGCCTTACTCCAGGGGATCTTTCCAATCCAGGGGTCGAACCCAGGTCTTCTGCATTGCCGGTGAATTCTTTACTGTCTGGGCCACCAGAGAAGCCCAAGAATATTGGAGTGGGTAGCTGATCCTTTCTTCAGGGGATCTTCCTGACCCAGGAATTGAACTAGGGTTTCCTGCATTGCAGGCAGATTCTTTACCAGCTAAGCTAACAGAGAAGCCCACGAGGTCTTATTATCTCTCACTTAATGAATGATAAAATTAGGAATAAAGGTTAAGAACATTTCCCAAGGTGATAGGTTGTCTAACTCCAGAACTTGTATGCTTATAGTCTACTGTCCCCGGCTTGATGTGGATGATTCTGGTAGCTGTATAAGAAGAGGTGGGAGAGGAAGGCAAACTACACATGAGTTTATGTAGTTCAAAAGAAGAAATATGAGGTCCTTGATTAAGGAAAAAGAAAGTATTTGGGACCGTAAAGAACAGCTATGTGTAAAGAAATATTTGGAGGCAGTAATAACAGGATTTAGGATGATTCAACTAAGAGGGAAGGAGGATTAAGGTCCCAGCGATAGCAACGGGAGATGTGGAAATATTGATAGAAGCAGAGATATTATGCACAGAAGAATGATTTTCATATATTTGTCTCAATATATTATCTCCCTTCTGAACTATTAGAGATGACTTTGAGCAAGTAAGATAAATGTCAAGTGTAACTACCTGTCTACATAGAGTACAATTACAAGAGAAGCATCCTGCTGCTCATACATTTCTGGGAATGCATGTTTACATAATACAACACACACAGACACATATAAATACAACACACACAGACACATATAAGTTTAACTGTATTTAGTGTAGACTTTTCTAATTTAAGCACCCCTACTGCAGGCACTGGTTAGGTAAACATTTGTTAGGTCAGTTTCATAAACCACAATTATTAATCATTGGAACTGCCGACACCAGAACTGTACTTTAGTCCAAGCGTTACATTGATCCTTGTGTGGTCAAGAGAATGCTCTGTGTTCCCTTTACCATGCTGCTGCTGCTGCTAAGTCGCTTCAGTTGTGTCCGACTCTGTGTCACCCCATAGACAGCAGCCCACCAGGTTCCACCGTCCCTAGGATTCTCCAGGCAAGAACACTGGAGTGGGTTGCCATTTCCTTCTCCAATGCATGAAAGTGAAAAGTGAAAGTGAAGTCACTGAGTTGTGTCCAACTTTCAGTGACCCCATGGACTGCAGCCCACCAGGCTCCTCCGTCCATGGGATTTTCCAGGCAAGAGGACTGGAGTGGGGTGCCACTGCCTTCTCCGCCCTTTACCATTCAGTTCAGTTCAGTCGCTCAGTCATGTCCGACTCTTTGCGACCCCATGAATTGCAGCACGCCAGGCCTCCCTGCCCATCACCAACTCCCGGAGTTCCTCACCTTTACCATAGGAAGACTATATTTCCAAGACTTCCTTATAGGTAGGACAAGACCATAACAATAAATCCTGGGAACAGGAATGTGACAGCAAGCAATGTCTCATTTCCAGTATGAGGTATGAAGAGCTAGTGGGCCTTCTCCATCTCCCTCTGCTTTGCAAAGGTAACTCAGTAAGTCAGAGATAAGCATAGCATGAATCCTTCAGGAACTGCTTGTAGGATATTTGGTGCAAAGAGTCACCAGACCTACAGCAACTCTATGTGAAAAAGAAATAAACTGCCTTACTGTTAAGCCATGAAAATGCTAGAATTTGGTACCACAGCAGGGCAAAATCCCATCTCGAGTGATTATCTTATNAGAACATTTCCCAAGGTGATAGGTTGTCTAACTCCAGAACTTGTATGCTTATAGTCTACTGTCCCCGGCTTGATGTGGATGATTCTGGTAGCTGTATAAGAAGAGGTGGGAGAGGAAGGCAAACTACACATGAGTTTATGTAGTTCAAAAGAAGAAATATGAGGTCCTTGATTAAGGAAAAAGAAAGTATTTGGGACTGTAAAGAACAGCTATGTGTAAAGAAATATTTGGAGGCAGTAATAACAGGATTTAGGATGATTCAACTAAGAGGGAAGGAGGATTAAGGTCCCAGCGATAGCAACGGGAGATGTGGAAATATTGATAGAAGCAGAGATATTATGCACAGAAGAATGATTTTCATATATTTGTCTCAATATATTATCTCCCTTCTGAACTATTAGAGATGACTTTGAGCAAGTAAGATAAATGTCAAGTGTAACTACCTGTCTACATAGAGTACAATTACAAGAGAAGCATCCTGCTGCTCATACATTTCTGGGAATGCATGTTTACATAATACAACACACACAGACACATATAAATACAACACACACAGACACATATAAGTTTAACTGTATTTAGTGTAGACTTTTCTAATTTAAGCACCCCTACTGCAGGCACTGGTTAGGTAAACATTTGTTAGGTCAGTTTCATAAACCACAATTATTAATCATTGGAACTGCCGACACCAGAACTGTACTTTAGTCCAAGCGTTACATTGATCCTTGTGTGGTCAAGAGAATGCTCTGTGTTCCCTTTACCATGCTGCTGCTGCTGCTAAGTCGCTTCAGTCGTGTCCAACTCTGTGTCGCCCCATAGACAGCAGCCCACCAGGTTCCACCGTCCCTAGGATTCTCCAGGCAAGAACACTGGAGTGGGTTGCCATTTCCTTCTCCAATGCATGAAAGTGAAAAGTGAAAGTGAAGTCACTGAGTTGTGTCCAACTTTCAGTGACCCCATGGACTGCAGCCCACCAGGCTCCTCCGTCCATGGGATTTTCCAGGCAAGAGTACTGGAGTGGGGTGCCACTGCCTTCTCCGCCCTTTACCATTCAGTTCAGTTCAGTCGCTCAGTCATGTCCGACTCTTTGCGACCCCATGAATTGCAGCACGCCAGGCCTCCCTGCCCATCACCAACTCCCGGAGTTCCTCACCTTTACCATAGGAAGACTATATTTCCAAGACTTCCTTATAGGTAGGACAAGACCATAACAATAAATCCTGGGAACAGGAATGTGACAGCAAGCAATGTCTCATTTCCAGTATGAGGTATGAAGAGCTAGTGGGCCTTCTCCATCTCCCTCTGCTTTGCAAAGGTAACTCAGTAAGTCAGAGATAAGCATAGCATGAATCCTTCAGGAACTGCTTGTAGGATATTTGGTGCAAAGAGTCACCAGACCTACAGCAACTCTATGTGAAAAAGAAATAAACTGCCTTACTGTTAAGCCATGAAAATGCTAGAATTTGGTACCACAGCAGGGCAAAATCCCATCTCGAGTGATTATCTTATGTCAACCCAGAAACCTCCTGCTGACAAAGCCTACTATGTCTTCAGGCAGCTGTTTTATTTTTTCTTTCTTCAGAAAGTTCTTCATTTCGTTGATTTAATATCCAGCACCAGGTAAGTTAATGCACCCATCTTAGCTCTCTGGTAAAATCAAAATACATCATAATAAGGAAAAAAAACTACAACATTCACGCAACTATTCCTACAATGTCTTTGCTTTTAAACATCTAAGTTGATCAGAGTACTTGGGGTAGAAATACCAGTCTTTTCAAGTATTTTTTCCCTTTTTTTCCTACCCACTAAGTGGGTAATTTATAACTTTATAAATGAAATTACATGTTTAAGACTTTCTTAAACCATTATTTTCAGACTTTATTGCCAGACCTTTCTTTTTTCTTTTTCACAGAACTTTAAAAAATGTACAGGATAAGTTTCCTTTAAAAATGTACAGGATAAGTTTCCTTTTCCAACGCCTAACATTATTCATATGCTATTCCATGTTCCATTTTTACATGTATACTTTTTTTCTTTCCTGAGAATTTACCATATTGAGCATATTATGTACATGTATCTCCCAAAACAAGATGTTTAAAATTTTAAATAAAATATGATTGTTATTTATTGAATGGTTAACAAACAAAAAGATTAAAGAAACAGCAAAAAAAAAAAAAAAAAAAGCCAAGAGAAACATACTTGCCATCTTTTCCTAAGATCACAAACCAAGTCGTGAAAATAAAAATAAAAATAATAAAGATTAGGTGATTATTAAGTACTAGGTATTACAATAAGTAGTTTTACATGTGTTATTTATTTATAACAGAAACATTAAACTCCCTTTATGGATGAGAAACTAAGTCACCAGTTAAATGATTTGCTAAATATATTCCATTGCTGATAAGTAGCAGAAGAAAAGGAATTCCAACCTAGATCTTACTCTCAAACCCATGCTTTGAAAATCTGCATTGTATTACCTATCAGTTGAAGTCATGGTTTTCAGTTTGTTTTTATTTTTCTGTTTGCTTGCTTTCTTTGAGACAAATCCAAGCTCCTAGGCTCCCGGGTCTGGAATGCCTTAATAGTACAACAGTTCCAACTTGATATTACAAGAGTTCCATACATCCCCAGTCCTGGGAATCCCCGTCCTGGATCAGGAGTTAATGGCATCGTTGCCTTGGCTGGAATCAAATCACCTTAAGGAGCCAGGCCAAGGATTTCCCTAGTGTCCTGGGACTGAGGACAGACATGTCCCCAAGGTCTCCAATCTAATGAGCCTGAGCACCATTATCCAGCAAAAGTGAAAAATCAGACAGAAAAAAGGGAAGCTGAGAGGTATCTGCTACACGGTTTGCAGTGGTCCACTCGAGAGTGCCTTACGTGCCAGCACTCCTCTTTCTGGATGGGGAAGTAACATGTGACTACATAGCTCAGTCAAGCCTGTGGCCCCTGCTTTCAGGAAGCACAGCCTGGGCATGGGTGCAGGGACAGTGCCAGTTCCGTAAAGGTAAGGCGTGTTTTGTTTGCTTGTTTTTCTTGGCGAGGGGCTGGGGAGAGAGAGCAAGGCTGTTAACCATAGTTCACAGGAACTACGGCCTGGATCCCCAGTATGAACACCCGAAGAAAGCTGCCTGCAGCCTGACTCTCATTAACTACTCACAAGTTTCAGTAGCTGGATTTACTGGAATTAGACCCAATGGAGTCATTGGCTGGCTGTCAACAACCAAGTGAGAACCAGTATTAGCCCACCATGTACTCAGGGGAGCAAGCCTAGAGACCAAAGATGTAAAGAAAGAGGAACAAGAATTCTCTGTATTTAAGGTCTGGCTACATGTTCTGCCTACCTGGGATTTTATCCAGTACTTTACACTCAGGATTTCCACATAATTTGTGGTTTCCCATATGCTCATGTTACTCTATGTTGTTTTTACTCCTGACGATGCCTCCTTTGCCTGAAATGATCATCCACTTCTAACCTATCAGCTTTCTATGAACCATCTCCTAGTGAGGCACTGACTTTCTGTGAAATCTTCTGGAACCTTGCTCCCAGCAGTGTTTTCTATGTCTTCTCATCACATTGCATCACAGTCATCTTAGCCCACAGGATGGGAGTTGCTCTTTATTATATTTCCAGGGCCTTACTAGAAGCTGGCACCAAGAAGGCTCAATACCCGAGTCAGGAATGAAAGAAAGAAGGCACAAATTAGGAAAGTGGCTTTTATCTTGCATTCTTTCTGGATGACAGAGAGTATTCCCGCTGTGTTATGAAGACTGTGAGCACTCCGAGGATGACATCTCACAACAAAGAAGTCATCCCCATATTTTTCTCCTTTGGCAGTGATAATTCTGAAGTATCAGGATATGGTCTGACACACTTAGCACAATGGATCCTACTGTGGAAAATTGGCACTCCTGTCTGGAGCCATTCATAATCTTAGGAGCAACAAGCAGGAGGAGTTAGAAGCTAAGAAATTTCACTTCTGAATGTTCAAGATGAAAATGCAGACAAGTCTACAGCTAAGAGAATTTTAGCAGCTTACTTTTCACTTGGATGAAATTTCCAGTGATATTCTGGGAAATCCTGAGCTTCAGAAGTTAATTCTATTTTATTAACTCTCAAAGAGGTTCTCAGCTTTAGAGCATTTACCTGTTACAAGACTCTAACCCTCTCCCAATACATACCAAGGAGTATAAAGTCTACTACTAGAGCTAATAGATGGTACAGGGATCAACACGAATGGCAAACCCACATCTCCCACCTTTTCTTCCTTTTTCTTACGCATGCCCTTGGGAAATGATGCACCAGGATGTCCAATCAAAGCAGAATTTTTGAAGCAAAATTTGAATTCAAATAGACTGTAAAATGGAAGTTTTAATCAATTCAAGAGAAGCTTCATCCAAAGAAATATGGAAAATGAATCAACAGACAATATAATTATGCAAAATAATATCACTGACAGTCTCAGCTCAAGCATTCACAAAGGCATTCTCCTTCCTTTAAATGAATTTCTGATTGAAAGATGAGATATCATCAATCAGTTGCTTATCCAAAGGGTACATATATATGAAAAAGTGATCAGTAAACTTTTATTCATCACTTAAACTTNAATTATGCAAAATAATATCACTGACAGTCTCAGCTCAAGCATTCACAAAGGCATTCTCCTTCCTTTAAATGAATTTCTGATTGAAAGATGAGATATCATCAATCAGTTGCTTATCCAAAGGGTACATATATATGAAAAAGTGATCAGTAAACTTTTATTCATCACTTAAACTTTTAAACTGTTACCTCATACCTGAGAAATTAAAATAACAAGTGATTTCTCCAAAAATAACTTTTTGTTCATTATTTAAGAGTTTAGAAAAGCAGAGGTATATTTTATTTGATATTACTGAATGTATGTTATAAAAATTAGAAACATTACCATATTGTATGATCTCTATTCAAAATGTTACCTTAAGGTAATCAATAACACTTCAGTTATTAAATACTTTTTTTAATTGAAATTATCAAAATAGCAACAGGATGATATAGAAAACAGACTGAGAAAAGTCAGCTGATATCATAGAGGTAGAAATAGTGATATCACATGGATGATTAAATATAATAAAAATGCACATAGATAACGATCATTGTTGTGAAGCATTAGGTTTCTAACTAATTAAATCATATTTTACTTAACATGCATACATATTATTTTAGTTAAGAATTCCCATTTGAATCCTGAGGTGAAAATAGGTCAATAGCATTCCATTATTAAGCACATATATATTATCCCAGTTTCCTTTTTTTTTTTCCCCTCTCCTACACATGAGCAAAAAATGTAATGGTATATATAATTATCTTGACTTAGTCTGTTTTCAATGAGGATGTACAATTCTTTCTTTAAATTTTGTTAAAGTTAAAAAAAAATGATTATTTGTGGACTTGAATGTTATGACTTAAATCCTTACTTGTTCCTTGCTTTTTATATAAATGGGTATGAACTTGCCTCTGTACCTCCTGAACACACAGGAATCCTGAGTGGGGTTATTAGAAAGCTGATATTCACAGATCTGTGACTCAGATCTGACCACCGAAATGTTACTGGAGTTGAAGCGTGTCATTTTACGACGGAGTGGGTGAAGAGCCAGCGTGTCCCCCACACATTCTATCCCTCTTCCTTACAGCTGGAGGTGAGAGATCTAAGACAGCAGAGCAACAGAACAGAAGAAATAATCCCCCTGCTGCTGCGGCTCAGTTGCTTCAGTCGTGTCTGAATCTGTGTGACCCATAGACGGCAGCCCACCAGGACCCCTGTCCCTGGGATCCTCTAGACAAGAACACTGGCATGGGTTGCCATCGCCTTCTCCAATGCATGAAAGTGCAAAGTGAAGGTGAAGACGCTCAGTAGTGTCTGACTCTTAGTGACCCCATGGGCTGCAGCCCACCAGGCTCCTCTGTCCATGGGATTTTCCAGGCAAGAGTGCTGGAGTGGGGTGCCATTGTCCCCACATCACACCAAAAGGGAGCTGCCCAGAAGACTGGTGGGGGACTTCCCTGGTGGTCCAGTGTCTAAGATTCAGCATTACCAATGCAGGGGGACTGGGTTCAATCCCTGATCAGAGAACTAGATCCCATACGCTGCAACTAAAAGACAGTGTGTGCCAGCAGCTAAAAGATCCTGCATTTCAAAAAAAAAACAAAAACAAAAAACTGCAGGTGCTGCAACTAAGACTTAGTGCAGCCAAATGAATAAATAAATAAATCTTTTAAGAAACTGATATGAGTGGGTGGGGGGAAGGTTTTATTATGTTTACCCATATAATTGGTGGTTTGTCACAGCTGCTAATGAGAGCTACCCCGACGAACGGAACTGCCATCTTTTAGAAGTAGAGGTTATCTGCATATTCTAGGAGGTCTGATTGTGTTTCAGAAAATGTGATGCCAAATCTTTCTTAGTTTCTTTATCTCTATTGATTCCATTAACCTTTTTATCTGAAAAACTGAAATGATAGTGATTTGAATGCAGCATTTACAACAGGCAAGACAGAGACCTTTTAATAAATATAATTAAAAGGGAAACAAAGCAAAACCAAAAACTGAACAGTCTCCATCAGTTGGTAGAACAGACCTTGAGCTCTGCTAGCCAGCTAGCTATGCCCTTCATTCTCTCCCCTATGAAGCCTTCAGGAAAATTCCCTATGTCTCACTAACAAGACTATATTCATGTATGTCTCTAACATTAGGAAAATAGAAATGATGACAAGGATGAAGATAATTGATCGCAATGATGAGTGACTATACCAGTTTACTGAGTGTTCACTTACTGTGTATTAGGCATTCCACACATACTTTATCATTTTATTATTTTGGATGTCCTATATGAAACATAGTATCCTCATTAGAAAGATGTGGAAACTGAAGCTTAGAGAAATAAAGCTAATAAATGTAGGAAGGTCAGTCAACTCTGAACTTGTGCTCTTAGTTATCACCTTAAGAGGAAGCAATTAGATAATCTAAGTAAGTCAGTCTCATCAAGCAGACTCATGCTTAATATAATTCTGTACTCTACCCTAACTGCCCTCATAGTAAAATCCAAACAGCATATATCACGATTTAAAGATCTTTCATGAGCTGACCCAGCCTATACTCCTATAGCCTTTCCTCTCAGTTTCTCTAAACAAAAGAGTTAAGACTATTTTACATGTGTGACTGTCTGAAAGGCATAGAGTAGAATGGGGTTTGGGACTGACTCATCTGTAAAAAGTGAGAAATTTGGTAAGAATCTAGTATAGTGCTTGAAATTCAAGTGCTGGTATGCATACTAACGCTGGCCTTCTACCAGGGACAACTGCTGTGAGGAAATAAAGACAGCATAATTTCCCTCTGGGTAATTTTGTCTACCTGGTTTTGTCTACCTTTTGTTTCATCCTGAGCCCTCCTTTGTATAGTCCTTAATCATGTATCAGATCATGGCCATCCATGAATTCCAAGTTATAGATGTCCAATTAGTCTTTGATTTAGTCTCTTGATTTAAAAGAAAAATGTGATTAACATTATTTACCACAGCTAGGACATGGAAGTTATCTAAATGTCCATCAGCAGAAGAATGGATAAAGATGTGGTACATATATACAGTGGAATATTACTCAGCCATAAAAAGTTACAAAATTGGGTCATTTTTAGACACATGGATAGACCTAGAGACTGGCATACAGAGTGAAGTCAGAAAAAGAAAACCAAATATTGCATATTAATGCATATATGGGGTAATAAAATAGAAAAATGGTATAGATGATATTCTTTGCAAAACAGAAATAGGGACACAAATGCAGAGAAGAAGCATATGGATATCAAGGGGAAGGTGATTGGGAGGAATTGGGAAATTGGGATTGACACATGTACATTATTGATACTATGTATACAATAGGTAACTAATGAGAACATACTATACAGCACAAGGAACTCTATTTAATGCACAGTGGTAACCTGAATGGCAAGGAAATCCAAAAGGGAAGAGAGATGTAGCTGACATAGCTGACTCATTTTGCTATACAATAGAAATGAATGTGACATTGTGAAGCAACTGAACTCTAATAAAGATTATGTTTTTATAAAAGAAAATGTGGGGCTTTCCTCATGGGTCCAGTGGTTAAGAATCCACCTTGCAATGCAAGGGACATTGGTTCAATCCCTGGTCTGAGAAGATCGCACATTCCATGAGGCAACCAAGGCCCTGTGCCACAGCTGCTGAGCCTACACCCTAGAGTCTTGTTGCTCTGCAGCACGAGACATTACTGCGATCAGAAGCCCGTACACTGCAGTGAAGAGCCGCTCCCACTCTCCACAACAAGAGAAAGCCAGCACAGAGCAACAAAGACCCAGCACAGTAATAGATAAATAAAGGTGCAAATCAATACATTATAAAATGAGAGAGAATATGAATATAGCAATACATCTGAAAGCATAGAAGACAAGGATGACATACTAGCATTTTAAAGCATGAGAATTACCAAAGGAAAAGAAGATAATTTCAATGGACTAGTTACTATAGATGATACTGGCAAAGTGATTAAAGATTCCACTCCTTTCTCTCCCAAAAGGCACTGCTGCAAGATACATTTTTTGTTCTAGGTCTAGAATTCTTCTAAGTAGCTTACAATTACAAAGATAATTAAAATTTTATAGACTAGGAAAGATGACTACCTCATCAATTCATTCTATAAAGTAGGAATGAAATGAACAACTAATCCAAATAAAGATAGCATAAAGAAAAAAAATTATAGAGCAGGAATATTGATATATTTAGAAATAGATATATGCCTACACAGATGTACTAATCTTCAATAAGATATTACCAAAAAGAACCCAATAATGATTTAGGAGCTAACATATTAAAGGCTAACAAAACTCAGAGCATTGAAAAATTCAAGGAGAAAAGTCATACAAGTATTTCAATAAATGAAAAAATATTTTCTAAAATTAAGCAGCCATTTCTTACTTAAAAAAATTAAAATAGCAAGAGAGGACAAAGCCTTTGAACTCAGGGACATCTTTCACACACATGCACACACGTACACATGCACACACACACCTTTTCAAAAGCAAACACTAAAGCCATATTCCATTAAAATCTGAATAGGAAGCAGATGCTCACTGGTATTGTTATTATGTGAATAAAAATAAAGTTCAGAACAAAAGTAAAATTTTATTTTTATAGAATATATAATAATAAATACTGAGAAAACAAGATAGCAAATTAAAAAACGATTAGTAGAGAAACTATTTAAAATAGAAGGATATTTTTTGATTGGGTTGTTTATTTTTCTGGAATTGAGCTGTATAAGTTGCTTGTATATTTTTGAGATTAGTTGTTTGTCAGTTGCTTCATTTGCTATTATTTTCTCCCATTCAGAAGGCTGTCTTTTCACCTTGCTTATAGTTTCCTTTGTTGTGCAGAAGCTTTTAATTTTAATTAGATCCCATTTGTTTATATTTGCTTTTA
>SJYX01018591.1:0-126653 GCA_006410675.1 Oreotragus oreotragus | reverse complement strand
TTGGTTTGTCAATTTTATTTATCCTTTCAAAGAACCAGCTTTTGGCTTTGTTGATGTTTGCAATGGTCTCTTTTGTTTCTTTTGCATTTATTTCTGCCCTAATTTTTAAGATTTCTTTGATTCTACTAACCCTGGGGTTTCCATTTCTTCCTTTTCTAGCTGCTTTGGTTGTAGAGTTAGGTTATTTATTTGACTTTTTTCCTGTTTCTTGAGGTACGCCTGTATTGCTATGAACTACCTGTGGTGGATTCATGTCAATGTATGGCAAAACCAATACAGTATTGTAAAGTAAAAAAATAAAATTTAAATTAAAAAAATAAAATAAAGTAGATGGATATAAGGTACAATTCCAAAATAACTTCTGTCTATGCTAGCAAGAATCAGATATAAGTAGTAACGGGGAACATCTGTTCTTAAAAGGCAAAATTACAACTATGTAGAAATTAATAAGAAAGTTGGCACCATTAAGGAAGAAATTATTAAATCGTATTGAAAGACAGAGAACAAGGTCTGTATGTAAGTACTGTCATGTTTCATTCTTAGATGCAATGGCAAAATAACACAAATGCCAACCCACCTAAAAAGTAACTAATTTCTTAATATATAACCTCATAGAATATTAACTTCTTTGAACTGACTAAATAAGCTAATAGCTCATCTATAAGAATAAAATTTAAGATATATGTTGACAAATTTCTACTTATTCCTCAAAATAAAAATGAACGTTAAGATATTTTTAAAATTTGAATACACGAAGATAAAGATAAATAAGAAGGCTGATGATAATGCACAAAAGGTCTCCTTTGTAGAAATTAAAATGTAAGAAAATATATTAAATAGGGAGAAAAAAAAGATAGGTAGAAGAATATAGTATTAAGCTCAGAATCAGGCTTCTCAGACAACACACAGACCTGATTAAAAGAAGTCAAACAGTATGTTAAAATTAATGAAAATACTGAAATAAGTATGGTTATATCTCAAAATCATTCTATACAGATATACTGATGACTCCTATGTACCATGATTTGCCATGAGCCTTGTCTCTGCTTTATGAGTTCATGGCACATTAACTGGACTGCAGAAAGAGTAACCAACTCATCCTTGTTTCCCTGGGACTTTTATTTTTGCACTTAAAAATAGCACAGCCTTAGAAATACCCCAGTCCCAGATGAACTTGATCACTGCTTACTCTATCTTCAAATGATATTTAGTAGGACCTGAGGCTTTGAGTAATGGGGCACAGAACTAGGGTTACGCCATCTGGGTTCTTCTACAGCATACATGAGTCTTACTTTGGAACTTGGGCATAAAATACTTTTGATTTCTTTGGAGCTTTACATAACAACAAAATTTATGAGCCAAGAAGAACCTGAGAGATTTTTGTCATAGAAGGACATTTTGTAATCAAGATTAGCAAGGATGTTGAGTTGGACAAAGCTGGCACTGTAGCTGAGTCTATGTCTTTGCAAAGCCAGTGTCTTTGCATTACACTGACCCATCTCCTCATGGTAGCATGAACACAGGTTAATTTCTAGCCATTCTGAACTTCATCTTGTGCCTCATGATTACCCTGCTTCCCTGCCTCTGCGATGTGTGTGTATTCTCTCCTTTGCTGAAAGTGTTCCTACTCCACTGACAGAAATGTATTATTATCCTTCTAGAGATCTAATTTCAAAAACAAAGATCATGGCATCCAGTCCTGTCACTTCAGGGCAAATAGATAGGGAAACAATGGAAACAGTGACAGAGTTTATTTTCTTGGATTCCAAAATCAATGCAGACGGTGACTATAGCCACAAAATTAAAAGACATTTTGCTCCTTGGAAGAAAAACTATGACAAATCTAGGCTGTGTATTAAAAATCAGATATCTTACTTTGTTGATTAATGTCAGTCTAGTCAAAGCTATGGTTTTTTCAGTAGTCATGCATGAATGTGAGAGTTGGACAATAAGAAGGTTGAACGCTGAAGAATTGATGCTTCTGAACTGTAGTGCTGGAGAAGACTCTTGAGAGCCCTTTGAACTGAAAGGAGATCAAATCAGTCAATCCTAAAGGAAATCAATCCTGAATATTCATTAGAAGGACTGATGCTGAAGCTCCAAAACTTTGGCCATCTGATGCTAAGAGCTGACTCATTAGAAAAGACCCTGATGCTGGGAAAGATTGAAGGCAGGAAGAGAAGGGGATGGCAGAGTATGAGATGGTTGGATGCTATCACTGACTCAATGGACATGAGCTTGCGCAAGCTCCGGGAGATGGTGAAGGACAGGAAAAGCTGGCATGCTGTCGTCCATGGGGTTGCAAAGAGTTGGACAACAACTGCCACCTAATGCAAAGGGTACCACCTCTGGGAAACCTTCCCAGGCAGAGTAAGGACCTCCCTCCCTTGGGCTCACACGTGTTCTAAACCTCTCTTCCCATGCCTCTCACATTGTAATGTGGCACTTGCTCTGTCTCTTCTCAGCTAGGAACCTCAAGGACTCTGGAGTCAGATCTTCTTGGTCCAAAGCCAACTTTGCCAGGTACCAGTCTTTAGACTTCCAGTAGCTAATGAAAGTCTTACTGAATTGTAGTCCCTTATATGTAAAATGTTGTTGTTGCTTAGTAGCTCAGTCATGTTCAACACTTTGTGACCCCATGGACTGTAGCCTGCCAGGCTCCTCTGTCCTTGGGATTTTTCCAGGCAAGAATATTGGATATTTTTTTTGCCATTTCCTTCTCCAGGGAGTCTTCCCAACTTAGGGATCAAACCCAAGTCTCCTGCATTGACAGGCAGATTCTTCACCATGGAGACACAGGGGGAAGCCCCATGTAAAATGTGGTGTTCATCCAAGACAGGGCTTAGGAATAAGCCTTGCTGCTGGTGCTGCTGCTAAGTCACTTCAGTCGTGTCCGACTTTATGTGACCCCATAGACAGCAGCCCACCAGGCTCTCCCGTCCCTGGGATTCTCCAGGCAAGAACACTGGAGTGGGTTGCCATTTCCTTTTCCAATGCATGAAAGTAAAAAGCAAAAGTGAAGTTGCTCAGTTGTGTCCGACCCTCAGCGACCCCATGGACTGTAGCCTACCAGGCTCCTCCATCCATGGGACTTTCCAGGCAGGAGTACTGGAGTGGGGTGCCATTGCCTTCTCCTAGGAATAAGCCTTACACAGTAAATTCTATACCGGGGTGGCTGTTATTATTATCTCTATCCTCATAGCCCAACTCAGTGCCTTGCTGGTGATCAATGACAATATGCTGAATGAATCTCACAATAGCAAAGGCACATTTTCACCAGAGAAAAGAGAAAGGGCCAAGCCAGGCCACACACAGCTAAAGCCATCAACCACATATATCAAAACAGGACTGGCACCTGTGCAGCCAACATATTCCCCGTCACAATGATAACTGTGCATTACCGTGGCATCTATAAAAAATGAAATAGCTCTTAAATGGCTTTCCAAAGAGCACTATGAATATTTGACTCCCACCTTCACTTTATTGTTGGAGGCAACCAGCATACCAGAATGATGCTAGTAGTAGCATTGGACCATACAACCAAAAGTATCTTTATTATGTCTAAAACTCTATTTACAGCCCTGAGATATAACACAACACTATAAGAGAGGCCAATATACAAGGAAATGAAGGAAGCTGTAGAATTTTTTTTTTTTTTAATTAAGATTGGGAAGATGTAAAGTAGCCTTCAACATATACTGTGAAGCAATAGCCTGGGAGACAGGAAAAGTCCACAAAAGATCTACAAAAGTCAGATGTAACTCAAGACTAGAGAGTTTTTTAAATAGGAGAAAGCCATCAAATGTGTCAAATGAAGCTGCAAGGTTAGAAGATGAAGACAAATACAGGGCAATTGAATTTAGTGACCTTGACAAGAGCAGCTTTATGCAGCGGTTTGGATGAAATCCCAGTTGCAAAGGTTGAAGAATGAGGAGAGGAGATTAGTGACAGAATATATAAATGATTTTTTTCAAGTACTGGTGTAGGAAAAACGACAGCCAGAAGAAATAGGGTGGAAGTTGGAGATAAATGAGAAGCAAATGAGTTTCCTGATTTTCTTTTTAAGAATGAGAAATTCTAAATTATGTTTATAAAATGTTATCAATGACTGTTTGAGAAAATGCTATTTATATTTCAGCTAAAAACAAGAGTGGTCAATTGAGTGACTAAATCCCTGAGAAAGCACGCAGGAAAAATTTGGAGTTGGAAGGGTTTGGCCATTGGTAAGAGGCAGGACAATGAATTAATTTTAACAGAAGAGTAAAAAAAAAAGAGAAAACATGTTGAAGAAGTGCATTTTTAGGTTTGTCGTTAGGAGAATAGGGGAGTTTTTCATTTGAAGTCTTCTATTTTCTCAATGAATTATAAAGCAAGCTTGAGAGTTAAAGTTTGAAAGCCTAGAATAAACTTATTAACCAACTGTGGGAAGACTGTTAGACAAGGTTGGATCATTTTGTATGAATTAAGCTACTCTGGCTTAAAAGTTGTTTTTTTTTTTTTTCCCCTTTCAGCAATACTTTGCCCCCTTGGGTATGGAAAAGTTATACTGGACAGTTGGATTCAACCATAATGGAACTTTTCCATTATAGAACTAAAAAGGAACAAGCAATTGGTCTTTGAAAATATATGATTATAATGATAGATCTTAGGATATAATTAAGATAAACAAAGATTAAAAATGGGAAGAGAAATCTTTGTTCTATTGAGAAATAGCACTAGCAACAGGTTGGCAATCTCATCAAACCTACAGATGGACTGGCCTGATCTCAGTCAGCTTATCAAATAACAAATACCTGGAGTTAAAACATTTGAATTTTTTAAGCAACAGGACCAATACAGTGAGAAGAAGAGCAAGGAGGTGTTGAACCGCACGGTTCCGCCCTGGAGTCCGTCGCCCAAGACCACCAAGACACAGGATCGATGCAAATAGCAAGAGGATTTATTGAACCGGCGCGCCGGGGTTCTGTCCTCCTTAAGCAAGGAGCGAACCCCGATGACAGTTACAGAACAGTTTTTAAGCACAAAAAACCACATTGGGCCTGGAGGTATCGAAATATCATGATTGGTCACAATACTGCTGACCTTTACAAGGATAGGCTTGTGAGGTCTGGCGATATAATTCTGCGGATAACACACAGTTTACACAACTTGTTTTTCTGACTCTCTGGAAAGTCAAACCTTCCAGGTCAGGGTCTGTAAGTTTCAAACCCTCCAGGTCAAGGTCTGTGAGTTACATATAACAGAGATAACCTTTCAGTTGGTCTGGAAAATCCCTAAATCTTACAGGTTACTTCCTCACAGAGGAACAGTCTGGAGGACAGACCATTGCTGGGTGGCAGATATAATGCAACAGCATGCAGCATAAGGACAGTCTATGTGAGAAAGAATTGAATGTTATAGATACCATCTTTATACTTGTCTTTTCACATAAAAAGACACATTCATGTCCTAGCATGTCAATGAATACAGGTAAGGTCTGTGAGTTACAAATAACAGAGATAACCTTTCAGTTGGTCTGGAAAATCCCTAAATCTTACAGGTTGCTTCCTCACAGCACCTGACAGGCCTCAGCTCCTTTAAACATGGCAGTCTAATCATCCCCGGTTACTACATGGGGAGGTGGAGGCACAAGAGAGGCTAACCATCGATGGAGAGGCAGAGCTGGGAGGCAGCCCCCATGGGTTAGGGGTGTAGACATGGGCTGTTTGCCCACATGGCCTGGCGCCCCCTCGGTGGGTAAGACAGTCTGCTGCCTCCAGCAAGTCTGAGTTCACTCATTTGGGGAATGAGTCAACCTCATTCCCCAAACCTCCTGCTCCGGTACTGTTTTATTCACTGTCACCATAATAGTGTTAAGAACAAAATTTACTAACAATGTGATATAAAGACTTAAACTAACACATTATGTGGAGCCCTATCTTTACCTTTCGCTACCTGGTCTCAGACAACCATGGCCTAGGGTATCACATCTTATGCATTTGTCACCATGGCGCAGTTAACAGAGTGATCTTCAGTTATTAACACAGCGTGGGGCTCTGTGGAGCTGAGATCTAACAAGAAGGACAAACACATTTTGCTGAGGGCAAAAGAATCTGACTGCAGTGCAGGAGACCCTGGTTTGATCCCTGGGTCAGGAAGATCCCCTGGAGAAGGAAATGGCAACCCACTTCAGTATTCTTGCCTGGAAAATCTCATGGACAGAGGAGCCTGGTGGGGGGTTGCAAAGAGTCAGGCATGACTGAGCGATTAACACTTACCATAATTCTGGGAGGTCACCTCTGGCCCCCTTTCAGGGGTATGGAGACAAAGGCTGCTGATGATTGGAGGTCATTTCTGCCTTCCTTTGATTCTAACAAGTGTCCAGACCATCAGAGTACCCGGGGTGGCTTCCTGTCTCCCTGGGGGGGTGGGGGGAAGGGGCAGGAGAGGGGCACTGGTGGAGAAGTCCCAAAGTACCAGCAGGATGGATGGAAGCTGGGTAGGGGGAGGTGTGGCTCACCACACTAACTGCTGGAAAGAGGCTCCCCCCTCCCGCCCCCGGCAGTGACCTGCCCTGGGGCTGGGAGGACAGGCCTGTCAGTGGGGTTTTGTTTGCTTATGGAGACAATCAACATAACTGGGAATTTCCCAATTTCAGAGTCTGGGAGGAAATTCCAGGCTTTCTTTTCTTGATTGCTTGATTTTTTTTTTCCTGCTGCCTGTGGGGTTCCTGGGGGCCAGGCAAGGGGGTTCTCAGGGCCTCCGGAGCATCTGCCTGCAGTTCATGGAGCCAGAGGGACCCGCGGGCAGGGGTGCAACTGTGTCCGCCTCCAGGCCCTTGGGAAACAGGGCCCCGGGGGAAGCTGGGCAAGGCTTGGGCAGAGGAATCAGACTTTGGCTGTGGTCGCCTGGCTTCAGAATCCTTGGCGATTCTCGAGGACAAGGACCTTCAGGGAGGCTGTTACCCCCTCAGCCACTGGCTCTGGGGGCTGGGGTGATGAGTGCGTGGATGTGTCTGGCCCTGGTATTGCCTCACTTTGTCCCCTTGGGTCTTCCCCTGCAGGGAATCTAGTCACGGACATTCGTCATACATGACAAGGTCAAGTCCTACAGCACTGGTCCATGACCTTCCCAGGGGACATCCCTCGCTGGATTTTCGCATCCCTCTGGTGGCAACCCCAACCCAGCCAGCAGTGTGCCATGTGCCCAAGGGCATCTGATCGTAGAACAAGAGCATGATGCTTTACTAAAATAGTACTGTTTGAATGTTAGCACCAGCTTGTTTACAGAGGAGGAAGCAGAGTTCCAGGGTGGGATGTGTGTGTATATGTGTGTGTGTGTGTGTGTGAAAGAGAGAGAGAGAGAGAACCAAAGTCTCATAGTTAATGGATGGTGGAGGTAGACTCTGATGACATCCTAGCTCCGTGTCTAGTACATTGGGAGATATGCTGCTAAAGTCCGAGCAAGCCATCTCTAAGTCAGCTGGGAAACCAAGGGAGAGGGCAGGAAGCTAAGGGAGCCGATGAGGCAAGAAGAGAACCACAGGTCCTGGCAGCCAGCAGTCTCTGGACCAGGCTGAAGGGGAGGGCGTCGTGCAGCCGGGGCAGCCCCTGTGTTGGGTAGCTGAATGGATTCTGGTTCAGAGGAGGGTACACGGCACCCTCCTAGGACAGTGTGAGCCTGTCAGCACCAATCCAGCTGGACGTCTTTCCGAGAGCAGGATCCCTATCCCACGGGCTGAGGGTGAATGAGTTAGACTCAGGTCCAGGGCTGGGTACATGGCTGAGAGATGCAACAATATGCAAGATGGCAAAGAAATGAACACAGTTTATTTTCTTGACTCCTCCCTATACCTGCATGAAATCCAAGTTGCATACTATGAAAGTGAAGCTGGCTCAGAAAGGGTATTTGTTATTGATACTGTACAAGTTTGCACAGTTTGGGAGGGGCAGATAGATCCAGGGTCAGATACCTGAAATATCTGTCTTAGGGCAACCGTCACCTCTGTGTGTGTGTGTGTGTGTGTGTGTTGGGAGGTGACAATGAGAGAAAGAATAAGACAGATTCATTAGTAATTACCTAGGCAAGATGTGAATGGTCGCACAAAGAAAGTGCTGAGTTCTGTGTGTTTGGTAGGGAAATCTATCCAGGTGCAATGGTCAATACAGAGAGTTAGATGAAGCACGCTAGGGAATTATACCCATTGCAGGAGAAAGGAAGGTCATGGCACATAAAACACCAAGAAGATCTGCTTGGGCATCTCTTTCCTCCCCTAAACCCTTCTCCAGACTGTCAGTAACCAGGTGGGACCAACCATTTTCTGTGCTCTGAGTCCCCAGACCAGGGCTTGTAAACACTGAACTGACCTGAACCACAGATGATCAGCACCAAGGCTTCAAGAGGAGAAAACACACCAGGAAAAGTGCTTCATTGGCTTGAATTCAATCAGATGCATTTGAATAGAATGTTCCTTTAGTGAGTATCTATAAGATATCCACCACTGTGCTGGCCTCTGGAAAGGGAGGTGAAATATTAGATAAAGGATGAAGAGAAGAGAGAAAAACAGACATGTAGAAGCTTTTGGATGCAAAGAGAAGAGAGCAGGACTAAAATTTATTTACCTATGTCTCAGGTGTGAGGCATGTTATGTAGGATATTTCATTTAATCCTTGCGATACCCATATTAAATGTACTGCTATTGTTAAAAATACTGTTCAGTTCAGTCGTGTCCGATTCTTTGTGACCCCATACTGTGATCAGTGACATATTTGAGGTATGGTCCCAAGACTTCTTGAATGCAGGTTCCACAGCTTCCTGCCCTGTCACCCTTCCTCCCAAGACACTCTATAGCCCTTAACTGACCCCTATACAGCCCCATGTCAATTCCATTTCAATGATGGGAACCTCGGAACCACAGGCGCACTGATAATAATTCTTTCAACATATTCAGTATTGGAGATGGAGACATACATAGTAAAAGGAATTAGACTCTACTGTTGGGAACAGAGGCTGGAGGAACAAGCGTAAAGTGCCCTATCTTATGCTTTGTTTATTACACCCAACCTCAGGAATGTGGCTTCAATTGGAATCCTAGATTTTTTTTTTCTTCTCTTTTTGATTTTATAACGGAAGCTCCAAGGCCACAGCAACCTTTCATCCAGTGCACATACCTATTTATTTACTTTTCCATTTTTTCCCCAGTTGCTGGGTGTGGCTTGGTTGACTTAGTTCTGGATGCTTGAGACTACTTGAAATAATCAAGTCACAAGGAATAAGTTTAACCTCAAACCAGATCACTGGATCTGTAGGGCATAACGCCTTTTGACACTCATGAGTCATGCCAAAACTGGAGTGGGCTTTAGGGGGCCTTCAGCATTCATGTAATTCAGTTCCTATATCTTCTTACTTATTGGAGATACTGATAGTTCTTCATGATGGCTTCCCAGGTAGTGCTAGTGGTAAAGAACCTGCCTGCCAAAGCAGGTTAGATGTAAGAGATGCAGGTTTGATCCTGGGTCAGGAAGATCCCCTGGAGGAGGAAATGGCAACCCACTCCAGTGTTCTTGCCTGGAGAATCCCATGGACAGAGGAGCCTGGCGGGCTGCAGTCCATAGGGTTGAAGAGAGTCAGATATGACTTAAACGAGGTGGGTTTTTATAAAAAGCCTGCAGAAAACTGATCTCTTGACACTGAGTGTTTCATTCACTCACGCACTCATTTGGCAAGTACTTTACTGAGTGCCTACTGCACCCTTGGCGTTACAGTGATGAGTAAATCAGGGTCTGTGGATCCCCAACAACCTGTTGTATTCCCACATTATAGCAGCTGCAGGGAAAGTCTGTGTAATATACAGCATCCAGATTTTCCAACTTCAGTTCTGAATTTTCAGACCTTGGAGATTGCTCCTGCTTTGCTGTGTTAGAGGGGTTTACCTTGGGATCTGTCTCTTTCCTTCTGAGCCAGGAAGACCCACCATACTCCATCTACCTGGGAACAGGTAGGGGTTTAGACAGATGTGTGCTTGTGAGTCAGGATCGGGGAATCATCCTTCTTGTGACTTTGAAGACAGATTCCTTTGACGTCAGAATGGGAAGGGGGCCAATTTCTTCCAGTCCAGAGCACCGGGTACAACAGATTTCCTGCCTTGGCTTTGAAAGGAACATCGGGGCTGCCCAATCCACAGACTGTTCCCGCCATTTGATGCTGAGACTTTAGGACAAGGACCCACCCCTTGTCCTCTCCCAGCCAGAGTCTGCTAGTCTCAGGAAGTTCTGGAAAAAGGGTGACTCACCAGAGTAGCCATTCACCCATAACTAAGAGAAACAGTGAGTAACTAACAAAGGAGTAGCCCCTTACAGGTTCCTTGAAGATGGCAAGGGAGACAGATTTCTCATTAACAGTAACTACTCTCTGCCCACAATCCTCAACCCCACTGGTAGCCAGGCCAGAGGGAAGGGGCCACTCTGCCTGGGGTGAGGGGCGGGGGTGGAGGTTCTAAGTGTGTGATGTGTGTGGAGGGTGGAGGGAACCACCACGCTATTGTGGCCCTAGAGTCCCACAGGAAGCAGAAACACAAGAGTCACTTGGAAGCCGGTCCTTTGGGTTGGCAGGTATTTGCTTCCAAGCATCTGTTAGCCACTGAAATACAACTTCCTGACCCCCACACACGTTCCTACTCTGTACAGTCTGGGCTTGTTAGCATTACTTTCACTTAACCCCCACCCCCACACTGCCCCAGGGCTTGGTCCCTGGCTCCAAAGTGACAGACAAGATGATATACAGGAAAGTACAGATGACTTGGCTTTGCAGTTTTAATAGATTAGATACTTACTTTATTTGCATCAAGGTCTGTGACTTCTGTTTTCAATCATCTTATTAGAGTGCTATGAGACTGAACTCATTTTCCAGAAATAAGTTTTTCCATCAGCAAGGAAAGACATGTTAGCGGGACAGTCTCTAAAGGGTCGGCTAAGGGAATTCCCTGGTGGCCCAGTGGTTAGGATTCCAGGCTCGCACTGGAAGCCCTGGTCAGGGACCTAAAATTCCACAAGTCAAAAAAAAAAAAAACAAAAACAAAGAGCGGGCTGAGATTTCAATTTTCCAGGAGATGGGAAAGGATGAGTGTGGGGGGTTGGGGGGGGTGGTATCAACATGAGGGTCATGGATGATGCAAAAACATTATTGCTATTTGTTGCCTTTTATACAACTCTTTGGGCCACACGAATATATTTCGACCCTGTGTCTCGGACCTGACCCTTTTCTGAAATTCCACTTTAGCTTCCGAATTAGCTTCAGGCTTTCTAAAAATGCAGATTTCTGAGCTCCTCCTATCGAGATCTGTTAGATCTTTGTATTCATCAGGGAAGGCGAGCTTTGCACCAAACTGCCCTACAGCGTCAATGGCTGAATATGATGAAGGTTTGTTTTTCAAGCCACAGTATGGGTCACTGGGGAGAGTTATCTATTTCACCTTGTCATTCTGGGACACCCATCTAGTGGCTCTACTGTTCCCTCCGATGTTAGAGTCCTTTGCTGAGTCTTCTGTGTCCATTCCACAAATAAGGAAATGAAGTCGGGGGTGAGCCACAGCAAACAGGTCACCGTGTCACTTCCACTCACATCCAATCAGCCAGAACTAGTCTCGTGGCCCCACACAGGGGTCTGGGAAATAGAATCCATCTGTGTGCCCAGAAAGGAAAGAGAACTTGGCAAATTCTCAGTCATGACCTCGGCTGGGGATATAAGTCTGTATTTATTGTGAGCATCCTCCATAACTCTCACAAGGATGGCACGGAGCCCAGTTTCTTGAGAAACGCCCATCACTTGTGTGGGTGATAGAAAGTGGGTATCATCCACTTTCAGATCCTGGAGACTGGCTTGTAGCGGCAGAAATGCAGATGCACAGAGCACACACACCCTTGTGTCCTCGTGTTGTTGGGAGNGGATGGCACGGAGCCCAGTTTCTTGAGAAACGCCCATCACTTGTGTGGGTGATAGAAAGTGGGTATCATCCACTTTCAGATCCTGGAGACTGGCTTGTAGCGGCAGAAATGCAGATGCACAGAGCACACACACCCTTGTGCCCTCGTGTTGTTGGGAGGGTGGGCTTTGACGGCAGCCATAGCACCCCCGCTGCAGCTCAGTCCCACACTCCTATAGCTCATGGGCTGAAAGACCCCATACATCTCTCTGGGACTCAGGTTCTTCATCTGTAAAGCGAGGATGTGAACGTATAACAGCAAATAAGCTGGCTGAAGTGTCTCATACCCAGCCTGACATACAGTAGCTACACAACAAATGTTAAAATGTCTCTAACACTATAGCTCATGGGCTGAAAGACCCCATACATCTCTCTGGGACTCAGGTTCTTCATCTGTAAAGCGAGGATGTGAACGTATAACAGCAAATAAGCTGGCTGAAGTGTCTCATACCCAGCCTGACATACAGTAGCTACACAACAAATGTTAAAATGTCTCTAACTGACCCCTGGTCAAAATGTGCAAAATTATAGGTATAAGATTGATAAGACTGGGACTTCCCTGTTGGTTCAGTGGTTAAGAATCTGCCTGCCAATCCAGAGGACACAGGTTTGATCCCTGGTCCAGGAAGATCTCATGTGCCACAGAGCAACCAAGGCTGCGTCCTGGGTAAAGAATCCTGCCTGCAATGCAGGAGACATGGGAGATGGGGATTCAGTCCCTGGGTCTGGAAATGGCAACCCACTCCAGTATTCTTGCCTGGAAAATCCCATGGAAAGAGGAGCCTGGTGGGCTACCGTCCCTACCCTGGTGGGTCACAGAGAGTTGGACGTAACTGAGTGATCAAGCAACAGCAATCACAACCATTGAGCCCATACTCTGGAGCCTGCTCAGCGCAACAGGAGAAGCCACTGCAGTGAGAAGCCTGCCCGATGAAATCAAGAGTAGCCCCCACTCACCACAGCCAGGGAGAGCCCGGGTGCAGCAGCGGGGACTCAAGGCAGTCCACAAATAAAGGAATAATCTTCAAAAGACCAAGACTGATCATTTATGGGGATGTAGGGGTGGGAATTCCAGCTGAGCTACTGCAAATCCTAAAAGATGATGCTGTGAAAGTGCTGCACTCAAGATGCCAGCAAATTTGGAAAACTCAGCAGTGGTCACAGGACTGGAAAAGGTGTTTTCATTCCAATCCCAAAGAAAGACAGTGCCAAAGAATGCTCAAACTACCACACAATGGCACTCATCTCACACACTGGCAAAGTAATGCTCAAAATTCTCCAAGCCAGGCTTCAACAGTACATGAACTGTGAACTTCCAGATGTTCAAGCTGGATTTTGAAAAGACAGAGGAACCAGAGATCAAATTGCCAACATTCGTTGGATCGTTGAAAAAGCAAGAGAGCTCCAGAAAAAAAATCTGCTTTATTGACTATGCCAAAGCCTTTAACCTATGTGGATCACAACATACTGTGGAAAATTCTGGAAGAGATGGGAATACCAGACCACCTGGCCTGCCTCCTGAGAAATCTGTATGCAGGTCAAGAAGCAACAGTTAGAACTGGACATGGAACAACAGACTGGTCCCAAATGGGGAAAGGGATATGTCAAGGCTGTATTGTCACCCTGCTTATTTAACTTATATGCAGAGTACATCATGTGAAATGCTGGGCTGGTTGAAGCACAAGCTGGAATCAAGATTGCTGGGAGAAATATCAATAACCTCAGATATGCAGATGACACCACCCTTATGGCAGAAAGTGAAGAGGAACTAAAGAGCTTCTTAATGAAAGTGAAAGAGGAGAGTGAAAAAGCTGGTTTAAAACTCAACAGTCAAAAAACTAAGATCATAGCATCCAGTCCCATCATTCCATGGCAAATAGATGGAGAAACAATGGAAACAGTGAGAGACTTTATTTCCTTGGGCTCAAAAATCAACTGCAGATGGTGACCACAGCCATGAAATTAAAAGAACACTTGCTCCTTGGAAGAAAAGTTATGACCAACCTAGATAACATATTAAAAAGCAGAGACACTACTTTGCTGACAAATGTCCATCTAGTCAAAGCTATGGTTTTTCCAGTAGTCATGTATGGATGTGAGAGTTGGACCATAAAGAAACCTGAGCATTGAAGAATTGATCCTTTTGAACTGTGGTGTTGGAAAAGACTCTTGAGAGTCCCTTAGACTGCACGGAGATTCAACCAGTCCATCCTAAAGGAAATCAGTCCTGAATATTCATTGGAAGACTGATGCTGTAGCTGAAACTCCAATACTTTACTTTGTCCACCTGATGCAAAGAACTGACTGATTGGAAAAGACCCTGATGCTGGGAAAGACTGAAGGTAGGAGGAGAAGGGGATGACAGAGGATTGGATTGTTGGATGGTATCACCAACTCGATGGACATGAGTTTGAGCAAGCTCTGGGAGTTGGTGATGGACAAGGAAGCCTGGCATGCCGCACAGTCCACGGCGTTGCAAAGAATCGGACACGTCTGAGTGACTGAACTGAACTGAACTGAAGTGATGGGTATCATCAGCAATACTGTCTGGTATATTTGAAGTTTGCTGAAAGAGTAGGTCTTAAAAGTTCTCATCATGAGCAAAAAAATTATTTGTGACTATGTGAGGTGATGGATGTTAACTAGATTTTGTGGTAATCATTTCACAATATATGCATATACAAAATCATTATTTTGTACAACTTAAACTATTACAAGGTTATATATCAATTGTATATTAGTCATTCAGTCGTGTCTGACTCTTTGCAACACCATGAAGTGTAGCCCATCAGGTTCCTCTGTCCATGGAATTCTTCAGGCAAGAATATTGGAGTTGCCATTTTGGAGAGCAATATTGGGTTGCCATTCCCTTCTCCAAGGGATCTTCCCTACTCAGGGATCCGACCCGAGTTTCCTGCATTACAGGCAGATACTTTACCATCTGAGCCACCAGGGAAGCCACTATATATCAGTTATATCTCAATAAAACTGGGGGAAACTGCGTGAAATTTAGAACTTTGGAAAACTTGTATTCACTACCATGAGCTGTGGTAGTTTCCCAGGACTTAAAGACTTTGCTGATGGGACTACGGGTGATAACCAGTGAGTATAATTGTCTACACAAAATGAAATATGTTAACATTTGGAATATCGACATAACTTGCTAAAGCAATGCTTTTTAAATATCCATTAAAAAAAAAAATTCTGTTTGGTAGCTGTCCCAATCCAAGTTCAACATATCTGTGAAAGAAGGTTTAGTCTATTTT
The DNA here is from genome assembly GCA_006410675.1 of Oreotragus oreotragus. Classification (NCBI taxonomy): domain Eukaryota; kingdom Metazoa; phylum Chordata; class Mammalia; order Artiodactyla; family Bovidae; genus Oreotragus; species Oreotragus oreotragus. The sequence continues at coordinate 111,428 of SJYX01018591.1, read as the reverse complement.
AAACTGGAGGTAAGATTTTACTTATTTTAATATAAAGTGTCAAATGAAAAATAAGCAGTCAGACAACGTTGTGGACCCAGACAAGCAAATGCCGAAAAGATTGGTTTGGCCCCTAGAAGTCAGACTAGACCCGTGTTCCCTGGTGGGTCACACAGTAGAGAATCTGCCTGAAATACAGGAGACCCAGGTTCGATCCCTGGGTCAGGAAGATCCCCTGGAGAAGGGAATGGCAACCCACTCTGGTATTCTTGCCTGGAGAATCCCGTGGACAGAGGAGCCTGCTGGGCTCCCACGGAGTCTCAAAGAGTCAGATACAACTGAGTGGCTAACACTCACTCAAGCCACATTAGGCATTTCTGGCTCTTCTGTCTTGTTTTAAATTGGTTCAGTTCAGAACAGGGGCAGCTTTTGGAAGCCCGATCCTACCATAATGGCATGCTACTTTTCCAAAATGTATAATTCTGGCCATCTGTCCACAAAGACAACAAGATTGTTTTGTTAATTTAAAATGTATATTAATGTTTCTTAAAAGGGTCTGTGGTGATTGGGCAGATGTCCAAAGAGTGTTTGAATTTCTTGTATTTTCTGAATTTTCTAAAGTAAAATACTTTCTTGAGTTTCTTGAATTTCTTTTGTTTTTTAAGTTAAAAAAAATTTTTTTTCCAGCCCAAGGGAATAGGAGAAAGTTTACTTAACTTTTCTTGGTCTCAATTTTCTTATTATTACAGTGGAAATTGATAACAGTTTTTACATGAGGTTATTTTGAGGACTCAATGAGATTAATTCTTGTAACTTAGTTAGCATTGTGCCTGACCCCTAATAAATACTCAACAAATGTTTTGTTATTGTTTTAGTATACTATCATCAACTTTACTGACAGGTAGCCAAGCCATCATTCATCCTACTTGCTATCTAAAGGAAGATCCCTTAGATTATGAACACAATATTAGCAGTAAAATAGCATTAAAAGAGAAGGATAATTGGGAATTCCCCTGTGGTCCAGTGGTTAAGACTCCACTCTCACATCACAGAGGGCACAGGTTCAACCTCTGGTCAGGGAACTCAGATCCCACATGCCCTGCAGTGACCCTCCCCAATATAATAACAATTATTATTATAAAAATACAGATTTCCAGCTCCACTGCAGACTTAAAAAAAAGAGAGAAGGAGAAATTAAGAATAACAAACAAAATACTGTAAAGCTCTGTTTTAAAAAAACAAAACAAAACTCTATTTCTATGAAAAGGACTGCTGCTGCTGCTAAGTCGCTGCAGTCATGTCCAACTCTGTGCGACCCTAAAGACGGCAGCCCACCAGGCTCCCCCGTCCCTGGGAGTCTCCAGGCAAGAACACTGGAGTGGGTTGCCATTTCCTTCTCCAATGCATGAAAGTGAAAAGTGAAAGTGAAGTCTCTCAGTTGTGCCCAACTCTTAGTGACCCCATGGACTGCAGCCCACCAGGCTCCCCACGGGATTTTCCAGGCAAGAGGACTGGAGTGGGGTGCCATCGCCTTCTCCATGAAAAGGACTAAGAAATCTCAAAAACTAAGATAATGAATATTCAGTGTGCTCTGTAATTAGAACTCCTCTTTTATTCTACATCCTAAATACTCAATAAATAGACTTTCCTGGTGGTCCAGTGGTTAAGAAACTCTGTGCTTCCATTACAGAGGGCATAGGATCAATACCTGGTTGGAAAATTAAGATCCCACATGCCACATGATGAGGAAAAAAAGAAAAAAAAGTTGAAAAACAACCCCCAAATACTCAATATCTACTACTTTGTGGTGTCAACTGCTAATTTGAATTAAACTTTCCATAGTTCTAATGTATTTTTCCATATGTATAATTGATCTTTTCCAGCTCTATAGAGGTATAACTGACAAACTGATAAGAAAAAATATGTTAAGTATATAATTGAGGACTGGATTTCTAAGGTTCCAGAATGATGGGATCCATAGTCCAGAGATGGAGTAGCCCCTTGTTACTCAAACTGTGGCCCACAGAGCAAGAAACTTTTTATTACCTAATAATAAATGTTAGTTTGTTAATTATAAATGAATAATTACCTGTATTATTAAGAATGCAGAATCTCAGGCCCAAGCATAAATCTACTGACTCAGAATCTACCATTTAACAGGAACTGAAGACAGTCCTGCCATTTAATGAAATGTAGCTTAGAGGTCATCTCCAACCTCTTTAGCCTGAGTATCTGCATTTGAAAGAGACACAGTGGCTCAGATCATAAAGAATCTGCCTCTAATGCAGGAGACCTGGATTCGATCCCTGGGTCAGAAAGCCCCTGGAGGAGAAAATGGCAACCCACTCCAGTATTCTTGCCTGGAGCATCCCATGGACAGAGGAGCCTGGTGGGCTACAGTCTAAGAGGTTGCAAAGAATCAGACACGACTGAGCGACTAACCCTTTCTTTCAATGAAGGCAGAGTGTGAGGAGTGAGAGTCAGCTCAGAGGGCCTGGAAAACAGGTGATAATAGTCATGCTGGGCAAGTGCAGGCCCCATGACCTAGTTAATGAACCTTTTCTGTGGTCCTTACCTCCTAATTAAGAGCTCCATTTTGGAGCTTGCCTTCTCCTAGATCTCACAGCCAGGTGTTTGGCCTGTGTCCTATCAGGAGCTCTTGTATTGTTTCTAAGAAAAGATATCTCTTCTGGGCATTTTAAAAACTGAAGTATAGTTGGTTTACGATGTTGTGTTAGTTTCAGCAGAGAAGGCGATGGCAGCCCACTCCAGTGCTCTTGCCTGGAAAGTCCCATGGACAGAGGAGCCTGGTGGGCTGCAGTCCATGGGGTCGATAAGAGTCAGCACGACTGAGCGACTTCCCTTTCACTTTCACTTTCCTGCTTTGGAGAAGGCAATGGCATCCCACTCCGGTGTTCTTGCCTGGAGAATCCCAGAGACAAAGGAGCCTGGTGGACTGTCGTCTATGGGGTCGCACAGAGTCGGACATGACTGAAGCGACTCAGCAGCAGCAGCAGTTTCAGGTGTACAGCAAAATGGTCCATATACATATGTGTGTATGTGCGTTTAGTCACGCAGTCTCATCCGACTCTTTGCTGGTCCTTCGGACTGTTCCCAACTAGACTCCTCTTTCCATGGGATTTTTCAGGCAAGAATACTGGAGTGGGTTGCCATTTCCTTCTCTAAAGGGTCCTTCCAACCCAGGAATCGAACCTGTGTCTCTTGCATTGCAGGCGGATGCTTTTACCTGCTGAGTCATTCAGGGAAGCTTATATATATATATACATACAAGACTCTAATATATATATAGGTTTTTTTCCTTATAGGTTATTACAAAATATTGACTATAATTCCCTGTGCTATACAGTAGGTCCTTGTTGATTACCTATTTTGTATATATTAGCACATAGATGCTAATCCCCAATTCTTAATTTATCCTTCTTCCCATTCCCTTTTGGTAATCATAAGTTTGTTTTCAGTCTTCTGGGTATTTTTGAGACTGAGAGTTGATCTTTTTTTTTCCTTTTTGGCCACATGTGGCCATGTGGGATCTTAGATCCCTGACCAGAGATCAACTCACAGCCCCTCCAGTGGAAGCATGGAGTCTTAACCACTGGGTTTCTGGGGAAGTCCCGAGATTGATGGGTAATCATGGACAGACATAGACTCCTAGAAGTTGAACATGGACTGAGTGTCGGAGATTTTACAGGCTATTTGGTGATGCCAGAAGCTGTAGAGAAAAGTGTGGCTCAAAATTCTGTTATTAGGTATGGGGGTGCAGGTTGTTATGGTGATGGTAAACTGACTGGACAGATGTTGAAATAATGGGAGAAAAAAATCACAGCGTATATTCTTTGAATCATGTCTGAGGAAGTCATAGATGGCTCCCATGGGGCTGACAGTCAGCGTTAAGTCAGCAATTGCAATAGTAATACATTTATGATCTTAGTTTCTCCCTCAAGGCATCTAAACTCTGACCTTTAAAATAAAACCAAACAATATAGTAAGCTTTTATTTGCACAGCGCTTTATGACTTCTGTAGCACTTTTTAGGCATTCATTTATTTACCAAATATTTATTTGAGAATATGCTCTGTATCAGAAACTGGACCAGATATTGGGATGAAAATGGTGAATGGCACAAACATAGGTGCTGCTCTCTATGGAATTTACATGGACGGGGCTTTACACTATAGTGAGTCTGGCTGAATTCTGTTGCTCATTTACAGTCACTGTGCTAAACACAATAACCCCAAAGAATCCTCATAACGATTCTTTGAAGTTGAGACTTTTACCCTCTCCTCTACCCAGATAGTCTTGATGGGAATACCCAAAATTGAAGTTCAGGTAACTAATCCAAAGAGATCTGGGGAGCTGTTAGTGGGCCAAGGAAGAAGCCAAGTTCTTGACTCTGAGATGCTNGGGCTACAGTCTAAGAGGTTGCAAAGAATCAGACACGACTGAGCGACTAACCCTTTCTTTCAATGAAGGCAGAGTGTGAGGAGTGAGAGTCAGCTCAGAGGGCCTGGAAAACAGGTGATAATAGTCATGCTGGGCAAGTGCAGGCCCCATGACCTAGTTAATTAACCTTTTCTGTGGTCCTTACCTCCTAATTAAGAGCTCCATTTTGGAGCTTGCCTTCTCCTAGATCTCACAGCCAGGTGTTTGGCCTGTGTCCTACCAGGAGCTCTTGTATTGTTTCTAAGAAAAGATATCTCTTCTGGGCATTTTAAAAACTGAAGTATAGTTGGTTTACGATGTTGTGTTAGTTTCAGCAGAGAAGGCGATGGCAGCCCACTCCAGTGCTCTTGCCTGGAAAGTCCCATGGACAGAGGAGCCTGGTGGGCTGCAGTCCATGGGGTCGATAAGAGTCAGCACGACTGAGCGACTTCCCTTTCACTTTCACTTTCCTGCTTTGGAGAAGGCAATGGCATCCCACTCCGGTGTTCTTGCCTGGAGAATCCCAGAGACAAAGGAGCCTGGTGGACTGTCGTCTATGGGGTCGCACAGAGTCGGACATGACTGAAGCGACTCAGCAGCAGCAGCAGTTTCAGGTGTACAGCAAAATGGTCCATATACATATGTGTGTATGTGCGTTTAGTCACGCAGTCTCATCCGACTCTTTGCTGGTCCTTCGGACTGTTCCCAACTAGACTCCTCTTTCCATGGGATTTTTCAGGCAAGAATACTGGAGTGGGTTGCCATTTCCTTCTCTAAAGGGTCCTTCCAACCCAGGAATCGAACCTGTGTCTCTTGCATTGCAGGCGGATGCTTTTACCTGCTGAGTCATTCAGGGAAGCTTATATATATATATACATACAAGACTCTAATATATATATAGGTTTTTTTCCTTATAGGTTATTACAAAATATTGACTATAATTCCCTGTGCTATACAGTAGGTCCTTGTTGATTACCTATTTTGTATATATTAGCACATAGATGCTAATCCCCAATTCTTAATTTATCCTTCTTCCCATTCCCTTTTGGTAATCATAAGTTTGTTTTCAGTCTTCTGGGTATTTTTGAGACTGAGAGTTGATCTTTTTTTTTCCTTTTTGGCCACATGTGGCCATGTGGGATCTTAGATCCCTGACCAGAGATCAACTCACAGCCCCTCCAGTGGAAGCATGGAGTCTTAACCACTGGGTTTCTGGGGAAGTCCCGAGATTGATGGGTAATCATGGACAGACATAGACTCCTAGAAGTTGAACATGGACTGAGTGTCGGAGATTTTACAGGCTATTTGGTGATGCCAGAAGCTGTAGAGAAAAGTGTGGCTCAAAATTCTGTTATTAGGTATGGGGGTGCAGGTTGTTATGGTGATGGTAAACTGACTGGACAGATGTTGAAATAATGGGAGAAAAAAATCACAGCGTATATTCTTTGAATCATGTCTGAGGAAGTCGTAGTTGGCTCCCATGGGGCTGACAGTCAGCGTTAAGTCAGCAATTGCAATAGTAATACATTTATGATCTCAGTTTCTCCCTCAAGGCATCTAAACTCTGACCTTTAAAATAAAACCAAACAATATAGTAAGCTTTTATTTGCACAGCGCTTTATGACTTCTGTAGCACTTTTTAGGCATTCATTTATTTACCAAATATTTATTTGAGAATATGCTCTGTATCAGAAACTGGACCAGATATTGGGATGAAAATGGTGAATGGCACAAACATAGGTGCTGCTCTCTATGGAATTTACAATGCACAGCGCTTTATGACTTCTGTAGCACTTTTTAGGCATTCATTTATTTACCAAATATTTATTTGAGAATATGCTCTGTATCAGAAACTGGACCAGATATTGGGATGAAAATGGTGAATGGCACAAACATAGGTGCTGCTCTCTATGGAATTTACATGGACGGGGCTTTACACTATAGTGAGTCTGGCTGAATTCTGTTGCTCATTTACAGTCACTGTGCTAAACACAATAACCCCAAAGAATCCTCATAACGATTCTTTGAAGTTGAGACTTTTACCCTCTCCTCTACCCAGATAGTCTTGATGGGAATACCCAAAATTGAAGTTCAGGTAACTAATCCAAAGAGATCTGGGGAGCTGTTAGTGGGCCAAGGAAGAAGCCAAGTTCTTGACTCTGAGATGCTCATCCATCAAGAGCTTGATCTGTACGTATTCTGACGATGGCAATGAAGCTGAGCCTTAAAGGCTGAGCAGGGTTTGGGAGACAGAGAACATTCCAGAAAGTAGAGCTAGTGTCTAAGCTGGAAAAGGTGATGAAAGGACAGTGCCCCTTGGGGAAGCGATCATTTCTGGAGTTAAAAGTTGAGACCTGCAGATGAGTACTGCCTTTGGTAAAGGGCGGGCATTGTCCATGATGGCCAGAGCAAGGCTGGGAAAGTTCTCGGATGCCATTCCAAGCAGTTTAGTCCTTTATCTTTTAGGCAACAGGAAGTGCTCAATTCACAAGAGAGTGATGAGACCACAGTTCTTTTTAAGTGAGATCACTACCCCAGGAAGATGCAAGATAAATTAGGCACCCTTTGGGAGGGATGGCGAGCAGTCCAAAAAAAAAAAAGAAAGAAAGAGTTGGATAGAAAGCTGTTGCTGTACCCACTCCCAGGCTCTCCACCTTTTTGCATAATGAGTTCAGCATTGCTTCTCAAAGTTTAACATAACTCGAATCCCTGGGAAAATAATGTTAAAATGCAAATTCTGATTGAATAGGTCGGAGGTGGGGCATAAGATCTTGCATTTATTAAAAAAATAATGCTATTTATGTATTTCTGATTGTCTCGGGTCTGTGCTGCTGCACAGGCTTTTTTCTTGTTGCCGTGAGTGGGGGAAGCTCTCTGGCTGCGGTGTCGGGCTTCTCATTGTGGGGACTTCTCTTGTTGTGGAACACGGACTCTAGGTCTTGCAGGCTTCAGTATTTGTGGTGCATGGACTCAGTAGTTGGGCTTTAGAGCCCTGATTCAATAATGGTGGCACATGGTTTAGTTGCTCTGTGGCATGTGGGATCTTCCCCGACCAGGGATCAAACCTATGTCTCCTGCATTGGCAGGTGGATTCTTTACCACTGAGCCACCTGGGAAGCCTGAAATCTTGCATTTCTAACAGGATCTCAGGTGATGTAGATGCTGCTTCTCTGGGGACCTCACTGCGTAGCAAGATGTACAGAACAATGACAGTGAACAAGGGTACACAGGGCTCCTACTATGCACCAGCAACTTTGCTGAGCCCTTTGAGCTACCAGTTCATTCAGTTCCCTTAACCAAGAGACAGGACTCTTGGTAAAACATGGGTTTTACTGATAAAGGAAATGGATCTCAGAGGGGTTAGGCATCTTGTTCAGAGTCACACAGGCATTTTAACCCAGTCCCTCTGAAATTTTTCTGCCATAAAGAGGACACAGGATGCAGTCAAAAGCTCAGGAACTTAATAAATTTAGATGCTTTCCTCAGAAACCGTCACCACACAGAGACCACGAGAAAAAGTCAATCATTACTCATATCCAGAAAGGAAGGAAGAAGCAGTTTTCTCTTTTTATCTTGTGACCAAAAGGGGTTCCTTTAAGGAACAAGCCTGCAAGATAGCAGGTGAAGATAGGGAAGTGCACGAGATGCCAGCCTATGAAGCAACCTTCTTGAAATGCTAACGTCTGAAGCCTCAGCATCTTGGTGCTGTGGGGCAGGGATGAGAAGGAAGCAGCTAGTGGGGCCACGGAGGGCAAAGAGCCGCTTGTTTCTCGCGTAAATGCTCGGGGTTGAGGACAAGGCCTGGCAGGAGGCCCAGGAATGTCTCATTTTCTATTGTGGGCGATTTCAGGGTGCAGGGAGCACTCCAGTCATGTTAAATAATATGCTATTGCGACATCCATGCCTGGGTTTTCCCGCTTTCTCTGGCCAGATCTGGAGAGTGAATCAAAGAATCACAGAGAGAGGCAGTGTTTAGAGTCCAGGCAGAAAAATCCCATGGAAGAAACAAGAGAGAGTGACTGAGGAGGGTTCTGACGGTCCCTCTATCCCCCTCCAGGAGAGGCTGGCTGGCTCCAAAATTTGTGCTGACCCCGGGGCAGGAAGCACCCCAAATGCCACAAGTCCATTGTGACCCCATGACTGTAGCCTGCCAGGCTCTTCTGTCCATGGGATTTCCCAGGCAAGAATACTGCAGTGTGTTGCCATTTCCTTCTCCAAGGGAACTTCCCGACCCAGGGATCAAACCCGGGACCCCTGCATTGCAGGCAGATTCTTCACCATCTGAGTCACTAGGGAAGCCCTAAGTGCCACAAGGCAGTGCTTTGAGAACCAGTATTGTGGCACTAGAGGTAGAGAACTCCCCTGCCAATGCAGGCAGTGTGAGAAACACAGGTTTGATCCCTGGGTCAGGAAGATCCCCTGGAGTAGGAAGTGACAATCCACTCCAGTATTCTTGCCTGGAAAAACTCCATGGACAGAAGAGCTTGGCGGGCTATCGTCCTTGGGGCTGCAAAAAGTCAGACATGACTGAGTGGTGAATGAAAATGAAAAAGCTGGGGAGACAAGACAGGCGGCTGTATGTGAACCACTAGCCACAGAATTGTCTAGAATTATCTAGCACTTCTTTTTTTAATTTTTTATTGGAGTGTCGTTGGCTTATAATGTTGTGTTAGTTCCTGCTGTCCAGCCTAGTGAATCAGTTATGCGTATACATATATCCACTTTTTTAAAGATTCTTTTCCTACACTGGCCATTACAGAGTACTGAGTAGAATTCCCTGTGCTGAATGGTAGGTCCTTCTTAGTTATCTATTTCATATGCAGTAATGTGTGTGTGTCAATCGGTGTCCAGACCTCACTATGGACCTGGTGAATTAAAATTTGGGGAAGTGAGGGTGGATCTTATTTTTAACAAATTTTCCAGTTGGTTCCTACTCACTTTGAAGTTTGGGAAATACTCATAAACCCCATTAACAAAATGAGGAACATGCACAAGAGTATAGCTTCTGCAGTCACATAAACCCAGACGTGATCCGCAGCCCTATAGCCGTGTGATTTGCTTTGCCAGTCCCTTGACTTCATGGGCTTCCCTGGTGGGTCAGACGGTAAAGCATCTGCCCACAACGCGGGAGACCCGGGTTTGATCCCTGGGTTGGGGAGATCCCCTGGAGAAGGAAATGGCAACCCACTCCAGTATTCTTGCCTGGAAAATCCCATGGACTGAGGAGCTTGATAGGCTACAGCCCATGGGGTCGCAAAGAGTCGGACATGACTGAGCAACTTCACTTTCACTTGACTTCATGGACTCCCATCCGTTGATGGGTTTATGATGTCCGCTGCTGAGGGCTGTTTTGAGGGTCACATGAGCTGGGGGTCTGCAAGTGCCTGCTACATGCAAGGTGACCAATGCATACTCGTGGACTTAAATCCAGCATCTCCCCGTCTTGTGTCTTGTTGAAATAGCCTTGGTTGCTCATCTACCCAGGACATCTGCAGTTGGTGAGTGGAAGGCTATGGAGAGACTGGTGAGAACTCAGATGATATAGTCGGATTTATTCCCACCCTATTTGCCTGTTAATAGGCTTTGAGGTGGATGTGAAAAATCAGGACCCCAACAGCCTGGGATATATGCTAACTCTAACAAGATGCATTTTAACAGGGACGGGAAAGATACTGACCTTGTACTTCACAGATTTAAGTGCAAACAACAGGGCTTGGCCGTCTACCACGTGGCATTAGTAGTGGAAAAGTGAGGGTGCCTTGGACTGCACTACTAGAGGTATAAGCTTTGGAATGAGGGGGTAAGAGACTCGCTTTTCTTTCTCTGCTTGTCAGCAGAGCCTTTAGACCTTCCTACACTGTGAGTGTCATGGATAGTAGGTCTTATCTTTTGAGGAGAGGAAAGAGGGTGATGGAAGGAGCCAAGACTGTATGTCTGGGTAGCAGTTTCAGTAGTAGAAAAACTCAGCATAAAGAAAAAGAAGCAAAGTAATTGCTGTATATGATGGTCTGAAAGTATGAGCTGGGGGAATGAGAAAGTGAACTGAACAGATTTAGGAAGAGTGGGTGGAAATGGCCAAGACACAGACTTCAGTCTCTCATACGGAAGAACTTAAGCAGTAACTGCTGCTACTGAGCCCTTCCACCAAGTATGCTGAATTGCTTAGTTATCTGTCTTCCAACAGCCTTGCCAAGCTGGCATTCCTGTCTCCATATTTCAGATGAGCAAACAGGTTTAGATAGAGGAAGTGACTTGGCAAAGTCACACAGATCAGAAGGGTGAGGTCAAGAACTAAACCTCTAGACGCTGAAGACACTGCCCTGCTGAGCTGGGCTGTTAATCTGACAAGCAGAGGAGGCTGGAGATGGAATGCGGTTGCCCTGAAAGGTAGTGAGTCCCCCGTCATTGAAGGTGACCATCTGTCAAGGACTGTATGGAAGGGACTCAATAAAGACAGTTCGGTTGATGCTAGAAATAAAGGCTTTAGACTCTGGAATCCTATGCCACTTTAAGATCCCTTGTGCTGTTTCACAGATCTAATATAGCTCAAGTGCTTGTCATGGGGCCAGGTATCTGCAGTGAGGTCTGACAGATGATGGCTTTTAAAATGGGCTGGAGAATTTCTAGTGGTTGAGAATTCACCTTTCAATGCAGGGGATGTGGGTTTGATCCCTGGTTGGGGAAACAGGATCCCACAGGCCATGCATGGGGCAGCTAAGCCCACGAGCCACAACTCAAGAGTCAGCCTACTGCAATAAAGATGCCACATGGAGCAACCAAGACCTAACACAGCCAAATAAATATTAAATTAAAATGGGCTGGAGTCACTAGCGATGTCCTTGAAGTTTCCCTCATCCTCTGTAATTCCCTACCCAAATATGCAAAGGTAATTGTCCCCTGTTTATCATACATGGCCCAAGCCTTCCTTCCTCCATTCTTGAGATTCCTTAGAATCAGTTTTGACTTTAACTACCTTCTTCCAGGTACCTGCTACCGACGAGGAGTTTCATTCTCGCGCTTGGTAGGGAGGACTTCTATGCTAGGTTAAACCAGGATTCCCAGTGAGCATGGAAGAACACCACGCGTGAAAGTTGCAGGAAAGAGTATGGCTGCGGGTTTGAACCTAGTGCCTCACACTGCTTCATGAACATCTTGTGTAAATCACTTAACCAAATGGGGCCTCAGTGTTCAGAAGACTGAGTGGGATTATCAATACCTCATAAAACTAGGCAGAATCTAGAAGGTCATACATATGCTTAGAACTATGCACGTGCTCTGGAAAGACCTCAGAAGACCCTAAACTCTCACCTCTGCCTAATCTTCAGGCACTGAGCAAACAGGAAGTTAAAGAATCAGGAGGTATAAAGTAGATATATTTGAAATTTGCCAGTCTGAGGAACAGAATGAAAAAAAGAAAAAAATAAACAAAACTTTGAGACTTGTGGGGCTTTCCTGGTGGTTCAGCTGGTAAAGAATCCTCCTGCCATGTGGGAGACCTGAGTTTGATCCCTAAGTTGGGAAGATCCCCTGGAGAAGGGAATGGCTACCCACTCCAGTGTTCTGGCCTGGAGAATTCCATGGACTGTATAGTCCCTGGGGTCCCAAACAGTCAGTCACAAAGTGAAGAAACTTTCCCCTTCTTTCACTTTGAAACGNCTGCCATGTGGGAGACCTGAGTTTGATCCCTAAGTTGGGAAGATCCCCTGGAGAAGGGAATGGCTACCCACTCCAGTGTTCTGGCCTGGAGAATTCCATGGACTGTATAGTCCCTGGGGTCCCAAACAGTCAGTCACAAAGTGAAGAAACTTTCCCCTTCTTTCACTTTGAAACGTATGGGACAGCAAAGAATGAATCAACATATGCCTAATGGGACTCTCAAAGAGAGAGAGAAGAAATATTTGAGTAAACAATGGCCTGAAAACCCCCAAATTTGATGAAAATCATTAATCTACATGTCCAATAATCTCAACAAACTGCAGATAAATTTAATGAGATACTCTTAACCAACCTATCAAAATCCAAAGACAATAAGGTAATTTGAAAACAGCAAGAGGGATGTTAATTCATCACATATTAAAGATGCTTAATAGGATTAACAGCTGATTCGTCATCAAAAACTACATCAGCCAGAAGCAGTGGTATGATTTATTCGAAGAGCTGAAATAAAAACTATCAACCAGTTCTACACTGGACAAAACTATCCTTCAAAAGTGGAAGAGAAATTAAGACATTCTCAGATAAATAAAAGCGGAGAGATTTTTCTGCTAGCAAACCTATCTTACAAGAAATACGAAGGAGAGTCTCTCAGGCTGAAATAAGACACTGAACAGAAACTAGAATTGACATGGAAAAATAAAGGGCACCGGCAAAAGTAACTACACAGGTCAATAGAAAACACAATAGCTATTTGTGTGCGTGTGCTTTTTCAATTTTTCATATTTTTGTGTTTTGTCTGTAATTTTCATTTCTATTTTCCTCCTATATGATCTAAGACATTATTCAAAGTGATTAACAATAAATAAGTGCTGATAGATATATAATGTATGTAGATGTGATTTTCGTGACAATAATAGGAAAAAGGGGGAATAAAGAATGAAGCTACATAGAAACAATATTTTGTATACTACTGAACTTAATATTAATCGAAACTTAGTCTGTTGTGAATTAAAATGTTCATTTCAATCCACAAAAACACATGTACTAAGAAAATAAAATTTTGAAAGAATAGTGAAAGAGAAGACAAGGAAATTTGAAAGGTGCACTAGAAAATATCCATTTAACAGAAAAGAAAGTATATTGGAGCCGTGGCTCAGACAGTAAAGAATCTGCCTGCAATGCAGGTGGCCTGGGTTCAACCCCTGGGTCAGGAAGATCCCCTGGAGAAGGGAATGGCAGCCCACTCCAGTGTTCTTGCCTGGAGAATCGCATGAACAGAAGAGCCTGGCAGAAAATAAATGTTTAAAAGAATAGCGAAAAGAAAAAAAAGACAAGAAAGGTGCAGGTGCACTAGCAAGTACCCACTGAAAAGAAAGTATAGAGGAATAGAATAAAAGAGATATAAAACATATATAAAACAAAGAACAACACGGCATTTTAAAATCCTGTCTCATCAGTAATTACATTAAATGCAGATGGATTGAGCACTGTAAAAGGCTGAGTTTGGCAGGACGGATTAGAAGAGCATGGCCTTCAAAGATGTAAAAAGAAACATACAGCAGTGCAATGAGCTCACTAAAACATGCTCAACACCATTAGTCATTAGAGAAATGCAAATCAAAACCGAGATGAAGCCTCACTTTGGACACACAAGGATGGCCATAATCAAAAAAGCGGATGACTGCAGTGTTGAAGAGAATGTGGAGAAACCGGAACCCTCATATATAGCTGCTAAAATGGTGCAGCCACTACAGACAACGTTTGGCGGTTTCTCAAAAATCAGACGTAGAGTTAACATATTACCCTGCAGTTTTCTACTCAGGGAAACTAACCAAGAGAACTGAAAACATATGTTTCAAAATAGAAACTTGTACACAGATGTTGATAGATTCATTATTCACATTAGCCAGGAAGTAGAAACAAACCAAGTGTCCATCCACTGAGGAAAGAAAATGTAGTCTATCCATTCAGTAGTTATCATTTAGCCATAAAAAGGAGTGAAGCACTGATAGCTGTTACAGCATAAATAAATCTGGAAACTATTATGCTGAGTGAAAGAAGCCCATTACAAAATGCTCCAGATTGCATGTGAAATGTCCAGAAGGGAAAAATTAATAGAGACAGAAAATAGATCAGTGGTTGCCAAGAGCTGGGAGCAGAGAGTGCATGTATTATTGAATGTGGAGTGATTTTTTTTGGAGGGGCAAAAACATTCCGGAATTAAATAATGGTAATTGTTGAGCAACTTTATAAATATACTAAAACCACTGAACTGTACAGTTTAAAGAGGTGAATACTACTAATATGTGAATAAAATCTCAGTGTTTAAAAAAGCTATAGGATAATACATGTACACCCCTGAATATCCTTTGGCATAGAAGTGGTATTCAGTGAATATTTATTTTCTTTTCTTCTTCCTGTTCATCTCCCAGTGTGGTTTTTTAAAGAAGTCAGCCTGGTCTGTTCGCCGCTGAGAACCTCTGCCTGGTGGCGTCAGCTTATTGGACTGAAAGTCAAGTTTATAGTCTCGATTTCCTGAAAGCCTGATGTCTCCGTGGCCTCAGGCTCACTTTCATGACTTACAGGCAAATCTCAGATCATCAGAGCTGGAAATCACTCAAAAATTCTGCCAACATTCTCCACCCTCAGTTAGCAAAGATGAGGCTTGTTGGCACCCAGAGAAAGTGAACACTGGTCCCAAAGGAAAAGAAAATGTACTGAAAACAAAGAGAAACCATTCTCCAGCTTATCAGGTGACAGAGGAGGCCTGTGATTCCATGTGGCAAAGTATTTTCAGGGCCCAGCTGTTGTTCAGGCGCTCAGTCATGTCTGACTGTTTTTCGACCCCATAGACTGCAGCACACCAGGTTTCCCTGTCCTTCACCATCTCCCAGAGTTTGCTCAAACTCATGTCATTGAGTCAATGATGACATCCAACCATCTCATCCTCTGTTGTCCCCTTCTCCTCCTGCCTTCAATCTTTCCCAGCCATCAGGGTCTTTTCTAATGAGTCGGCTCTTCACATCAGATGGTGAAAGTGTTGGAGCTTCAGCTTCAGCATCAGTCCTTCCAATGAACATTCAGGGTTTATCTCCTTGAGGATGGACTGGTTGGATCTCCTTGCAGTCCAAGGGACTCTCAAGGGTCTTCTCCAACAGCCCAGTTACAAAGCATCAATTCTTTGGTGCTCAGGCTTCTTTATGATCCAGTTCTCACAACAATATGACTNTGAACATTCAGGGTTTATCTCCTTGAGGATGGACTGGTTGGATCTCCTTGCAGTCCAAGGGACTCTCAAGGGTCTTCTCCAACAGCCCAGTTACAAAGCATCAATTCTTTGGTGCTCAGGCTTCTTTATGATCCAGTTCTCACAACAATATGACTTTTGGAAAAACCATAGCTTTGACTATACAGACCTTTGTCGGCAAAGTAACATCTTTGCTTTTTAATACGCTGTTAGCAGCGCTGTTAGTGGTCTCGGATCTCCAGGCCTTCACAGTAAAGGAAGGGTTGGCAATCAAGATCTGAGTGTTTGATGTTAGAAAGCGGAAAGGGAACTTCCTTGGTCAGCGGTGCTGACTTTTCTTTACTAGAGAAGCATTTCCGTTTCCATTAGTGGGTGTGAGAATGGGGTAGGGCACACCCAATGGAAGGCGGAGATGGAGGCAGGGAGTCAGCTCAGAGGAGGAACCCTGAAACATGGGGGCAGGTGGAGTCTAAGATGAAAACTGACCCAAAAACCCGAGACTTTTTTCAGTCATCCCAAAGTGTTTCCTAATTTTTTTAAAATCTACTTTGACCCAACGACTTTTTAAATTGGAATGCAATTGCTTTACAATGTTGTGTCTATTTGTGCTGTACAATGCAGTCAATAAGCTATGTGTATACATATATCCCCTCCTTCTTGAGCCTCCCTCCCAGCCCCACCCCATCCCACCCCTCAAGGTCATCACAGAGNCCCAAAGTGTTTCCTAATTTTTTTAAAATCTACTTTGACCCAACGACTTTTTAAATTGGAATGCAATTGCTTTACAATGTTGTGTCTATTTGTGCTGTACAATGCAGTCAATAAGCTATGTGTATACATATATCCCCTCCTTCTTGAGCCTCCCTCCCAGCCCCACCCCATCCCACCCCTCAAGGTCATCACAGAGCGCCAAGCTGAGCTCCCTGTTATACAGCAGGTTCCCACAAGCTATCACGCGGTATTGTATGTAGGTCAACGCCACTCTCTCAATCTGTCCCTCCGTCGTCTTCCCTCTCTGTGCCCAGACGTAGAGAATGGAGCCTGAGATTGGAGGATGCTTAGTCATTCACTGTCCAGGGTGCAATTTCAGACTGAGAAGTGAAAAAAATCCACAAGGAGAAAGTTACACGTTGGGCATCGTAATCCTTGGAGGCAGTTACTCTTCTGTCTCTGGGGGATGGGAGTTACAGCACATTGTCCAGGGAAGGTGACCCCGGCAGCCTAATGAGCATAGCCCTGCTGGGTGCTGGAATCTTCTGAAATGTCGGCGGCTCCACGGGCTGAGTCAAGGTGAGGGACACAGGAGAAGGAGGAATGTGGGGTGGAAGGGAAAGGGTATATATGCAGGGACTCAGGAGTCTGGGACGTGTGGTTGGATGAGCTCATTCTGGAATGGCAGTTCATCCAGGACCTTCTGGATGAATCTGACCAGAGGAGGCAAGACTGCAGAGCGGTAAGAGGGTAGGACAGGGAGGGCCCAGAGTCAAGGGCAAGGTAATGTGTGAGAGATAGAGTAAGGATGGAGGGCAGGGAGACGCTCACGGTTGGACTTGGGAGGTGCTGCGTGTCAGGGGCCACCATGAAGCTGACAGTGCCCGGTGCCAGGCATGAGGGAGGCTTACTGCCAAGGATGGACTTGTGCTCAGGACTGGGAAGATGCAGGTCAGTGATGGGAGGTGGATTTCTTTTGGGGGAGGGCCATGCCACACGACATGTGGGATCTTCCCCAACCAAGGGTTGAGCCCATGCCCCTTGCATCGGAAGCGCAATCTAAACCCCTGGACCACCGGGGAAGTCCCAGGCCAAGGATGGGAAGGAATGGAGGGGAGGCATGGGTGCTGGAGTGTGTGTGTGTGTGTGTGTGTGTATGCTGAGTAGCTCGGTTTTGTCTGACCCTTTGTGATCCCATGGACTGTCACCCACCAGGCTCCTCTGTCCATGGGATTTCCCAGGCAAGAACACTGGAATGGATTGCCATTTCCTTTCCCAAGGGATCTCCCGGGCCCAGGGATCGAACCTGAATCTGTTGCGCCTCCTGCATTGCAGGTGGATTCTGAACTGCTGAGCCAGCTGGGTGCTGGAGAGGAGAGCTGCATCCCGGCATGAAGGTTGGAGGCCCAGTTTCTGGGGGAGCTCAGTGACAAGGACAGGGGAGGCCAGGGTTGGATCTAGACTGACCCTCTGTAGAGGACTCGGAACTCTTGAGACCTGGCCACAGACTCCCTCCTGACTCTCCTCTGCCTACCCCTGGGCTCCACTCTCCCCGTCTACTAGCTGCCTCCCTGCCCTCATTCATCAAGCTCTTTGTCAGGACTCAGGATGGGGGTCTGGGCTATGGCAGGGCAGGGACATACTGGCGTGGACACGATGCCCCAGGGCAGGGGCAGCCCGGGCTGCCTCGGACCCCTGACCTCTACTGTCCCACACCAGGGCTGAGGCTGGTGGCTTCTGGGGGCTGGCCAGGCTGGAACAGCAGACGGGCCCCGCCAGGCTCTATCGCAGTAGCATCCTTCTATTCCAGTGGTCCAGTGATACCCCCACCTGTGAAGGAGCTTGTCAAGAAGGCCTACAAGAGGAGAAAGAAGGCCATGTTCTAATGCCAGGTTTCCAAGGCCCTGAGATAGGAAATGTGCCCAAAGCCATTTAGCAGGGCCATGGCAAGGCCTGTACCAGGACCCAGGATCCTGGCTCCAGTTCACCATCTTTCCCACGCATCTCATGCCTTCCAAGCAGTGCATCTTACACTTTCAAATCCTGCCAGGGGATCAACAGGCTCTGCCATTCATTAGCCAGGTGACCTTGAAAAGTCAGTGAACTTCCTTAAATCTGTTTCCCTGTGTGCCATACAGGCAAAGGTGATTGGAAAATCACCAGCCTTATTGACTCAACAGGAGGTCACTTTCTCCAGCTCTGCACACACATTTTGAAGGATCTGGGTCTCCTGAAATAGTCCCCCAGTCACAATACCAAGTGGGGACTCTTATGAGGCGTCACCCAGGTGTACACCTTCCACTGGTGCCAGGCTCTGCCTCTGCTCTGAGAAGCCTGGCAGCATTCTTCATAGGCACCTTGGTGCCTATGCTCCTGGCATCCTGGATTCTGTCATGTGCACTTGTCTCTGGGGAAGAGTGTTCATCCCCACCCGTACCCCCCACCATGTGTGAGAAGCTTGCCCAGAGGAGTGGTATCCAGGCAACAAGGCTAACCCTCCATGCCTTGAAGAATTTTCAGGAAAATAACTCCTTTAGCTTTCAGTTAGTGCTCTCCAAGGGTCAAGAGATTTCTCTGAATGACAAATGCCAGGCTCTGCTAAGTCAGCGGGGACAGGGATGCTCACCAGACCTTCCATCTGCTCCTCAGCATCTCCTAGCTCCTCTTGCATTTGGTGAGGCCACGTGACTAGTTCTGACCAGTCAATGTGATGTCACTTCCCACTGGAAACTCAGGAGACTTACACTTTCTTGCCCTTATTGAGGAACTGGTGACATCCCAGATGGCAGGTCCATGAGTGGATATGTGGGATAGAGTCCTCCCCCAGGGATGGACTTTGTATGAGTAAGAGATAAACTCTTAGGTGTCAAGTCACTGAGATTTTGGGCTTGCTTGTTACACAGCCCAGCCTAGCTTCTGCTGACTAATGCACCAAAATAAACTTTGCCTCTCCTAACCAAGATGCCCTTACCTGATCCAGCTCAACAGGCCAGATTTCTTCTTCCTGTGATCACCTGTGATCTCTTCAAGAGATGGCTCAGTTCCACAGCTGGGAGGCTCCTTGCAAGGATCCTCTGTAAATCCGTGACAGGTGCTCGCACTTGTGAGCGCCTCACTTAGAGCCACCATCACCATCGCCACGTCACCTGCGCCCCTCATTTCTGTCCCTGTTGCAAAGGTCTCTTTGCTCAACAACTGACTCCACCCTGGATTCCAACCTCCCAGACTCTGAACACCAAACAGCGTAGATCTGTGTGTTTGGCTGGTTTCCCTGCCTTCTCACGAGGTACAAATGTTGCTTTGTCATTGACCTCATTTCCAGACTCCTCTCGTGATGGCCTGCCACCTGCTCTTCCTCTCCCGCAGATGCACGCCCATCTCCTCCTGCGGTGGTTCCATGCCCATCACAGCACTGGGCCCTCCTCCCAGGATGCTTGCTGCCTGCCAGCTGTTATGCCACAAGATGCTGCTCCTTCAGACAGGATTCTGCCTGCTTCTGATGAAATCCCTTCAGGGCTTGGCCCAGCCAGATTCACAAACTAAATCTGTAGTTTGCATCTCCAGGCACACCCAAAGGGCTGGAGGGAAAATTTCCATGTCCTTTTATCAGTCCTTCCTCCCCACCCTACCCCTGAGCCTTCAGGTGTACCTGCACTTCAGGTGTGGCAGGAAGGGGGCCATCTCCTCCCTTTCAAGGAAAGTGCTCAGTTGCTTCAGGTGCGTCTGACTCTCTGAGGCCCCATAGACTGTAGCTTGCCAGGTTCCTCTGTCCTTCGGAGCATCCTGGCTAGAATAGTGGAGTGGGTTGCCATTTCCTCCTCCAGAGGATCTTCCCCACTCTGGGACTGAACCTGGGTCTCCCGTGGCTCCTGCTTTGGAAGGCAGGTTCTTTACCTCTGAGCCACCTGGGAAACCCACCCTTTCAGGGGACATGCTTAGTCTTGGTAATGCTGGTGTTATTTCTCTGATGGAGCCTGTCTCCCTGGCTTCCGTGGGACTTGAAAAATAGTCTCCACCAAGTACCCATTACTAAAGGCTCCAGCCACAATCCAGGCATGAGACCCTCCATACTTCTCCAGTTCTGGGTCTGTACCTCTGTTTCATGTCTCTCAGTCTGTTGATGCTCTGAGCTAGGAATGCCTGCAGGCACGCCCCTGGGTTGTACTCCTCCTGGGAGCACCACTGAGTCTTCCCCAGCTGAAGCCAGTGTCGAGGCTGGACCAGCCACTGTGACTCTCACTGTGCACCTCGGCCACAACCATCAGGGAACTTTGAACAGACAAGACTTGCTACTCATGGTCCTGGAGGGCACACGGCACCACAGGGACCACACAGAGAGGCTTCGGAGATTGAGCTCAGACCTGGGGTTCTGCCTCTCCTGGGGTGAGGGTGAGGTGCCTGGGATTCCGTGGGTTCACTCTTTTTGGGTAAACTTAAAACACAAAAGAAATACATAAAGCAGGGAAGGGAAAATTGGGGTCACTCAGTGGCCAGTTAGCTAGGTTACCCAGAGCTTTCTGAAAGGGGAACTCCACGGGCGGAGTGGCCTGACCCTTTATCTGATTTTGTAGCCCGCCACGTGCTTGTCAGAGATGGATGTCTTTGAAGCGGATGCCTCGGCAATCAAAAGTTTGATGTCGGCCCCTCCTGTTACAGCCCAAAGCTGGTAATTCCCTAGTGGTCCTGCGGTTGGGCCTCGGTGCTGTTGATGCGGTCACCGCTGTGGCCTGAGTTCAGTCTCTGCTTGGGGAACCAGCATCCCACAAGCCAAGTGGCATGGCGAAACAAGCAAGCAATCAAAAGCAGTCATAAGCGAACTCACATGACAATTCTCAAGTCTTTGTTTAGAGGCATTGGATGTCCTGAACATTCAGGCATCTTCCTGAGCAAAGTCCTAAGTACTTTTCTCCACACTCCACCTTGCTGGATATGCCAGATGAGACGATTTTCTCAAACTTGGTCTGGATATTTTTAGGTCATCGGTATAACGGTGACATAGCATAGGGGTTAGAAAGTGAGCTTGGGTGGTGGGCTGTGCGGGTTCACATCTGAGCTCTGTTCATTTCTGTTTGTTTTTATTTTTTGCTTGTTTGTTTAAGCTGTGGAGCACTTTGCCAGTTTGCGTGTCATCCTTGCGCAGGGGCCATGTTCATCTTCTCTGTACTGTTCTGATTTTAGTACATGTGTTGCTGAAGCGAGGACCAAGCTCTGCTGGTTTTAAGCCAGATAACCTTGGGGAGATTCCTTAACCTTGCTTTAGTCATCTGTGGAACAGAGAGGCTAATGACACAAATCTCCCAGGGCTCTTGGGAGGATTACAAGTCATAATATATGCTAAGTGCTTAGCGCCTGCCACAGAGGAAATGTTCAGAGTTCCCTCCGCATGCCCCTGCAGGCCCTTCAACTTCACTCTCTCACTCTTTCTGCAGCTTAACAGGCTGCCTCATATTAATCTTCACTAAGAGCTGTCTTTATCTTGCCACTTCTTTCCTGCCCACCTACCCTAGCTCTGAGCCTTCATTCGAAGCTCTCCTCTGGGTCCTCAGAAACCTCCACAATCTATCCCCAACTCACTCTTCCAGCTTTATTCCCTTTTGTTCCCTTCCAGGACCTTTCAACCAATCTAGCCGACCTTCATATTCCCATTAAGGCTCCCCACTCAGCCCAAGACTATATGCTGACCTCTTCCCCACTTCAAGTCTTACTCAACCTTGAAGGCTCAAGTGGAAGACTCTCCTCCTCCAGGAAGTCTTCCCTGACTAGACAAAAGTTTGGTGCCATTCACATGCTAACTAGTCACCCGCAGAATTATCTCGCTATAGTTCTGTTTTTGCCTGCTTTTGCATATGATCTTCCCCACAAGATGAGAACTCTTTGCAGGCAGGCACTGTGTTTCCAAACTTTGTGTTTGGCATTTACCAGCGTGAAAGGAAAATCAAAAGGGAGTCAGTATTGCCAAGTGAGGGCTTCTCAGGTGGCTTGGTGGTAAAGAATCACCTGCCATCGCAGGCGATGTGGGTTTGATCCCTGGCCTGAGAATATTCCCTGGAGAAGGAAATGGCAACCCACACCAGTATTCTTGCCTGGAAAAACCCATGGACCAAGGAATCCAGTGGGCTACAGTTTCTGGTGTTGCAAAGAGCAGGATATGACTTAGCAACTAAACAACAACAATATTGCTACGTGAGTTCCCCAAAGTGGAGCCGGGCAGGAGGCCTTTAAGAAAGTGTGACCTTCCGGGGGGAAAGGGAGGGTGGCGGGATAAACTGGGAGATGGGGGTTGACGAATACACACCATCTATAAAACAGATAACTAACAGAGACCTACCGTATAGCACAGGGAACACTACTCAGTACTCTAAAATGACCTATATGGGAAAGCAATCTAAAAAAGAGTGGATATATGTATAACTGGTTCACTTTGCTGTACACCTGAAACTAATGCAACATTGTAAATAAGTATACGCCAGTAGAAAAAATAATGTGACACGCACATTTCAGCTTGGATGGAATCTGACCTTTTGACCTGATGAAGTCATCCAGAACACCTGTTAGAGATTAAAGATGCTTTTTGGACTCTTTATGCTGAAACAACCTGTGATTCCTTAAGAAAAAGTATTTTCTGAGTCACTTGGGAGTCTATAATGATTCCACCGGGAGACTTTTAACAACCTCATGGAGACTTTTATGTCTCCTGCATCACAATTCTTAAGACTCCAAATATACTCTCTCTCTCTCTCTTTTTTTTTTTTATTTGGTTGTGCTGTGAGGCATGTGGGATCTTACTTTCCCAACCAGGTTCAAATCCATGTTCCCTGCAAAGTCCCCTGATCAGAGTCTTAACCCCCGTACTGCCAGGGAAGTGCCATAAACTCTTTTCTTATTTGCAGCCTTCTGCATTACTTTTTTGGTGGATGGTAAGGGTGGGAAGGTCCCCTGGAGGAGGGCATGGTGACACACGCCAGTACCCTTGCTTGGAGAATCCCCATGGGAAGAGGATCCTGGCGGGCTACAGTCCATGGGGTCGCAGAGAGTCAGGCGTGACTGAGCGACTGAGCACAGCACAGCGCAAGGGATTCCCACGTGGCGCTGTGGTAAACCTGCTACCAGTGCAGGAGATGGAAGACATGCGCGCTCGATGCCTGGGTGGGGAAGATCCCCTGGAGGAGGGCATGGCGACTCACTCCAAGACTCTTGCCTGGAGAATCCCATGGACAGAGGAGCCTGGCGGGCTACAGTCCATGGGGTCGCGGAGTCAGATCGGATTGAAGTGACTTAGTACACACACATACAAGTACTCATTAAAGACGGGCTGGCTAAACAGACAGTCATAGGTCTTAGAAGAATTCTAAGAACTGGGGACACGAAGCAGAGAAAACAGTGGACCCTTTGAATGCCACTGGGGATGCAGTGGATGAAGCCATTCAATTCTTCACCTCTCCTGGGAGAAATGGACGGGGACTCTCACTACAGCCAGGAGCCTCCTCCACTCCCCGCAGAGCTTGTTAAAGCAGTCATTTAGCACACAGTTCAGTAATCAAGAATCTGGGGTCCAGATCCAAACGCAGGGTTCCAGTGCCAGCTCCAGCCTTTACCAAGGGTGTGACCTGTGAAAGTGTGTCAATTTGGTTGTGCTGTGAGGCATGTGGGATCTTACTTTCCCAACCAGGTTCAAATCCATGTTCCCTGCAAAGTCCCCTG
The DNA here is from genome assembly GCA_006410675.1 of Oreotragus oreotragus. Taxonomy (NCBI): domain Eukaryota; kingdom Metazoa; phylum Chordata; class Mammalia; order Artiodactyla; family Bovidae; genus Oreotragus; species Oreotragus oreotragus. The sequence continues at coordinate 87,695 of SJYX01018591.1, read as the reverse complement.
ATCAGAGTCTTAACCCCCGTACTGCCAGGGAAGTGCCATAAACTCTTTTCTTATTTGCAGCCTTCTGCATTACTTTTTTGGTGGATGGTAAGGGTGGGAAGGTCCCCTGGAGGAGGGCATGGTGACACACGCCAGTACCCTTGCTTGGAGAATCCCCATGGGAAGAGGATCCTGGCGGGCTACAGTCCATGGGGTCGCAGAGAGTCAGGCGTGACTGAGCGACTGAGCACAGCACAGCGCAAGGGATTCCCACGTGGCGCTGTGGTAAACCTGCTACCAGTGCAGGAGATGGAAGACATGCGCGCTCGATGCCTGGGTGGGGAAGATCCCCTGGAGGAGGGCATGGCGACTCACTCCAAGACTCTTGCCTGGAGAATCCCATGGACAGAGGAGCCTGGCGGGCTACAGTCCATGGGGTCGCGGAGTCAGATCGGATTGAAGTGACTTAGTACACACACATACAAGTACTCATTAAAGACGGGCTGGCTAAACAGACAGTCATAGGTCTTAGAAGAATTCTAAGAACTGGGGACACGAAGCAGAGAAAACAGTGGACCCCTTGAATGCCACTGGGGATGCAGTGGATGAAGCCATTCAATTCTTCACCTCTCCTGGGAGAAATGGACGGGGACTCTCACTACAGCCAGGAGCCTCCTCCACTCCCCGCAGAGCTTGTTAAAGCAGTCATTTAGCACACAGTTCAGTAATCAAGAATCTGGGGTCCAGATCCAAACGCAGGGTTCCAGTGCCAGCTCCAGCCTTTACCAAGGGTGTGACCTGTGAAAGTGTGTCAATTTCTCAGCGCCTCTGTTTCACTACCTAGCTTTAAAATGGGAATAAAAACCGTCCCTACCTCATTCAGGTGTGAATATAGTTGAGTTAATGCATGTAAAGTGATAACAATGCTGCTCCAATGAGCACTCAGTAAACAGGAACTTTTCCTGCTAGATCCTACACTGAGCATTTTGGCCTACAGATATGGACAGTGTGCTATGGAAAGAAAGGCTTCCCTCGTAACTCAGTGGGTAAAGAATCTGTCTGCCATGCAGGAGACCCAGGTTCGATTTCTGGGTCGGGAAGATGCCCTGGAGAAGGAAATGGCAACCCACTCCAGTATCCTTGCCTGGAGAATCCCACGGACGGAGGATGCCTGGGGGCTAGTCCATGGGGTCGCAAGAGTCAGACACGACTGAAGCGACTAAACCACCATGAGGTGGAGAGAAAGGCCAAGCTCAAGCCTCATCTTCAGCACTTCAAGCTCAGTACTTAGGAACATCTTCTCCCTGTCTGAGCTTCTGCTTAGCTATCTTTTAAATTAAAAAATCATTCCCATGATATACAGTTGAAGTAGTTATGAAATATTGCGTATTAAAGGTAGAGAACACCACCTGGCATATATGGGGCTCCTGGGTGTGTTTCCTTTCTCTTTCATTTAAGTGTCCCCCTTCTGTATGACAGATTGACTGGGCAGAGATAATGGCAATTGGAGGAAAGAAATAAGGAGGGAACACGCAGACACAGAGTCCCGGAAATTCAGCCTGGTGTCTTGAGAGGAGGGTGGGAGCCTGCTGCCATCTGCTGGATTGAGCGGGAATGGCATCCCAGTGCTCTCTAATGCCACCTTGCGTTAAAAGGGGTTTGCGACAACACGGACGGTGCCTGCCTCTGGACTCTCATATTTCATTGGTATATTTGACTATGCCAATGTCTCACCGTCTTGATTGTTGCAGTTTTACACTAAATTCTGAAATCAGGTACTGAAAGGATCTACCTTCCATAATTATTCTGACTGTTATAGACGCTTTGACTAGTTTTCTGTGAGTATGGTTTCAGTGTGTCTGCCCTCTGATGCCCTCTTGCAACACCTACCAATATTGTTCTTTACAGCATTGGATCTTGCTTCTATCACCAGTCACATGCACAACTGGGTATTGTTTTTGCTTTGGCTCCATCCCTTCAATCTTTCTGGAGTTATTGGGCACCTAACGACCTGGGGAGATTCTCTTTTGATATCCTATCATTTTGCCTTTTCATACTGTTCATGGGGTTCTCAAGGCAAGAATACTGAAGTGGCTTGCCATTCCCTTCTCCAGTGGACCAGGTTCTGTCAGCCCTCTCCACCATGACCCACCCGCCTTGGGTTGCCCCGCAGGCATGGCTTGGTTTCATTGAGTTAGACAAGGCTGTGGTCCTACTGTGATTGGATTGACTAGTTTTCTGTGAGTATGGTTTCAGTGTGTCTGCCCTCTGATGCCCTCTTGCAACACCTACCATCTTACTTGGGTTTCTCTTACCTTGGGCGTGGGGTGTCTCTTCACGGCTGCTCCAGCAAAGCACAGCCGCTGCTCCTTACCTTGGACGAGTTCACTGGTATCATTCAGTACTCAACGGAGGTCTGTTTGCTTTTTCTCTGAGGACTTTTCTCAGACTCCTCTTCCTCCCTCACAAGCTACCTCTCCTCTGGTCCTTCATAGCCCACACTTACCCAGATTGCAGGCTCTTCCTATGACACTGTCATGACTGATTTTATCCCATCTCCCCTGTGTTGGCCTCTGAGCCCCTGAAGGGTAAGAACTGTATCATTGGATGTTTAACACCTTAGGTTGTGTTTGGCATGTTCATCAATGAACGAATGGATGGATGGATAGGTGAGTGGATAGATGGATGGATGAAAGCAGAGACTGTCCTACAAGTCTGCCTTGAAGATGGATCTATGAAATGAATAGATGGAGGTCCTGTTTCCTGACATGGAGGAGCAAAAAAGTAGTGTCGTTATATTCTCTTTTTTAATCACAGAAGATGCCTATGCAAATCCATCTAGGTCTGAAAGCAGAGACAGGTATGTGTGTGTGTACTCACAAATGCATGTTTAGAGAAGGCTGCTACGTGGACAGGGCTTTGTGGGGAAGGGCAGCACCAAGACCACCTTTGGGGGAACCTTTCCTCCCAAATCAGTGCTTTGGTATCTAGCAGCTCTCACCCATCCCCCTCCCTGACACAGGGCTGGCTGTGCAGCAGTCCAAGGCGCTGACATCATCCCCAGCAGCTGTCTGCTCGTGCCTACTGACTGAAATACAAACCTTTATTTCTGCAGGTTGGTGAAAACCCTGTGTCCTGGAGAAAGCTGGTTCCTGTTTTCCCAAGGGGGAGCCCAGAGCTTGAAAGGCCACAGTTGGCACTTCGAGAAGGAAGTGGAGAATAAATACAGCGCCTGGAGCAATAGTAGCAACGAGGAACAGGACTGGGGAAGCCCTCTGGATGTCCAGCTGCAGAAACAAGACACCCCAACACTATTTACATACAGCTCTCTATATATAAAAAAAAAGAAAATATGAATATTACTATTCAGTGCATGCCTTGTCGAGGACGTGGTCCCCTCCCTTTTATGCACCTTCCGATGTGAACTCTGATGCTCTTTCATGTCTGGGGGCACTGGAAGAGAGATGCTTACTGTGTACCTAGAAAATTTGCAAAGACTGGTGGGAGTTAGCCTCAGAGGCAACCAACTGCCTGGGAAGGGATGCTGGTGGAGGAAGAGGTGAAATGACAAAAGGCAAAATAGGAAAAAAAAAAGTGAGGAGGACCTGGAGCCAATGTTGTAGGGGCAGAGCCTGGGGATACCTCCATTTCTGTCTTCACAAATCCTAGCCTCTCTCTGTCTACCTAGATAGATGGCTAGTCCCGCTGTCACATCAAGACAAAAGGCATTTTTCCCCCCGACCAATCTGGTGTCTCTGGTGCTTCACTTAAATCTTGCTGGTGCTAAGCGTGTTCTTGCTGGTGCTGCAATGGTGTTCTGTTGCCAGACCTGCAAGGCCAGGGAACGAGAGAGATGTCTATTTTGCTGTTTCAGATTCTTTTTAAAAAGGAATCAGTCACAAAAGTGCCACTTGAGAGTCTTTTCTCTTTCTTTGCGTGGGGATGAATATCCAGAGGTGTTTTGGAGCAAACCTTGGGGTCTGGGAGGGAGGAGGTGGATGCTGATGGCACCGAGTGGCTTGCTGGTCACGAGGTAGAAAGCTGACCTCACATGCGGCTTGTTTGCTGTCTCTTCCACCCCCACAAAAAGTATCCTGGGAGTTCAGTCCACAGCCTCCCCCACACCCCAAGGGGATTTCAGGGCTTAGGTTTTATGGATTAAAGAGCCAAGAAATGGCTAAGTTCTGGTCAAGGGTGATTTATAAGCCAGGGACATTGGGGGAGGGAGCGGGGTCATTTAAATGAAATGCACCAGCATCTCACTGACTGAAGGTCTGATGTGGTTTTTTTTCCTCCAGGATAAGCTATTTTCAGAAGTTTCTAGAAGGGCTAAAAAAAAAAAAAAGATGTGTGCTGGACTGAGACTTGGCTGCAAATACTCTTCAGGGAGCGATGATTATTTTTTGCTTTCATTAAAAAAAAAAATCCAACAACAACAGGTATTATTCCTCTGTGCAGGGTACACCCTACGGGTTTTAAAGCTGAGGTGGTGAGGCACCAGACTGTAGGTCCAGACAGTCATTCTACAAGGCTGGGTTTGCAGGTCACCACTCAGTACCTGTGGACAGCGGGTGTCCTGGACTGTTCTGCAGACACCCTGCCAAGAAGCCAGCAGAGGGATCATCTGTTTTAAGGGCTGAAACATGTTCTTTCCCATGGGCTTTGCTGAAAATTACGAGGTCCTTTAGAATGCAGGAGCTTTCAGTGCCTCTGCAAGCTGGGAGCTCTTTCTTTGAAAAATAAGTTAAGTCCATGCCTTATGTTTTCCAAAATAGCCCTTTAAAGAAACGTGCAACCCAGAACTGCTGAAGGTGAGGGCAGCTTCCCCTCTCCTCTGGACAGCTTGGAACTCAGCAGAGCCAAAAGGAAAGCTCGTTTATAGACGATTTGTTTCCCTCATGGCTGGAGCCCTTCCTGCAGTTCTGTTTACAGAGTATGGGTGTGTAGGCACAGTTGTCAGAGAGTGGCAGGTGACATCCCCACCAAGCCGTGAACTCAGAGAAGGCAAATTCACTAGAATGAAATGAAATGGAATACAGCCTCTGCTTTGTCAGTCACTTTCCTAGGCAGACGCTAGACTTTCCAGCTGACCCCATTTTCTGGGGAGGGGGTTTTCATCACTGTAGTTGTACTTGATTACAGCTCTCTGCTGCTTTAAGGCTGCGCCGTCAAGACCACAGCGGGGATGTGCTGACCACCTGGACACAGGTTAAAGGTCAGAGAAGCCCCCTTTTCAACCCTGACTAGCTTATGACATTTTCACTGGAGGATACACACTCCAAGTGCTGGGGTTTGGGGCAATTTTTATTTCAATGAAGTCACTGATGAGAGAACTGGGCACCCAGCACCCTCCTGATGGAGCTTTACAGCCAAGTCCCTTGTACATATTCTCTTGTCTTATTAGAAACTGTGTATTTATCTAACCCTGGCTTTTTCTTGCACATCATTAATTTGAGTGCATTTCTCCACTGCCCCGATTTTTGACAAGGGGTTGTTTTTAATGCTTGTTTTTATATGAGATTTGACTTCTTGATGGACATTTGTATTAGGAAATTGAAGCATGATATATATGTATATATTGTCTCCACCGTCTCTCCCGTTGCATTACTTGGATTGCATGAGATAGTGGGGTGGTGGTTTGTTTTTTTAAAAAATATTTCCACAGCATGCAAAGTGCTGGCACCATCCCTCCCTCTCCCCCTTCCCCACCCCCTTGCTTTTCTCTGGCTGCCAAGGAGTCATTGATTTTGATTAGCTTCACTGCAGAGCGTCTGTGAAGAGAGAGAGGGAGGGAGGGAGGCTTTGAAATAAATTTTAAAAAAGACCTCATATCGGGTTTCAGCAGACAGCAGTGAGAGAGAGAGTGTGTGTGTGTCTGTGTGTGTGTGTCCGTGCAAAGCAGAGGGAGGCCTCTGAGATCATCGTTTAGGTAGCTTGCTGCATAATGAGGTGAGGAGCAAACAGAAGGGCCTCCTTCTTTCTGGTTGCTCTCAGAAGGCAGGGATCAAGGAGCCACAGGGATTGAATCCTCTTGGGACTTCCACATTCCAGAGTAGATCCATTCCCTTCTGGAAGCTTCTCTCCCTTACCCCAACTCCCACGAGCAGAGAAGATCTCTTCTCCCTTTTTAAAATTTGGGGTTCCCTTTCCTATTCCCTTGGACATAGATACAGCTTGAGTAATAGATTTCTCTGGGGAGCCCTGCGCCTCTCTGGCTGCTGTCCATGGTTCTACACAGTGCATTTCCTAGAACCCAATTCCCATTTTGTTCCTCTTTCACTGGGATCCTGGAGACTTTCCCCCCACTTCTTCCAGTGGTCTCATTTTAAAGTTCTTTTCTAGTTTGGTGAGGGGAAAAGGGTGATTTGAACAGTACTATCACAGAACAATGGACCTGTGACTTTGGTTTCATGATTCATGTATCTGATTTCATGCACTCCTACCTTTATTTTCATGTTCCTGACAGTGACAAAATATCACTTCCCCTCTTGCTTGGGAGATTAAGAAAGTCCTCTTTGATGCTCTACAGATGTCTTTTGGGGACACTGGCTTGCCACTGTGGAACTGTTGAGTGTCCACCTGGTATTAGAGGCTGCAGTGATCAGAATACAGGTTTTGTTTTTCTATGTTGATACCATGTCCTTTTCCAAATGTCCCCTTAAGTCCGCCTGGGCTGATCACAGGGTCAGAAGCTAGTTTAGGGGATGAAGGGGCAGGCTAGACAGTTTAGCCTAGTCCCATGGGAACTGATGGAGTAAGCTGATGTCAAAAGTGTCATTTTAAAGTGTAAACCGAAAGTTTACTTTTTAAAAGTTTAATTAGTTCATTCAACACCTACTTATTGAGCACCTACAACATGCCAGGTTGTAGAATGTCCTCTGGGAAGAGACTGATGTATTGATAATGGAAGGGTAGACCCGCTTAGAACCAGACGATACCTAATTCCTCTTTCCAGTCTGGTTCATGGTCTTTAACAGATTGTTCTACAGAATTTATATTTATTAAGAGCTACACTCTCATGAAGGCGATTCAAAAGCCAATGACCTCAACTCATTCCCAGCACGAAAAGGCTGGTTCTTGCTGCTTCACACAGCAAAGAAGCTGTGCTAAGCGCTTTCTGTGTTTACCCCTTAGCTGTTCCTCATGCCCTCGTTGGAAGACCGTGCTGGTATTATTCCCAGTTGAGGAAGCCGAGGCTCAGAGAGGTTATGCAACTTAGCTAAAGTTGCGTGCAAAGAGTGAAGGGACTGAGCCAAGGTCTGGACTCAGGCTTCTGTGACCCCGCCCCCCTCTGCTGCCCCGATCCCACTTCCCTCCAAGCCCATGAGCTAACCGTCCTGCTCCACTGAGCTCCTTCCACAGCATCACTAGTTCAAAGGCAAGCACATGCCTGGGGCCCAGCAAGCGGCAGGAAAGCCCCACTTAGGTTGCATTTGGGGGCACTCCAGGACAGGCTGGATGGCTTAGTTGGGGATTTTGTATCTGTTCCCGGCCCTCTGTGTTTCTGGTTTCTGTAACTTCCCTGGGACAAGTATATCATTTGCAAACAAGGTCTGTTTGACTTACTTCCTAGGACACAGTTTTTCTCCCCTCCTTGTGTCCTCCCCAACTCAAACCCCCAATTTCCTCCCCTCAAGGTCTTTTGCACTATAAGCACCCAGGAACCCCGTGTGTGGTGGGGATAGCTGTGGGGCTGCTTGGATCCTCAGTGAGGCCTCTGACTCAGCTGGAGGGGCAATAAGCTTGGGGACATTCCGTTCCGGGTTCTACCCTTGCTGGTTCGTTGTGCTCTTTTGTAAGAGGAATTTCATACCTTGGAGACGCTTTGTACATATTTGTAATGACTTTATTAAAAAACAAACAAACTAGTTGTGTGGTTCCAGCCAAAGGCCTTTGCGTGTTCATTTCCTCTTGGAAGGTTGGTCCCCAAGGACTATGGAAGGATCTGGCCGCACATGCCACCCTTCCCTGGACAGAAGGCCACACACTTACCTCCTATCTGTCAGGTTCCTGGGAACACCCCAAGGGGAGGACTGGCCTAAGCAGTACCCTTGGGTTGAGCAAAAGATTGGGGGAACGTGTCCAACAGTCCAAGGTCAGTGCACAAAAGCATCATTTATGCATGACATCATGTAGATAAGCAAGTGAGCCTACAGACTCATGTCTTCATCTAAGGATGAATGAACCAGTCTGGGTAGGGTACTTTCACCTGCATTTAAATGGTCTGAGTCGTACCAAGAGACCAAATTCTAGTTTCTTCCTAAGAATGGTAGGTTGAGGACAAGTTGTTTTTCTAGATAATAGGTTCTCTCTTCTTTGGGGACCCACTGCTTCCCCACTCTCAGTCCATAAGATTTGGAGGGATGGACTTCCTTTCCCACCCAACTCTGTTCTGACATCCAGAGCACAACACCCAATACAAGCTTGTTCAGCGCTCTGAGTCCCCAGAGCGAAAATGATTGGTTTGGGAACAAACTAATGAGAATAAGGCTCAAGACTCCTGCTGGAGCTTCGGGAAAGCAGGGGCTCTCTGCTGAGGTTGTGAAGCTGGTAGAACGCAAGCACAGAGCTTCGGGGTGCCCTCTTCCCAGCACGTGGGATCTGACAGCCTGAAAATCAACGCATCTCAAAGGAAAACAGAACCGAGGGATGGAAAGATGTGATTCTAATGTCCCTGGACCCCCTGAATCCACCCATGCTGTTACATGAACCAAACAGAGTCCTTTTCTTCGACACATAGTTGTGACCAAAAGGTTCTGCCTGATGATGCTTGTGTGGCTGGCTTCCTAAGGCTGACCTGAGAGGCACCAGTTGTCACTACTGCTATTTATATTTTAAATACCCATCATCATCCGGGGTCTGGGAAAAGCCTTCTTGAGTCAGCCCATGCACCTGGTGTCATTCAGCCTATAGTGAAGGCTGCAGTGGGCACTGTAGATGCCACACCGAGATCCTTCTGATCCCTCTTACCAGTTCTTGGTGCCGTCTTGCACCTTTGTGTGTTCTGTGGCACCTGACACTTTCAGAGGCTTGGGGCCTCCTCAGTGGAGTGCCTGAGAGTCCCTCCCACCTCCTGCATGAGCCCACGGCTGGGAGCACAGAAACCTCAGGGTGGGGCCAACCCTGAGATGCAGCTGATGCTCCAGAGCTCCCCGTGGGACCAAGCTGAGCTGGGACTTCTCTGAAAGNTATATTTATTAAGAGCTACACTCTCATGAAGGCGATTCAAAAGCCAATGACCTCAACTCATTCCCAGCACGAAAAGGCTGGTTCTTGCTGCTTCACACAGCAAAGAAGCTGTGCTAAGCGCTTTCTGTGTTTACCCCTTAGCTGTTCCTCATGCCCTCGTTGGAAGACCGTGCTGGTATTATTCCCAGTTGAGGAAGCCGAGGCTCAGAGAGGTTATGCAACTTAGCTAAAGTTGCGTGCAAAGAGTGAAGGGACTGAGCCAAGGTCTGGACTCAGGCTTCTGTGACCCCGCCCCCCTCTGCTGCCCCGATCCCACTTCCCTCCAAGCCCATGAGCTAACCGTCCTGCTCCACTGAGCTCCTTCCACAGCATCACTAGTTCAAAGGCAAGCACATGCCTGGGGCCCAGCAAGCGGCAGGAAAGCCCCACTTAGGTTGCATTTGGGGGCACTCCAGGACAGGCTGGATGGCTTAGTTGGGGATTTTGTATCTGTTCCCGGCCCTCTGTGTTTCTGGTTTCTGTAACTTCCCTGGGACAAGTATCTCATTTGCAAACAAGGTCTGTTTGACTTACTTCCTAGGACACAGTTTTTCTCCCCTCCTTGTGTCCTCCCCAACTCAAACCCCCAATTTCCTCCCCTCAAGGTCTTTTGCACTATAAGCACCCAGGAACCCCGTGTGTGGTGGGGATAGCTGTGGGGCTGCTTGGATCCTCAGTGAGGCCTCTGACTCAGCTGGAGGGGCAATAAGCTTGGGGACATTCCGTTCCGGGTTCTACCCTTGCTGGTTCGTTGTGCTCTTTTGTAAGAGGAATTTCATACCTTGGAGACGCTTTGTACATATTTGTAATGACTTTATTAAAAAACAAACAAACTAGTTGTGTGGTTCCAGCCAAAGGCCTTTGCGTGTTCATTTCCTCTTGGAAGGTTGGTCCCCAAGGACTATGGAAGGATCTGGCCGCACATGCCACCCTTCCCTGGACAGAAGGCCACACACTTACCTCCTATCTGTCAGGTTCCTGGGAACACCCCAAGGGGAGGACTGGCCTAAGCAGTACCCTTGGGTTGAGCAAAAGATTGGGGGAACGTGTCCAACAGTCCAAGGTCAGTGCACAAAAGCATCATTTATGCATGACATCATGTAGATAAGCAAGTGAGCCTACAGACTCATGTCTTCATCTAAGGATGAATGAACCAGTCTGGGTAGGGTACTTTCACCTGCATTTAAATGGTCTGAGTCGTACCAAGAGACCAAATTCTAGTTTCTTCCTAAGAATGGTAGGTTGAGGACAAGTTGTTTTTCTAGATAATAGTTTCTCTCTTCTTTGGGGACCCACTGCTTCCCCACTCTCAGTCCATAAGATTTGGAGGGATGGACTTCCTTTCCCACCCAACTCTGTTCTGACATCCAGAGCACAACACCCAATACAAGCTTGTTCAGCGCTCTGAGTCCCCAGAGCGAAAATGATTGGTTTGGGAACAAACTAATGAGAATAAGGCTCAAGACTCCTGCTGGAGCTTCGGGAAAGCAGGGGCTCTCTGCTGAGGTTGTGAAGCTGGTAGAACGCAAGCACAGAGCTTCGGGGTGCCCTCTTCCCAGCACGTGGGATCTGACAGCCTGAAAATCAACGCATCTCAAAGGAAAACAGAACCGAGGGATGGAAAGATGTGATTCTAATGTCCCTGGACCCCCTGAATCCACCCATGCTGTTACATGAACCAAACAGAGTCCTTTTCTTCGACACATAGTTGTGACCAAAAGGTTCTGCCTGATGATGCTTGTGTGGCTGGCTTCCTAAGGCTGACCTGAGAGGCACCAGTTGTCACTACTGCTATTTATATTTTAAATACCCATCATCATCCGGGGTCTGGGAAAAGCCTTCTTGAGTCAGCCCATGCACCTGGTGTCATTCAGCCTATAGTGAAGGCTGCAGTGGGCACTGTAGATGCCATACCGAGATCCTTCTGATCCCTCTTACCAGTTCTTGGTGCCGTCTTGCACCTTTGTGTGTTCTGTGGCACCTGACACTTTCAGAGGCTTGGGGCCTCCTCAGTGGAGTGCCTGAGAGTCCCTCCCACCTCCTGCATGAGCCCACGGCTGGGAGCACAGAAACCTCAGGGTGGGGCCAACCCTGAGATGCAGCTGATGCTCCAGAGCTCCCCGTGGGACCAAGCTGAGCTGGGACTTCTCTGAAAGCCGCCCTCTTGTTGGGCTCCATCTCCTCCCTCTCCCATTTCACTCATTCCCTTACTGGCTTCTCCTGGGAGCACTTTCTTAATAAATCACATGCAACTCAATGGCATCCACGCTGGGGAAAAACTGCCAACAGAGAACCACCCCCTGCACAAAACATCTCTTTAAAATTGTCCAAAAACAGGTCCACCTGGCTTCAAGGGGCAAATGGAGACTCAAACCCAGATGTAACTTTTATCAACACATCATATTTATTGGCAGACTGCAACTTAGGGGGACGTTAAACACACCAAAGGCGGCTCTGTTTGGCCCAGAGCAAACATACTAAAAGATTCCAGGACTCACTTTACATTTCCTATTTCCAACCCCAAGTCTTGGCAGCTTGGAAGTCTTCCCATACCTCTCACATGCTCCCCTTAGGAAGATAATGAACCTATGACATCCAGGTCCAAAGCTGGGGTTTTTTTTCTTTTTCGTCTCATATTTATTACACTCAAGATCTTTTACATTAGGAGAGCCATTTCCAAGGACTCCGTGGAACTTCAGCCAGTGCATCATAAAATATTAAGAGCAGGACTCTCCCACCTGACATTCAATTAACCCTGCCTCTAACAAATGAGTTTGCAGAGCCGAGGTGGATAAAAGACAGTGGCATTGTTCTTCCTTTCCAATGGTGACTCTTGGCTGCTTTTACGAAAATCTCCTGTTAGGGAAAACATGCAGCTTGATGTCTGGAAACCTCTGCCCCTGGCCACTGTTTCTCCACCTTAAGCAGAAGTTAAATCTTCCCACCCCAAAAGGAAACCTCCAGAACATGACTTTCCGCCAGAGGGTGGAATAAATAAAACCTAAACTAAATAATCCCACCTGCTCCCCGCCAAATGTCCCCCGCATGTGACACTCTTTATAGTGTCTGAGACACGGCTCATTATTTGCAGAATGTTCAATATTTTTTTGGTGGCATGAGTGTAATTGACAAAATGGTTGGGGTATTCATCAGTAATCTACATTGCTGGTTTCCCTGGTTCCCGTAGATAATGCACTAGGCTTTGTCACCCTGGAGATGGCTATGGGGAGGTAAAGTGACTTCCCAAAGCCATGTGGAGTCTGAAATCTGAATTCCAGGCCTGACTCCCAGCAGACTGCTCTGTCTGCTCCATCACACGCTGGCACGTTAATAAGTCTTCTTCAGTGGCATTTTCTCATGCTTCTTTGATGGCATCTGCAGGCAGGATGATCCTTCTGATAAAAATCAGCTGTAGAAGCTCCTGGTGTGTCCCTTCAGTTCTTCCTCAAAGTGGCAGGGTTGTGGGGGAGAGGGGGGAGGGGGCAGAGCAGCCAAATCCCCCTGGCCCCACTTCCCCTTCCGACTTGATTATCCAGGCAAGTGGGATTGTTAACATCACGGCCATTGCCATAGTAACAGAGCTTGAAAGATGCCACGCTGCCCTGGAAGGGATGTCTTGCTGGGTACCAGGAAAGAGCCAGGGATGTCAGGCAAAGGAAAGGTCCTGACTTGATAGCACAAAAGGGATGAATGCCCTGAATCTCTTGGAAATGGGATGGGCATGAGAATCCTAGCTGAGGGTGAGGTGGCAGCAAGGCTCCCACCATTTCTCTCAGGGCTTTCTTGCTAATCTGCTCAGTAGCCACCCAGATTGCTCTCTAATGCTGTTCACACTGACCTGTGGTGCTGAGGTTGACAGTGAGAGAATAGCGCTGGGAGGGTGCGTAGGCCAGGCAAGATTCCAGTGGCTTCCAAGGGACCACTTGTGCCTTCTCCTCCCAGACTTCAGAGCAGGGAGGGTCTCGTGGGTGAAGAGCTTGTGTTCCAGAGATTAGGAGCTCTGGTAGAGACATTCCAGGAAACACTGATCGCTGCCGTGCTCTCTGCCAGCATACTGGCTTGTGGAAAAAAAAAATCCGTAACAAGGATCTTGCCTTTTGCTCTGAAGGCTTCCAGAGGAGAAGGCAATGGCCACAGGAGCTGTTGACAAGCCTGAGACTTAAATGAGGGACAGGACAAACGGAGAAGAGAAGTAAAGACGGGAGGGGACACCCAGTAACACCTGCATCTGAACCAGAACTGGCCTTTCTATTTTTTCACTTTCAGGTCACATGGCATGTGGGATCTCAGTGCCCCAAGCAGGGAGCAAACCCAGGGCCCCACACTGGGGCACAGAGTCTCAGCCACTGCCTCCGCGGAGGCCTCCGGAACTGGCCTTTCTTGACGTGCCATGTGCTGTGCTCGATCAGTCGCGTCTGACTCTGAGACCCCGTGGACTGTAGCCCTTCAGGCTCCCCTGTCCATGGGATTTCCCAGGCAAGAATACTGGAAGGGGTTGCCATTTCCTCCTCCAGGGGACCTTCTCAACCCAGGGATCGAACCCATGTCCCCTGCATTGGCAGATGGATTCTTTACCACTGCGCCACTTGAAAGATACCCAATCACAACTGAGCATCCTGGCAGGAATCCAGCTAAACAGCAACTTTAAGGACCAAAATTTTTTGTGAACCCAATCAGAGCTGGCATTCACTATTAGCATCCTCAACGCAGTCCAAACGAAACACACTACATACTTGAGTCACCGATTACGTCAGAATCACCTCCTGTGCTTTGAAAAAAAAAAAAAATGTGACTGAGGGGCCCCACGCCTGCAGTGTCTGAGCAGCACATCAGTGTGTGGATAAGAGGCAGGCTCCAAAGCCAGATAGGCCAGGGTTGGAACCTTGGTCCATCACTGCCCACCGGGTGACCTGGGAATGTTTCCTCATGGAGCTCTGAGCTCAGTTTCTTCATCTGTGAAACAGAGGAGACAACAGTATCTCCACTTTGGGGCGGTTGTGAGCGTTACAGGAGGTCATCTGGGCCAAAAGTTTGAGACTGTGCCTGGCTCACTCTGAGGGTTCTGATACACAAAGTTCCTGTAGGTATGAGGTGGGGCCCAGCATTTGCATTTGAAAAGTACTTCACAGTGATTCTCAGCTGCAGACCTGGGGCCCTGGCGGGGAGGCAGCATTGAAAGGCCTCTCTCCAGTTTGCAGCATCAGGTGTCAGGTCACCGCGGGTTATGATCACCGACAGGTAGAACTGGTCCATTATCAGTTCTTTGACTTGGAGGGAGGAGGGAGACTGACCTCAGTGGAGACCAAGTGTGAGTGAGAAGGCGTCCCCAAGTGGAGGCGAAGGATGCGCACACGGTGAACAGCACAAGAGAGGAAGGTGAGGGCGGGGGTTGGGTGGGGGACGAAGCTGGATGGACAGTTGGGGCCCAAGGGCTGTTTTCCAGGAAGCTCCCAGAGGTGGTCCCGACACAGCTGACCCTCCGTCATCTCCCTGGTGTGTCTGCGAGCCCCGGGGCCACAGTCTTCAGCCCTAGTACACCTGGAAGTGTGCCGAAGTGGCCCCGTCCTTCCAGCAGCGCAGGGTATCCACGGCAACCGAGCGGCAGAGCGGGCAGGTGCGCTCACGGTCCAGCCAGAGGCAGAGGCACTCCTCACAGAACACGTGCTGTGGGGACAGCAATCAGGACCACTGGGGTCGCTTCCCCCAGCATCCACTCCATGCCCGCCTCAGTCCTAGGAGCTGAGACCCAGCAGTGAACAAGACGGACGATTTCTGCCCTGTGTAGTCAGGGCTGCTTCCCGGAGGTGGGGTGATACTTGTGTTTAAGTCTGAAGGATGTTTAGGGGTTAACTAGGGGAAGAGAAGGGGTGGGGCTAGAGCATTCTAGGCTGAAGGGAACAGCTGTGCAAACCTCCTGAGATGGGAAAGTATTTGAGAATCTCGAGATGCTCAAAGTGGCTACAGGGTGTAGGGTAGCAGGGGAGAGGAGATGAGGAGGCCATGCAGAGTCTTGAAGGCCGTGTCCAGACTCTCACCATGGTCTGAAGTACAGGATCCAGGGGTCAGCAGGCCCAGCAGCTCCACGAGGGCAGTGATGCTGTAGCCCCACTGCTTAGCCCCGGCCTGCACTCTGACAAATGAATGCCCTCCCATGCAGGTTAGGTGGAAGATTCTAGAGATACCAGGATGATGAAGACCTGGTCCCCGGCCTCCAGGAGCTCATGGTCTCCTCAGAGAATCAGACAGGACAGAATCTAGTGCCAAATTAAGAGGGCCCGGGCTGGAGGAGTTAATGACCTAGGACTGCCTCCGACATCTAGAGAAACAAAGGCATGTCTACAGAGGGAGGGGGCAGAGGGGTCCTTCCAGGCTGGGATGTGTAGCATCAGGTCAGTTTGTGTTGGTGGAGGGTCATGGGCGGGGCTGGATGGTTAACCGTTCCCTGGCTATGTCTCCTGGAGTGTGGACTTGGGAGAGAGATCCTGGGGTGGGGCTGTGCCACCCTGCCCTCAGGAGGTGCTCTATCCATCTTATCTGTCCCATCCACCCATCCATCCATCCATCTCTCCAACCATCCCATTCCTTCCATCCAGCCAATGGTCACTGAGTCAGTACTGTGGTTCCACTACTAAGACAGACATGGCCACCACCCCCAAGTGGCTTACAATCTGGCAAAGAGGAGACACACGCTACCTAACCAGTTGCCCAATTAGCCATCTAGCTGACAACTGGGATAAGTGCTCTTAAGGAAAAACAGGATCTGGAGCCTGCGTGGCTAGGGGTGCTGACTAGTCTGGGGAAACAGAATCAGAGAAGCCTTTCATGAGGATGTAACACGTGACTCATTCATCCA
The DNA here is from genome assembly GCA_006410675.1 of Oreotragus oreotragus. NCBI lineage: Eukaryota > Metazoa > Chordata > Mammalia > Artiodactyla > Bovidae > Oreotragus > Oreotragus oreotragus. The sequence continues at coordinate 71,635 of SJYX01018591.1, read as the reverse complement.
TTTGCTCATTCATTCGGTGCATTTAGGAATTACTGAGGCCCTTTTCCCAGTGGAAGGCATCTTTGTCCTTGTCCTTCTAAGCCCAGCTCACAGGAGCAGAGCAAGACTGAGGTGTGTACTGGGCCCAGCCAGGTATGTGGGCTTCACCAGTGCTGGGTGTGGCCACTGCTCCTAGCTCTGGGATGGCGGTGTCTTGTCCCACCCCTCCCACCAATTCTAATCCAGTGATGGGGACACATAGTGGGACCGGGAGAATGGGAGACAGACACACAGAGTAAGGCTTGGAGAGACTGCCACCAAGGAAGAAGAAAAACTTTCACCTTGACATCATTTTCAAATAATCACTGCTACCGAGAAGGAAATACAGATGGCTCTGAAGCATATGAGAAGATGCTCATCTGCTCTCATAATTAGACAAATGCAAATGAAAACTGCACCAAGATAGCGTTTGTCACCTGTCAGATTGGCGAGGCTCAGGAAAGGCTTGATAATGTGGTGTGTTGGTGAGGGGGACGAAGCAAGAGGGCACGTCACACTCCTTACTGGGAGTGCAAACAGATACACTCCTTTATGGAAGTCGATTTAGCAGTATCTGTCAGACTGCATACCCTCTGACCCAGTAATTCCACTACTAGGAATGTATCCTACTAAGAGCTTGCACACGTGTGAAATGGAATACGTGCCAATGAGAGCTAATGTGTATGGAACCCTGACCGTGTGCCAGGTGTAGTTCAAGATGCATCACCTGAATTACTCATTTAATCAACACAATGAGTCCAGGTAGGTGCTACAGATCTCCCTATCCCTGATCCCACCTGACAACCATATTCGTGGTAACAAAAGATTATGAACCACCAAAGGCCCGTCAATGGGAGGACGGTTGAACAAAGATGGTCAATCCATAAAACGGGATGTTATGCAAATAAGGAGCAATCTCTTCAGGCAGAGTTTCAAATCAAAAAGAAATGATGCAGAATGCAGCTTGGACAGAATGGGCCACAAGTTAGGTGTTTTTGGAAATGACATGTTCATGGTGTGTGTTGTGCATTTAAACTCTTCAGAGCATCTCTGGAAGGACATAGAGGGAACTGGCAACAGCAGTGGCCGGTGTCAGTATTTGGGGCCTGGGGAGCGAGGGGCAAGTGAAGGGGCCCTGTCCTCACTTCCCTGTTTGTATCTTTAGAATTTCTTTTTAACAAACTTTTTATTTTGAAACAATCTTGTGCTGTGCTGTGCTTAGTTGCTCACTCATGTCCAACTCTTTGTGACCCCATGGACTGCTGTTTGGGGGTTCTCTAGGGATGAATAATGGAGTGGGTTGCCATGCCTTCCTCCAGGGGATCTTCCCAGCCCAGGGATCAAACCCACGTCTCCTGCATTGCAGGTGGATTCTTCACTGACTGAGCCACCAGGAGTGGGTAGCCTATCCGTTCTCCAGGGGGTCTTTCTGATGCAGGAACCAAACCAGGATCTCCTGCATTGCAGGTGGTAGCTGAGCTGCCAGGGAAGTCTGCAAAGGTAGTAGGGAAAGTTCCTGGATACCCCTCCCCCAGTTCCAGTCTCGCCCAGTACCATCCTCTTGCATCACCATGGTGGATCTGTCAAAGCCAAGAAAGAAACCCACACAGAGGCATGGCCGTGGACTAAACTCTAGCCTCTGTTCGGATTTTATGGCACTAGTTTTTCCTCCTGTCCTCTCTCTGTATCAGGTCCCACACTGCATTTAATCCTCATGACTTCTTCATCTCCTTTTTGAATGTTTGAGTCACACAAATTTATTCTCAATTTAAAAAATAAATACAATTAAAAATTTAAAATGAACCTCTTAAACATCCCCAAACAGCAAGAACAAAAAAATTTTGTTGGTGCCATAAACAGCCCCCATCTCTTGTACTCCTACCCCTGGGTGGTGGGGGCAAGAGGACAGGGGGAGAGCCGTATGCTCTCCCATTCGTTCCAGTCTGCAGGCTACGCCTCCCCTAAAGCATTCTCAACCTCCAACTCATCGCGTTCTGGCCCGGTCCCCTGGGACGCTGCATGAATCTCTCTTACACCGCACTTATCACTGCCTGCCTTGTTTCATAGTTATTTATGTATGTGTCTGTTTCCCCAGGGTGACTGTGCTTCTAGAGAAGGGGACAGGGCCTGTGTGCCCCTTGCCTCCCCTCCCAGGTATCTGATAGGATGCTTTGACTCATACACATTTGCTGAATTGACATCTTAGTCTGCCCCTGTGTCAGGAAGGGGAGGGGGAGGGGGAAGGCTTGGGGGAAGAGGAGAAGGGATAAGTTTAGGCAGCTAAAAGTAACTGACCAGTACTATGAGTTGGTGACCCACAACTAATAATGAAAACAAGTGGTAGTAATAATTATAACAATACTAATAACTATAATAGTATAAAGCTTTAGGGCTGAATATTTCAAATTTAGCTCTTCCCAGGGATGATTTCATTTGTTCATAAGAACAGCTCTTATGATTAAATAAAGTAGGCACTATTATGATACCAGTTTTATAAATGAAAACAACCAAGGTTTGGGGAGATGGACTGAGCCACTTGGGGTCCACACACCTGCTGAGATTCATGTGCAGAACATTCTGACACTGTACCATACCAAAATGTGCATTTTCTATATTTTACAGGTGAAACCAAGGCTCGGAGCCGTGAAGTAACCTGCCCCAGGGCCACCAGCTGGGAAAAGGCATAACTGAGTTTTATACTTGGGTCTGATAGACTCCAGGCTTCACCACACTTTTCCCAGAAACACAGCCCAGAGCCCCGAGGTTTGGCCAGAGGACAGGCACCCGGGACTCCTGCATGGGTCAGGGCCCTGTGGCCCCATGGCGCCCATCTCCAGTGGTCCTGCCTGGCCCTGCTCACCTGGCACATGAGGACCAGAGGCTCTCGGAACTCAGCCTGGCAGATGGCACAGATGTCACCAGCTTCGGTGCACTGCTGCCCCGTGGCCCGGACTCCGTAATTCTGCTTGACAGAAGGGAGGGGGAAAGACACAAAACACAGCTGTGGCCCCTTGCTGGAGAGGTACCCCCAGAAGCATAGTGTGGTCTGTTCCCAGCTCCCTGTTCCTATGAGCTCGGTGAGGCCCATCAGAAGCCAACTCACCTGAGAGGTGCACAGGAGCTTCAGGGCCTTCCTGACTCCACCCACACGGCCACAGATGTCGAAGGACTGAAAGGAGAGTGAGTGGATGGCTACAAACTATCCAAGGATGGTTGAGGATCTTTCTCACCATAGGCCTCATATTTGACTCTGAACATCTGCAGGGTACATCCTCCCATTTGAAACTCCCCATTCCCACCAGTTTTACTTGGCTTTTGTCTTGCTACCCATCAGCAGTCTCCTCTGCCAGTGGGGCCAGGATGGCGAATATACGGCATGCCTACTGCCTCTTCCCCCGCCATAAGCCCAGGGCAGGCATTGCTAATCGATCACTCTTCTTCTGAGCCAGGCTGTGATCATCCTTCTCCATCTAGCACTCCTGTCAGCCACAGCCAGCAGATCAGAATCAGCAGGCGCCCCAGTGGTTGACTCTACATGGACTGCCTGGCTAGTCCTGCTTTAAGGAAAGGGAACACATGATTCTTCCAGGATTCTCTAAAGCCAGAAATAAATATGGAAAAAGAAAGCAGAGGATGTGTTTATTGTTGGGGAGTGGGGAATCTGACTCTGCACTAATGATGAAAAGAGGAGTGCTCTATACCGATTTGCAGCGTTGAGGGTGTGCAATTTAAGAGGAACAGAAAACAAATTCCATGGCCATGCTGTTGGTGGGTTGAGATCTCCAGACTCTGGAGGCAGCCTGCCTGGGTTTGATGCTCGTTCTGTGATCTCCAGCTGAGTGATGCTAGACAAGTTACTTCTCTCTGGACCTCAGTACACTTTCCATAATATTGACATGATAATGGAATGTATCTGGAAGGGTTGTTGTGAAGAAGACAATGAGAAAGGATGGCATATAGTGAGTTTTATGGGCAAGAAATTAGGATGGCTGTACCCATTAATGCAGGAAAGTACTGACATATGGTATAATGTAGAGGAACCTCAGAAATGACCCTAAGTGAAAGAAGCCAGACACGAAAGATCACAGAGTGTATGACTGCATTTACATGCAAATGCCCAGAAAAGGTAAATCCAGAGTCTTCAGAAAGAAGACCTGTGGTGGCCAGTGGCTGATAGAAGAAGGAAGAGTGATGCTTCATAAGGTGCTGCTGTTGCTAAGTCGTGTTCAGCTCTTTGCAACTTCATGGACTGTGATCCACCAGGTTCCTCTGTCCAAGAGATTTCCCAGACAAGAATACTGGAGAAGATTGCCATTTCCTTCTCCAGGGGACCTTCCTGACCCAGGGATCGAACCTGTGTCTCCTGCACTGGCAGGAAGGTTCTTTACTACTGAGCCACCTTTCTCTGTGGACATTTCTTTGTGAAATATCCTGGAACTAGACAGTCGTGGTGGTGACACAACATTGAGAATCTTCTAAATGCCACTGAACTGTTCACTATAAAATGGTAAAATAATTTCGTACTGTGTGAATTTTGGTTTTCAGTTAAACAGAAAGAGATGAGGGTGTTTATCCAGGTTCCTCACTTGCCCCCCCCTCCCCCGCCCACCTGCCAGGTTCAGCTGGTGAATGTGTCGTCTTTAGGCCAGCCCTCTAGCCCCCAGGCCACCTCACCTTGCAGAGGCTGTAGAGGACGATCAGGACCCCTCCCAGGAAGTAGCTGTTGGAGGAATCATCACCCATGATGTATTTATACCACAGCTGGATGGGAACGAGGGATCGGAACAGCTGGCTCAGCTCCTCGATGACCAGATAGAACTTTCCCTGCAACCACACAGAAAGCATCAATTATTATCAGGAGCAAAGACCCAAAGGACTGAGCTGAGGGGCCCTCTAGCCCAGGGAGTAATGACATTCCAGGTCACAGCCAGCCCATTAATCAGCTCTGGAAAGCACTCAGGCCTGCTCCTAATGGGCCTGCGATGTGGCCGGGGAGACAAGGCCCCTGCCCGCTGCCCTCGCCTGCTGCCCACCAGCCCAGGAGATCAACGCTCGAGGACCGCCTTTCAGGGAGGCAGAAACTGGACACCTTTGGTAGAAGGTTGGAGTGGGGGTCACTCCCTTGTGCCTGCTGTGACCTTGAGGGCTCCAAGCCGATCCTGGGGCAACAGTAACTGGCCCTTCACACCGATCACGCTCACCTCTGGGGGCTGGCCCCAGTTTCGTGGGCAACTGCCCTCAGTGGCAGGGGCAGAGTGGACCACGGGATGCAGAGAAGGATAGGCAGAGAAGAGGAGGGGAGATGGCCTAGCCCCGCTGCCTACTGTCTCCAAGGAGGTAGGATCGTATGTGGGAAAAGAATATGGACTCAGGGCTGGGGTCTCAGGCTTGGGGGACTCAGAACCTCAACTTGCTACATATCCACGAGCCTCACTGTCATTACCTGCAGAATGGGAATTGCAACTGCTACCTTCTGGGTAGCTCTGAAGATTAAAGGAAATAAACAGGAAAAGTATCTAGGGTTCTCTTTCTCTTCCTCTCTCGGCTTTTATTCAAGTCCCTCAGCTTTCTGGGGCCTGTGCTATAAAATGGACATGAAAATAACCTACCCTGTCGTGTTCAATGAAGTTAAACAGAAACCTCTTTAGGACTCAGCATTCCACTCCCAGGTGTGCACCCAAGAGAAAGGAAAATATATGTCCATTCACAGGTAAATGTTCATAGCAGCTTTACGCATAATATCCCCAAACTGGAAACAGCCCAAACATCCATCCATGGAAGAATGGATAAACAAATTGTGGTATATATATACAATAGGGTATCACTCAGCAATAAAAAAGGAACAAATATTTGTGATACACAACAGCCTGGATGAGTCTCACACATTCTAGCCAACCAAAGGAGACAGACACAAAGGAGTACATATTGTGTCATTGTGATTTACATGAAGATCTAGAATAGGCCATGGTAAACTGCAATGATGGAAACAAGATCAGTGGTTACCTGGGGCGAGATGGGGGAGGACGGACTGTAAGGGGGCATCAGGGAATTTGGGGGAATGAAAGAAATTTCAGATTGTCTATATAAATTTTTATATTGTATATAGTGATGGGGTGGTGGTTGTTTGTGTGCATACATTTGCTAAAACTCACTGAAATGTGTGCTTCAAATCTATGTGTTTTGTTGTACAGATATGTTCTACACCTCAATAAAGTCGACTGAAAGAAACAAACAGAAACAAACAGCCCTGCCCCAGGCACGCACAGCCTTAAAAATATGAATAGGGACTTCCCTGGTGGTCCAGTGGTTAAGATCCTGCATTCCCAACGCAGGGGGCCCCAGTCTGATACCTGGTCAGGGAGCTATTAGCAGATCCCACATGTCGCAACTAAGAGTTCTCAACTAAAGATTCCTCATGCCACAGTGAAGACCAAAGATCCCAACTAAGACCCCATGCAGCCAAATAAATAAATACATAAATAAATGTTTTTTAAAAAGTGAATAATTTTTGTTCCAGCAATTCTACTTCTAGGAATTTATCCTAATAAATCAGGGATTTGCGTTAATAAATATGTCAGTAGGAATGGCCAATGTGGCATTCATTGTAACAGAGCAAAAACAAACAAACAAACAAAAAACAGGTGACAAAGTAAATGTGTACAAAGAGGGTCTGGCTATTAAAGAGATCAATAATACAAAGCCATACAGCCAGCCAAATACCATCCTGAAAACGAGTGACTTTGCAGTGAAGAAATCCAGCACATATTGCCTTAACCAAGGTTAATTAAGGTTAACACCCCCAGTAATAATAAATCACTGAAGCCTAAACCCCTGATGCGATGCACTGAGAAGAGCACAGTATCACTCTTGTGTATTCTGGTCAAAAACTTACAACCTCGATTGAATCATGAGAAAACAAGAGACAAACTCAAACTCAGGAATGTTCTACAAAGTAACTATCCAGCATTCTTCAAAAGCATGACATTCACGAAAGACCAACAAAAGACCAAGGAATTGTTAGATTGGAGAAGGTAAATGAAAGTTGCTCAGTCATGTATGACTCTTTGCGACCCCATGGACCGTACCCTGCCAGGCTCCTCTGTCCATGGAATTCTTCAAGAGTGAGTAGCCATTTCCTTCTCCAGGGGATCTTACTGACTCAGGGACTGAATCTGGGTCTCCTGCATTGCAAGCAGATTCTTTACCATCTAAGCCAAGACTAGGGAGACATGATTAATGCAATGTGGAATCTTAGATTTGGTCCTTAGATCAGGAAAAAGACATCTGTGGGACAATGAGCAAAATATGACAAGGTCTGCAGTTTAGCTACTAGTAAGGGAATTGATCTTAATTTCTTGGCTTTGCTAACTGAACTATGATTATATTAAATGTAACATTAGGGGAAGCTAGGCGACGGGTACATGGAAACTCTGCACTATTTTTGCAACTTTGCTCTGAGTTGAAAATTATTCCAAAATAAAAAATTTAAAAAGAAATAATCCTGGCAAACGATATCAATTGATTCAGGGAAACGCTCATATTATAGTTCCAAGTGGAAAAGCCACAGAATGCAGAAACTCCTCATTTTCGTTGTGGTTTTCTGTCTTTTCCAATTTTTTCGGTACTGAACATATGATGTGTTTAAATTAGAGGGAGAAAAAGGTTATGAAAACATGTTATGTATCCACAAATGGATGATGTAAAAGGCTATGGATAGAGACTTTATATCCATGTTGCTATATTCTGTCTTGATAGCCTGGGTACAGGTCACTCGCAAGGGGACCCCCTTGAAGAGGATATACCCACATCTGCTAAGGACCAACGACGGGCATCCAGTCATCCGTTCACTCCAGTGTCTGACCTTGCAGAATCAGAACCTCACTCCAGACCTGCTGAAGCCCAGAACCATCTGTGATTTAACAAGCTTCCCAGGTGATGGGTGTGCATGTTTAAGTTTGAGAAGCTCTCTTTCAGTGGATAAGTGGAAGAAGGATCATGCAGCAACGTGGGCACTATAAGGGAAGAAAGGTGTTGTAAAAGCCCAGAGGTGATGGAAAAGGTGGTCAGTCTTTGGCTATCTTGCTGGGAAGCCTCCTATTCTGTCCACCTGGCCCCATGATGGGTGAGGATGTGACCACCTCATGAAAGGTCCTATGTCCCTGTGTCTCTGGGAACCCCTGCCTGCTCATCTGGTTGGCTCTGGGGGATAGACCCTCCTGTCCCCTCTCAGGCTGATCCTGTACCACCAGTCCGGCTTGGTGGGTAGGACTGAAGCCTCAGGAACCACACAGCCTGGACTCAGATCCTACTGCCAGCTACCTTGCTATTTCTGTTCCCTTGTCATTGTCTTTGGATCCCCCCAGTTTTCAGGCCCCACTAGCTGAGAGCTGGTCCCCTGGCCCAGACCTCACACTTCCCATTGGCCTAATGAGTGAATCCAGAACAAAGGTCAGCGACTGTTTTCTTCTGCCACGGGCCAGATAGTGACTATTTTGGCTTTGGGGTCACACCGCCTCTGTCACCATTATACTCCTCAGCTATTGACAACAGACAAACAAATAGGCAAGGCTGTAAAATTTTACCTACCAAAACAGGTGTCAGGGCATATTTGAATGCAGTTTGTGGTTTACTGACCCCTGATCTACACATAAGAAGCTAGATAAATCAAGTATGGGGCCTACCAACATATCCCCAGAATTTCAGGGCAGACTCAAGGAACAGCTTTTGGCCCTTCTTTCAGGTGCTTTGCTATGAAGACCAAGCTCCTTCTCTGCAGATGGATGTTTGGTCCCATACTCTTTGCCGAGCTAACACTTGAATATCTTCTGTGTCTCAGCTAGCTGTCACCTACTGTGAGGACTCTTCCCCAACTACTTAATTAGGTGCTCCTGTTACACCCTTTAAATCACTCTTTTAGATCACCTCTCACAATATTTAAAAAATTATCTCTCTCTTCGTCTGGATTGTAAGCCCCATCAGCATGAAGATAATTTGGCTCCTGATCATATCACCAGCACGGAGCACAAAGTAGGTGCTTACTTAAGAGCTAGACACTTTGGAAGCACAAGATTTCCACCATTATTACTCAGGTCAATGTCTAGAGTTTGCTGACGGAGAAACAGAATTGGAACATGGAAGAGAGTACTTTTCTTTATAAGCAAGCCCTGATGTCACAGAAAATAAAATAAAGGGAGAGAGAGAGAGAGCTAAAGGTAGCAATTAGCTGCTGGTGGGGTGGGGGAGGCACTTGGAGGAGATAGAACCACCGGGGAGAACTGGGCATATCCCAGTGAAACCATCTCTCTCTAATTAAGCAGTTTTATAATTCCAGGTTGCTTAAGCGTGTTATTTCTGACGACCACCAAATGGAATGTGTGGTTTCTCCAGGGTGTCAGAGAACAAGGAAAGCGATCAGATTATGAGCCGTCTGGCCTCCCTGTCACCCGTGAAGGGGGAACAGTAGCAATTGCCGCAGAACTTGGGCATCGAGAGTTTGCTGCTGGGATTCTGATAAAGGGGGCGGTAACAGTCGAGATGGAGAAGGCGGATTCGGTTCTGACTTTCTTACTGCTTGGAGGGGGGAGGGAAGGACCACAAGTGAACTGGGAAGCTAGGAAACAAGAGAGAGCTGACTCTGGAAGGGGGTGGGAAGTGAAGGCAAGTGGGATGCCGAGAAGCCAAAGAAAGGAATACAGAAAGAGCACTCTGGAGAAACACACCTAGGAAAGGTGATGTGAAGGATTACAGGGATGAAGAGGAAGGGGACGGAGACATAAGCAGAGAGTTGTTAGCAGCATAAATGTACAAAGACATAAAGAATAGACAGACATGGAAAGAAGATTTTTTTCTGCATCAAAATTAATGAATTTTGAATTAATTCAAAATTAATTAATTAATATTTATGAGACTTTACCTGTTTACGAATTTCTTTCATACACATTTTTCTCATCTACAGAAGAAGGACAGCACAGTGGTTAAGGGCACACAATTTGGGGCTCCAAGGTCAAATATGCTGCCTACTAAATTGGTTGACTTAGGGCAATAATTAAACTTCTCTGAGCCTCAGTTTACTCATCTGTAAGTTGGCCTGAAAACAAACACATATAGTGGAAAACAACCAAAACAAGGAAAAAAAAAGGGCCCCGATATGTACGTTTCCAATTTCTCTGGTGTAAATACTCCCACCAGGCCAATTTCAAGGTACCTAGGGTTTAAGGACTATTTGCAAATTCCCTGAAAATGTAACCATCCGTTCTCACAAGCCTGTGCAAGTTGGCTCCAATACACCAAAGTGATTGGGAGGACTGAGTGAGCATATGAACTTAAAATACAGGTACCCAGAAAGGGCCCAGTGCATGATGAGAGCCAGGAAAGAACCTCATGATGACCTGGGGATGTGGGCCCTATTACTATCATCGTCTTTCAGAGATGGGGTTCCCCAGGTTCAAAAGAAATAGGACCGAAGTAGAACGAGGCAGAGGTGCTATCTGAGATGCCCAGGCTCCATGAGACCTGGCAGCTGTCAGAGCCTCCCCCTCGCTTGCCTTTCTTCCTCCAGCACCACATTATGAAAAGCCCAAAGGGAGAGTACATGCAGAGGCCATGTGCAGAGGGGGAGGCTCTGAGCAAGACGATATGGAGGAGAAGCAAGGAACCCCGACAACAGGGAGAACTGAGGCAGCAAGTATAGGACCCTGGGCAATTCATCCCACCCGTGTCAGCTGAGCCATTAGACCCGTGAGTGAAAAAGCCATCTTAGATGGTCCGGACTCACTGGACATCGCATAAAGACCAGCTGTCCTCAGTGTGTCCTGGCTGAACTCCTGACCCACAGAACCAGGGGAAATAATGAAATGGTGGTTGTTTGAGGCCAAAAGAAAAAGAAAGAATAACAACTACAGTACTCATCTAAGGATACTCAGCCAGTGCTATGGATTGAATGTGTCCCACACAATTCTTACTCTGAAGCCCTTACCCTCAGTATAGTGGTATCTGGAGAAAGGGGCCTTTTGAGAGGTAATTAGGTTATGAGGATGGAGCCCTTCAGGAGGATGAAGGGCTTCATGAGGATGGAGCCCTCGCAAATGGGATTAGTGTCCTTATAAGAAGAGATATAAGATCATCCATCCTCCCTCTCCCTCTCGCTCCTTCCCTCCTTCAGCGCTGACTGTCTCTCTATCTCCCAAACCCTCGCAATCATCTTTGACTCTCCTTTCTCTCATAACCACTGTCCAATCCATCTACAAATCCTCCTGGAAACAGCTCCCTAATGGTGACTGCCCTTGTCCCACTATGCTTAGTCTTTGCACAGTATCCAAAATAAGCTTCTCAAACACAAGGCAGATCAAATCATTTCTGAGCTCAAACCTGTCAATGTCTTCTACCTCTCTTAGGGTGACATCTGATGCTCCCTCCTACCTTCCAGATCCTATAAGACTGGCTCCCGGCTCACATGTCTGATGTGCTTGATTCTCAAAAAAAAATAAAATCAAGCACAGTCCTACCTTCTAGCCTTTGCACTTGCTCTTCCTTCTCCCCAGAGCACCCTTCCTCCTGACGTCTGCCAACTAACTGGCTCCCTCACTTCCCTTGGGTCTTGGCACACATGTCATCTCATCAGTAAGGACCCCTGAACAATGTATATAAAATAGCACCTCTGTACTTCCTACTGCACCACCATACTCCCTATTGTCTGTATTCAGCTTTTCATTTTTCTTTTTTGCATTCACCCCCAACACAGACTGACCTCACTTCCCTTGGGTCTTGGCACACATGTCATCTCATCAGTAAGGACCCCTGAACAATGTATATAAAATAGCACCTCTGTACTTCCTACTGCACCACCATACTCCCTATTGTCTGTATTCAGCTTTTCATTTTTCTTTTTTGCATTCACCCCCAACACAGACTGTATTTCTTTGTTATGAGAATATGCACACCTGAAATACAGGGACTCTGTGTCTTTTTGGTGTTATCGTTTCTGTTTGAAGAATATAGAGGGTGCTCAGTTCACATCTGTTGAATGAATAAGTGCGCCTCTGTGTCTTCATCTATAGATTGCAGATAAGGTCCTTCAAAAGGGTTTTGATATTAATAACAAATATATACACTGAGGGCTTATTACTTGCCAGGTACTATACTAAGCACTTTGCATTAATTAGTTTAATATTAATTAATACTTACTCACGACAAGCTATGAGACAGGAGACATCATCATCCTCATGTTACAGAAGAGTAAACTAGGGCACAGAGAGGTTAAGTCACTGCTCAAAGTCACACAGCTGGTAGGTGGCAGAGACCGAATTTGAATCCAGGCAGGCTGGTTCCAGAGGCCACTTTATAAATCCCCTCTCGTCAGAAAAATAAGTAACATGTACAGATATTAAAACAAGGTGTGACATACCACAATATTAAAAGCTGGCAATTATTATTACTATTACTGCTTGCTGCCAGCTAAATTAAGTTCATTTTAGACTAAGGGCTAAAGAGAGATAAGTCATAACCATCTTGGGTGCTGACTGCCCCTAAGGCCAACTCTCCTGGGTAAGTCTGATGTACGGATGGCTGGTGATGTTTGTTGGCTTGGTATGTTAACACTCCAAGATTCTGTTTTCAAGTCAGCCACACTCCCACAAGAAGAGCAATACCTGCTCTTCTTTCTAGAATGTTCCTTGAAGAACACAAATCTGATCACTGTGGATGATCAGATCCACAAATCACTGTGATGTAATTTGCAACAAACATGAGAACACAAGTATCTTCTATTAAGCCAGATAATAATCTATGAAAATACTAAAAAAAAAAAAAAAGCCCCTTTTCTCAGTAATTAAAAGGATACTTGTCTTTAGAATGTTTTTATGTTAACATGTATTGGGTTGATTATTAAGTTAATTAGTAAGTACTATAAAAAGTTCTTGGTTTCAATTTTCATTGTGGTGAACTGATTTTAATTTCTGTTATGGCTACCTGGGTCATAACAATAATCCATACATGTCAATTCTGTAGGGTCTTCAATATTTTTTAAAACTGTAAAGAGGTCCCGAGACTAAAATGTTTGAGAAAGCCCAAGAAGCACCTGGAATAGAATAAGTGTTCAATAACTTTGACTACTACTATTATTATCACCGTCTGTTTCTTTGATAGGCTGTGAGCTTCATGAGCGCTGAGAACTATATCCTGTTCACCGTCTTTCCCCTATGCTTACTCAGTGTGTATTCCTAATCGCTGGCTGTCACCTCACATTCGTTCTTTCTTTCTTCCTTAGTACTAGAGTCATCAATAGTTTAGCTAGATGATATCTCAAGCAAAGACTACACCTCCCAGCTTCTCCCCTGCACCCAACTGCCTTTTCAGTGGCACTAAGATATAAGTGTCATGTGGTAACTTCAGAGAAACTGTCATCTTATTCTTCCCCTCTTCCTCCATCTGGCTATCTTGGACTTAGATGTGATGGCTGGTGCTCCAGCTGCTATTCTGAGTCATGAGGAAGTGTCCCACATCCCAGGATTGGTAAAGGAGTAACCTAGAAGGTGTCACACTACCAGGTTTGGATTGCTTACCTTTGGACTTAACATGGGAATAAATAAACTCTTCTTAAATTTAAACTTTTTTTTCTTTTTTTTTTCTGTTACTGGTATATCCCGATTCTAACTAATACAAAGAGTCTGGAACTTGGTAGGTGATCAACAAATGTTTGTTGAATGAATGAATGAACAGATGACTAGGTGGGCTAAATAATCCTGTGGTTCAAATAGCTAGGTTTTCCACAGGTGTGGCTCATAGAGAACCCTGAAATCATAGATGCTAGGAACCAAGGGACTGCGTATAAGGAAATGCTCAAAAACTATTGAGGCTAGGAGCAAGGAAAAGGGCTGTTCCAGTGACTACTGGGTTTGGCACAAGAGCACCAAGAGGAAAGCATGCAGTGCAGAAGAAAAAACAATAACTGAGCTCTTACTATGTGCCTGGCACCCACTCCCTGCAAAGTGCTTTGAGGTAGGTGCTATCAATGCTCCCATTCTACAGATAAGGAATGGGAGACCCACAGCATTGGTAACCTGCCCCAGGGGACACAGCTAGAAAGTTCTGGATACCTCCACCTGGTAGGAAAGATGGCCACTGGCAGCCCCAAGCCAACATTCACATAGCCTAACTCCAACAGAAAGAGAGGCCCTGTTACTCCCTGAGCCCATTACCAACCTGAACAGCAAGCCTTGGATAAATTGGTCACATGAGGCAGGCAGTGGGTAGGGTGCCACAGCTGACAGCCGCAACAGGACCACAGGTAGAGGGAGAGGTGCTTCCGCCATAGAGAGGGGAGTGGCAGGAAAAGGAGGCCAGAAAGCTTCTCTGAGTTTAAGTCAGAACAAGGCCAAAGGGAGTCCTCATTGCAGAGCCCTCCTTTAATGTGGGGAAAATAAACAGTAACTGTGTCCAGACTCTTGGTGCTTGCCCTTACTTGCTTCTGGACTGCTAGTTAGCTCTGGGTTGCCTCAAGGGACAGGGCCACGCTTCCTGCTCCAAAATGGGTGGGCTAGGCCAGTGCAAAGGGCTGAAAACAAAGACTTGTTTTCTTGGGAAGGCATCCTGCGGGTCTGTTATGATTGCTGGCTGCACTGGGGGGACCGCAGCTGAAAGAGCACGTCAGAACAAAACAGCCACAACACTGACCTCTGAAGTGCTGTGCCCATCGGCTAAGGGGCAGGAGGGCCAGCTCAGACTTCAGAAAGCATAGGGGTGGGGAAAGAGCTTGCTAACTGCCTTCAGAACAGCCTAGCCTGGAGTGCTGGGAGCAAGAGGTGTTGAGGGGACTGGGACTAGAAAGAAGGCTAGAGAGAAATGTAGGGGCTGGGGAAAGGAGAGAGACACAGGAGGGGAAATAGGGGATGTGCCCAAAAGAAGAGCAGGGAGGAATGACAGTTAAAGTCGGGAGAAAAAGGGCACCCAGGAATGAGAGACCAGCACAGAAGAGGCCAAGGAGGAGAAAGTAATTCCATTATTAAGCACATATCATGGGCCAAGAATTTTACATCAAATGCTCCCCTGGTAGGGTAGCTATGACCCAGTTTCATTTCTCAGATGATAAATCCCAACAAATGCAGGGGAGGCAAGAATAAAGCACAGGAGACTAAACTGAGATATGAGATATGTGCAAGAGGGAAGACAAGACAGTAGCGGCAAAAGAGAAGATCGAGGGCCAGCTCAGTTTGGTGATGAAAGTTTCTTTGGAAACACTTAGTACCTGCATGTGGCCCCCAATTCTGACAACCCTAGGAGATGGACACTGTTCTTACCAGTTCCAGTTAGCAGGTGAGGAAACAGAGGCTCTGAGGGGTTCCCACGTGCTAGACAGGGGTAGAGCCAGGTTTAAAACCAGTCTGACTTCCCATCTTGTGCTTTGAACTCTAAGAGGAGACTCTAAGTTAGGAAATTAAGAGTGAGATGAGAGGGGAGAGAGAAAGAAAAGATACAAGGTGTGTGGGAGGGTAGAAAACCAAAGAGTGAGGATGAGATTCAGATAAGAGGTCCTTTATCTGAAAGAACTTCTATTCTTAGTTGTCTGACAGTCTAGGGAACAGAGTCTCTGAGAGGGAAGTAAGGGACCTGTAGGGGTTCTGACCAGAAGAGAGAATGAAATAGATTTTTGGGTGCTGGAAGCGTTTTATATCTCTGCCACCCAATACAGTAGCCAGTCGCCATGTGTGGCTATTGAGCACTTTAAATGTGGCTAAATCTATACTGAGATGTACTGAAAGTATGAAATACACAGGAAATTTCAAAGTCTTAGAAAAACAACAAAAAGGTAAAATATCTCATTAAATTTTTTTATATTGATTACATGTTTAAATGATAATACCTTGCACATACTGGGTTAAATATATTATTAGAACTGATGTCACTTATTCCTTTTTGCTTGCTTAATGTGACTACTTGGAAATTGGAAATTGCTTATGTGACTTGCACTATATTTCTGTTGGAGAGCACTGGTGATATCTTGAAACATATGGATATACATATACATATTTTACATATGGATACATACATATGTAAAAACTCATCGAGCGTGTACACTTATAATTAGACTGCTTTACAATATGTAAGTTATGCCTCAATAAATAAAAAAAGAAAGAAGAGTGAGCCAGGTTGGATATAGAGGATGGCAGCGCGACGGGTGGGGGGTAGACGTCATCGGCGGCGGCGGAGGCCATCAATCCCCCTCCCGGTGGAGCCGGCGAGTGGGGCCGCCTGTCTCCTCCTCCCCCGGGCCCGGATGAGATCACCGCAACGGGCGGCCGGCTGTCCCCGTGCTCCCAACAAATCGACTCCATGGCAAACGCCGGCATCTCATGATCTCATGGCCCCGCGGGACGGCGCCGGCCGATGAGGTCACAGGCCCGCGCCCCTGGCTGCCCAGGTCTCTTTGCCAGGGTCTCTGGGCACCCGGCCATCAGTACCAAGCAAGCCCCCCAGCTCCTGGCTTTCTAGCCTTCGGGGACAAAAGAGGTGGCTGTTTCAAAAGGGCAAAGCTACCTTTTCCACTCTTGCTGCACCTTTTCCTGCCCACTTACTTGAACCTGTCACCACTGAGGCCACGTGTCTAGCAGGGAGAGACTGCAGCAGCTCCCCAGAACTTGAGGTCAGGAGCAGTGCAAGGCGACTTGCACGCGTGATTTCACAGCCGCTCAGTGAAAGAACTTCTATTCTTAGCTGTCTGACAGTCTAGGGGACTGAGGCTCAGAGGGGCAAGGGACACCCCTGCCCCAGGTTACCCAGCTAGGAAGGGCTGCAGCAAGGACTTTAACCCTTTGGCTCTCTCTAGCTGCACCCCAAACATCCACTCCTTTATCCCAGTTCCTCCTTGCTCTGGTGGAAACTGTGATCATGGCCACACTTGCTGGGTGCCCACCATGCACTGGGTACTTTATATTAAAAGTCACAGTTCCACATGCCAAACCCATGGAAAAGGTATTAGAGTATATGGGCTAGTTTGTGGATAAGAGTCAGAAGGCTCCAAGGGGTGAAATGACTTGTGGCAGAGCCAGGATTTGATTCTACAGCACAGACTTTGTATTACTCTACGCTACCTTCCGCAAGATGCTTTCCTGTTAACCGTGGACAATATACCCTCTCACCTGTCTCCTTCCCCCTTAGCTCAGCCATCAGAAGCAGTCAAAGACAGGCCAGTGAGAGCGTCTCTTGGAGGGTGGCTTACCTCCCTTGCCAGCAGCAGATTTTCTATCACTTATTGCTCACCATTTGCTCTCCAGCAGCATCCACTGCCTAGGATGACAGGGAGGGAGGGAGATGACATTTTCCGAGTGGCTGTGCTAAGCCAGACACTGAGTCACTGCCATTACCAGAGCAGAGCTGTGAGGGGTCATTACCAGCTCCATTCTGCAGATGAGAGAACTGAACTGAACTACAATCAGGTGGCAAGGCAGTACCAGCTTCAGTTCCAATATAATTTCTAAGATGATACTGGACTTTCCACAGATAGTCCTTCCCATCCTCCCAAATGAATCCTCCATGACTTCTGTGTTATTTTCTTCTTAGTGCTTATTGCGGTTTGAAGCTTTATGTTTGTGTTTGTTAAATGGTGCTCTTCCCAACTCAGTGAAAGCACTGACCCTGTTGTTTCATTCACCAATGCATTCCCATACCTATGCAGTGCCTGTCATACAAGAGATACACAAGAAATGTTTTCAGGGTGGATGCAAAGAATTATTGGCTTAGGCTGGTGGGCAGTCCTGATAGTCAAACTCAGGCTCATCTGGGCCTAAGCTTGGGCTTATATTTACTTTCTAAGAAGTCCAAGCCTCTTGGTACATATAACTTTATTCACAGCAAAACCCTTCTGGTGCTCACTCAGAGCCTACTAATTCTAAGTTTGCTCACAGTACTGACAAGTTTGATGTTCTGGTTTCCCAAGCAGTAGAGCCCTTGCTTAGTAACAGACAGAGGGCAGGAGGAGGAACTTGATAAGAAATTAGGTGTGGAAGGGAGGAAGTTATACATGTTTATGCCTGCTCTAGTCTTTTGTTTTTATATAATTTTACTTATTTAGTGATTTTGTGCTGGGCCTTTGTTGCTGCACATGTGCCTTCTCTAGTTGTGGAGGTGGGGCTTCTCATTGCGGAGCTTCTCACACTGAAGAGCATGGGTTCTAGGGTGCACAGCCTTCAGTATCTGTGGCACGCGGGCTCTGGCTGCTTGGCCTTCAGTAGTTGCAATGCATGGGCTTAGGTGCCTCACAGCATGTGGGATCTTAGTTCTCTGACCAGGGATAAAACCTGTGTCCTTTGCATTGCAAGGAGGATTTTTAACCACTGGACCATGAGGGAAATCCCCTCCTCCTAGCTTTAAAAACAGCTCAGCAAGGAAGGAGACATTAAAACTACAGAAAAGCAGACTCAAGGAAAATGAGGTAATGGTAACCACAAAACTCTGGCTTCCCATGTACAAAGGGAGGAAGGGAGATGGATAGAATCTAGGAGATGGGCACAGGGAGTTTCTAAGCCATGAGTAATTTTCTACTTTTTAAGCTGGGTACATGAGTCTTTGTTGTTTACAAACATACAGAACACATAGTTTCCTGTTGCAAGAAGGAAATACTATGCACTATGTTCTTTCATTGAATGGAAGATATATTTTAAGTGCGATGCATATACGTATTATTATTGAAGAGATCTGTAATACTGCTCTTCTAAGCTACCTTAAAGTGAAAGAAAGTGAAGTCGCTCAGTCGTATCCGACTCTGTGCGACCCCATAGACGGCAGCCCACCAGGCTCCTCTGTCCATGAGATTCTCCAGGCAAGAATACTGGAGTGGGTTGCCATTTCCTTCTCCAGGGGAATCTTCCTGACTCAGGGATCGAACCCAAGTCTCCCGCATTACAGACAGACGCTTTAACCTCTGAGCCACCAGGGAAGCCCCAAGCTACCTTANTCTGTCCATGAGATTCTCCAGGCAAGAATACTGGAGTGGGTTGCCATTTCCTTCTCCAGGGGAATCTTCCTGACTCAGGGATCGAACCCAAGTCTCCCGCATTACAGACAGACGCTTTAACCTCTGAGCCACCAGGGAAGCCCCAAGCTACCTTAAGCTGCACAAATTTCTGTATTCTAAAGGCGAGTAAGGAATTTCTTTAGTGGTCCATTAGATAGGACTCTGCATTTCCAATGCAGGGGGCCTGGCTTTGATCCCTGGTTTGGGAACTAAGATCCCACAAGCTGTGTGGCACAACCAAAAAATTAAAAATAAATAAATGTATAAACACGAATAAGATGAAGGCCATTCACAGAAGTTTATTTCCCATGGAGAAAATGTATGTTTTTTACGAGTTAATGTTTCTTACAAGTTAGATGAACAAAGTTTTTGCAGAGATTGTTTTCTCAACGTATGGAGCTTATTCTCTCAATGTAAGGAAATGGCAACCCACTCCAGTATTCTTGCCTGGGAAATCCTAGGGACAGAGGAGTCTGGCAGGCTACAGTCCATGGGGGTCACAAAAGTCTGACACAACTTAGTGACTAAACCATCATGGAGCTTGTAGCCAAGACTTGGAATAGCTAGAGAAATGTTTGGAAAAACCTACAAGCCTACATTTTCCAAAGTTTAACTGAAAGCCATGTGAAACTGTTCAAAGCCCAAGTAAGAGTGAAAGCTTTCAACATGCAGGGAAAGGCTTGTTTCCCATTTATTAAATGTATGTCTCTCACAAACTGGATGAAAGGAAAAAACCAAATTGGGAAAGGAGTACATCAAGGCTGTATATTGTCACCCTCCTTATTTAATTTATATGAAGAGTACCTCATGCAAAATGCTGGGCTAGATGAGGCACAAGCTGGAATCAAGACTGCTGGGAGAAATATCAACAACCTCAGATATGCAGATGACACAAACCCTTATGGCAGAAACCAAAGAACTAAAGAGCCTCTTGATTCAAGTGAAAAAGGAAAGTGAAAAAGCTGGCTTAATACTTAACATTCAAAAAACGAAGATCGTGGCATCTGGTCCCATCACTTCATGGCAAATAGATGGGGAAAGAATGGAAAAAATTTCAGACTTTATTTTTTGGGGCTCCCAAATCACTGCAGGTGGTGACTGCAGCCATGAAATTCAAAGATGCTTGCTCCTTGGAAGAAAAGCTATGACAAACCTAGACAACATATTAAAAAGCAGAGACATTACTTTGCCAACAAAGGTCCGTCTAGTCAAGGCTATGGTTTTTCCAGTAGTCATGTATGGATGTAAAAGTTGGACCATAAAGAAAGCTGAGTGCCAAAGAACTGATGCTTTTGAACTGTGGTGTTGGAGAAGACTCTTGAGAGTTCCTTGGACAGCAAGGAGATCCAACCAGTCCATCCAAAAGGAAATCAATCCTGAACATTCATTGGAAGGACTGATGCTGAAGCTCCAATACTTTGGCCAACTAATGTGAAGAACTGACTCACTAGAAAAGACCATGATACTTGGAAAGACTGAAGGCAGGAGAAGGGGATGACAGAGGATGAGATGGCTGGATGGCATCACTGACTCGATGGACATGAGTATGAGCAAGCTCTGGGAGTTGGTGATGGATAAGGAAGCCTGGCGTGCTGCAGTCCATGAGGTCACAAAGAGTCAGCTATGACTGAGCAACTGAACTGATATATATGTATATGTATATACCTCATGTTTTATCTTAAAAATGCCAAAGCAGAACATTTGTTTGCCTACTTATTGACTGTAACAACACCAAGAGGCAGGGGGCAAATCAGTAACCCCAGTTTCCTAGAAAGTACAAAATAAATCCAAGGTTTATGCTCAACTGAACCTGGGTTTGAATATTAGCACTGCCCACTAGCCTGAACCACCGAATCTTGGGAGAAACTGAGGCTCAGTGTCAGAGAATGTTCATCGTTTTGCCTAAGGTCACAGAGCTGATAAGTGGCAGAAGGGGTACTGGAATCCAGGTCTGTCTGATGTCAACATGGATGTGCTCACCCACCACGACATCCTGCCTTCTGATAACTAGAAACCTGTCATTAAAGAGCAGAGCCAGTGAAAACACCTGCCACCCACACCCTCCCACCTCCAATTTCCTACACTGGTCCTTTCTCTACTCTTCAGGTTTCCATGCCAATGGCTGGGATCAGCCTCTGTGACACAGAGTTCTTGGGACTGGACTGAGGCCCCAGAGAGTCTCAGCTGTGAGGAGAAACCTGCCCCTCAACAGCAGCAGTCAGGCATCTAGCTTCACTGGCTGTGGTTCCCTTGATTTAAAAACCTCCACCCTTGGGCTTCCCAGGTGGCTCAGTGGTAAAGAATTTACCTGCTAATGCAGGGGATATAGGTTCCACCTCTGTATCAGGAAGATCCCACATGCCACGGACAACTCAGCCTGTATACCACAACTACTGACCCTGTGCTCTAGAGCTCAGGAGCCACAACTACTGAATCTACGTGTCACAACTCCCAAAGCCTGTACGCCTAGAGCCTGTGGTCTGCAACCAGAAGCCACAGTAATGAGAAGTCCACACACTGCAACGAAGAGTGGCCCCTGCTCTCCACAACTAGAGAAAAACCTGTGCAGCAACGAAGACCTAGCACAGCCAAAAATAAAATAAATTATGAAAATAAAAAATAAAAGCCTCTGCCCCATGAACAGGAAGGGCCCAGGCGACGTGTCCCGGCAACATGTGTTATCAGGAGCATCCTCACAATCAGGGCCCTGCTCCTCAGGACCCAGGAGAGTCCCAATTATATGGTGTTGACAATGAAGACCGAAGTGGCCTGGGACCCTGTTAGCTGCAGAAAGGCAGTCTCTTCCCTCCATTCCAGTCCCAGGGGGATGGATGTCCTTACTTGTCCTTGTGTCAGCTACACTCAGGCACAAATGCTCTGGCTGCAACTTCCCAAGCCTGTCTACCTCCTAAAATACTGGGGGTGGAGTGAGGTGAGTGGGTGCACGGGGCAGGGGTGGCCAAGAAGGGCAGAAGTTGCCTCCTTCCTGGTGGTCTAGTGATCACGAGAGGAACTAGATGGACATAGACTTCAACTGCAGGTCTGCCCCTTTGCTGGGAGCGATTTTCCCCACATTACATCACCTCTCTGAGCCCCAGCTTCTTCTGCAACTTGAGGTGGTAGGCTAAACAATGGCTCCCGATACGCGCACATCCTGATCCCTAGATGATGTTCAGCGTCACCTTGTATGGTAAAAGGAATTCTGTGCATGTGCCAGTGTGATTAAATGATAAGGATTCTGAGAAGGGGAGGCTATCCTGGATTACCAGGGGTGGGAGCAATGTCACTACAAAGGTCCTTATCAGGGAGGCTGCAAAGAAGGAGAGAGTGAAAGAAGCAGAGGTTGGGGAGATGTGCTCTGAAGAGAGAAGGGGCCACAAGCCAAGGCTCACAGGCAGCTTCCAGAAGCTGGAAGACACAAGGGAACATATTCTCCCCGGAGCCTCCTCAAGTGACCAGCTCATACCTAACATTTTGACTTTAGCTCCATGAGACTCAGTTTGGACTTCCAACCTCTAGAACTGTAAGAGAATCAATTTATGTTGTTTTAAGCCACTAAATTTGTGGCAGTTTGGTACAGTAGCAAGAGGAAACGAAAACACTCTGCCTTAGTTCCCCCGTCATGAGGACAGAGTCAGGACCAAGTGGCCGGAGACTCTTAGTTTAAGGCCCCTCCCTCAAAGGCTGGCTCTAGGGCAGGATGGGAGGAGGCCAGAAGACATATTCTGGGCTGGGCATGGCCTCTGGTGCTGTGGTCCCCTGCTGCCTCTCTGATCACCAGGACTGGCTACATAATTTGCAACGTCTGGTGGAAATGAAAATGCTGGGCCTCTTGTTTAAATAAAATCCTCAACGCAAACACTGAGCAGGCACTGAGAACTCTGTGCTAAGCCTTCTAAATCCATGAGCTCATTCTCTCCTCACTGGGGTCCTCTTTGATGGGAACCACATTGTCTATCAGCCCCATACACAGAGGAGGCAGTGGAAACTCAAACCCCTGAACTTGCTTCTGTGAGGATACAGGGCTAGTGGCAAACCAGATTCAAAGCCTGGCTATTCTAAGAGCCAGCCAGGGCAGGAAGCGTAACATATCTCAAGGTCTGACTCTGGCACTCCTAAGCCTCGAGACAAAGAGGCAGGGGTCTGCCAGACCTTAGCAGGCTCTCAGCCGCTGAGCAGCTTGTTTACCTCCGATCTCCAAGCTCCAGAGGAATTCTGACCTGTGAGGGTCATGGGGGAGAAAACACAAAAGGAAACATACACACACACACACCCTGAGCACCTATTCCGTGTCAGTAACTGCAGAAAGCACCTCTACCTGTGCTGTCTCAGTTTATTTTATTTTATTTTTTTTAGCTCAAATCTCCCCTGAAGCCTTGAGGGAAATGGCATCATCTCCTCTTTTACAGATGGGTAAAGTGAGGCATGGAGCAGGGAGGTGACAGGCCAGAGGTGATACTGATAGAAATGGCAGAACTAGAGCTCAGACGGGAATCTGCCTCCCTCCAGTCGTTTCCAAACGACTCTGGAATGTCTCTGGACACACCGTAAATTGAGAAGCGTAAGTGGTGGGCTCCCTTGGACCATCTCAGTTGTAACCCCCTTTCTTGCCCCCGGCGTATCAGAGGGAAATGTGGGAGCAGGGCAGGCCCACCCACGGCGGAGGAAGTCAACCCCAGAAAACAGAAAACCAGCAGAGTGGCAGCTACCCGGCAAAGCTCAGGTGCCCACCCAGAGGGAGGAGGTGAAGGGGCTGTCTCTGAGGCCACCTCAGGGAGCCTGGCTGCCTCCCGAATCATTTAGCTGGAGAAGAGCAAAATAATCACCAATTAGCTGGCTAATTAATCCCCGCAGCACCCCAGAGCAGGGGCTGCCGCTGCACAGCCACAACATGGTGCAGAAAGGCACACAGTGGGCCTGAGAGTGAGGGACTGGGCCTCCCTGCATTGCCCCGAATGCAAATTCACACCAGCCATTTTTATTACTCATCTGTTCACTTGAGAGTCACTGCACACTTACTCTGTGTCACCATACCTAGTCACGAGCATGGCGGACGTCACCCCTGCCCTCCTGGAGCTGAGAGTCCAGTAGGGGGAATCATTCAACAGTTAGCTGGAAAAATGCACACAACCAAACTGATTCCCACTGCAGTGCCGTGGTCCTGGCTGTCCCCTCTCCCTTGCCTGCCCTTCTGGTTTGGCTCTGCCTGGCTAACTACTAACCATCTTTTAAATCTCCAAGGTCTTAAGTTCCAAGGTCACCTCATCTAGGAAGACTTTGCCGGGAGCTGGTTTAGGTGCCCACCTCTCTATTTGCCAAGAGGGCTCCGCTTCCTGCCTGTCACTCCATCAGACTGAGTTTTGAGCTTGAAAGTCCTAGGTCTGGGTAGCCCCCCATGCCTAGCAGGGTGCCCAGCACTTTGCTGACATCTAATAAATACCTGTAGAATGAATATATAAGAGGATAAATCATGTCATCTGGGAGAAGTAACTTTGGAGACTTGGTTTCCTTATCTGTAGAAGAAGGTCCTTCTGGGTCTAAATCTAGGTAGCCCCCCATGCCTAGCAGGGTGCCCAGCACTTTGCTGACATCTAATAAATACCTGTAGAATGAATATATAAGAGGATAAATCATGTCATCTGGGAGAAGTAACTTTGGAGACTTGGTTTCCTTATCTGTAGAAGAAGGTCCTTCTGGGTCTAAATCTGTGAACAAAAGGGAAGGACCTCCCTCCTGGTCCAGTGGCTAAGACTCCACACTCCCAGTACCGGGGGCCAAGTGTGATCCCTGGTTGGGGAACTAGATCCCACGTGCTACAACTAAGAGATCCTGCATGCCCAACAAAGACTGAAAATCCCACATGCCACAACTACAACCCGGTGCAGCCAAATAAATTAAAAACAAACAAACAAACAAACACTCAACCCCTGCAAAAAAACCCAGGAGCATAGCCCAGCCTCTAAGGTACTGGGGTACCTCTGGAATGTCCGTGTATGACAGTTCTCACTATGTGAACTGATAACTTCCAGATGTTCAAACTGGATTTAGAAAAGGAAGAGGAATGAGATCAAATTGCCAACATCCACTGGATCACAGAAAAAGCAAGAGAATTCCAGAAAAACATCTACTTCTGCTTTACTGACTACACCAAAGCCTTTGACTGTGTGGATCACAACAAACTGTGGAAAATTCTTAAAGAGATGGGAATATCAAACCACATTATCTGCCTCCTGAGAAATCTGTATGCAGGTCAAGAAGCAACAGTTAGAACTGGACATGGAATTTTGGACAGACTGGTTGAAAATTGGGAAAAGGGTAGGTCAAGGCTGTGTGTTGTCACCCTGCTTATTTAACTTATATGAAGAGTACATCATGAGAAACGCTGGGCTGGATGAAGCACAAGCTGGAATCAAGACTGCCGAGAGAAGTATCAATAACCTCAGATATGCAGATGACACACTCTTATGGCAGAAAGTGAAGAGGGACTAAAAGCCTCTTGATGAAAGTGAAGAGGAGAGTGAAAAAGCTGACTAAAAACTCAACATTCAAAAAACTAAGATCATGGCATCTGGTCCCATTACTTCATGGCAAATAGATGGGGAAATAATGGAACAGTGACAGACTTTATTTTCTTGGGCTCCAAAATCACTGCAGATGGTGACTGCAGCCATGAAATTCAAAGATGCTTGCTCCTTGGAAGAAAAGCTATGACAAACCTAGACAGCATATTAAAAAGCAGAGATATTACTTTGCAAACAAAGGTCCATACAGTCAAAGCTATGGTTTTTCCAGTAGTCATGTATGGATGTGAGAAAAAGGGGTATAAAGAAAGCTGAGTGCCAAAGAATTGATGTTTTCAAATTGTGGTGCTGGAGAAGACTCTTGAGAGTCCTTTGGACTGCAAGGAGATCAAACCAGTCAATCCTAAAAGAAATGAGTCCTGAATATTCATTGGAAGGACTGATGCTAAAGCTGAAGCTCCGATACTTTAGCCACCTGATGGCGAAGAACTGACTCATTGGAAAAGACCCTGATGCTGGGAAAGATTGAAGGCAGGAAGAGAGGGTGACAACAGAGGATGAAATATTTGGATGGCATCACCGACTCGATGGACATGAGTTTGAGCAAGCTCTGGGAGTTGGTGATGAACAGGGAAGCCTGGCGTGCTGCAGTCCATGGGGTTACAAAGAATGGGACACGACTGAGTGACTGTGAACTGAACTGGAATGTCCAAACTGAGCATTAATCATGGTGGTCTGGCCCCTGCCAACGTCACAAGCAAGCCAAAGCTTGTGAATCCCTCCGCCTCTGCCAAGATATGTTACAGTTGTCTTTGCCTGCAAGGAACTGAAACTGACTCCCACCAAAAACAGAAGGGCCTGCTGGACTGACTGTGGGATCGCGAAGTCATCTGAAGGCGGAAGTGGAAGGATCTCTCCGCTTGACTGGTGTTTTTCCAACCTTCCCTGGGGATCTAGTTAAAATGAAGACCGATGCATGATGCTGCTCCCCAGTGCTGAACGATCAAGTGTACTCAACTTATGTGTTCCTCTTTTCCTGGTGAGGGCACGGGATGGGTCCTTCTTGGCCAGGTGCCTGCCCCAGGTTTTCAGTGACAGCCAGAGCAGTAGGAGCGCTGACAGCAGCTACGGCCCCAGCAACAGCCGTGGCTGCAGCTCTGTTCCCGTGTAGCTAGTTATTCCTAGGGAAGGGTGGGCCTTGGGCTAGGGCAGCCACCCTCAGAGGAGTTGACTACAGCTGGAGGGGGCCATGCCAGCTCCCTGTGTATGCAGTGACACTCTGAACGATGAAAGGTATCATCTTTCAACCTGGAAAGTGATTTCCAAAGGCCCAGCACTGGGGGCGGATGGAGGAGAGTTTAAATAGCAGCTGTGTTCCTAATTTCCCCAGGAGGAGGCCTGGCTGCCCCTCCTCCGTGTTGAGTATTTGCCATTAAAAACAAACAGTATCATTTGGTTCAATATAAAATGAATTAAAGGAAATTAAACTGCGGGGGCCATGTGGCAAGCCTTGTCCTCCATTGTCTGAAGCCATTTTTCATCTTCCCCGGTGGGGAACAACAGCTTGGGAGGTGTGGAGCCGAGCAGGGCTAGATAAATAAATAAATAAGGTGAAAGACCCCCCTTTCCCCAGGGGCAGAGGCTGGGGTGCAGGAAATCCCAGGTGCCTGCTCTGGCCCGTCTGTACTGCATTCCTTGGAGGCAGAATGTAGATCTCGAGTCTCCCAGGGAACGAAGGGAAGGGGAAAAAACGAAACAACAAAAAATGATGTGGGGCCTCTGAGACAGAAAGGGGGTCAGGGCAGCTGAGAGAGATGATTATGGACCAGAGGGGCTGGGAGAGGAGGGTCTCAGGCACCTGACTGGTGGGGAGTGATCCTGGCTCTTCCCCAGCCACACAAAGCGGGGTTGTTGCCGCTATTTGTGCTACAGAAACTGAGTCAGGAGGGCAGGGGTGGGGAAAGACGGGCAGAGAAGAGAGGACTGGATAGTGGTGAAGAGGGGGGAGGTCGGGCACCAGACTGCCCAAGTTCAAATCCCAGCTCTGCCACTCATCAGCTATGTGCCCTGTGCAAGTCACTTACCCACTCTGCGCCTCAATTTCCTCATCTGTGAATTGGGAGTAGTAAGTATCTCCTGCATAGGGTTGTTGTGATGATCAAAAAAGTTCATGTCTACGAAGCATGCAGAACAGTACTAAGGACACTGGCTATTTGTTATTGGTGCATCATAATTATCTTATTATGATTATCAGTAATCATAAACATTCATTATGTTCTTATTGTTGGTCTCTGGGGGCATCTTCCTTGGCATCTGAAGACTTAGCCTTAAGTCATAGCTCTGCCATAGGCTTGCTGTGTGACTCTTGGGTAAATGAATATACCTTGCTGAGCCTTGGGTCCTTCATTCTACAAATCAGGGATGAGCAACCTGGGACAGTGTGTGCTGGTGCCTCACAAGAGCCATTCTCCCCTTCCTCCTTCAAAATAAGAACTATGATTTTTGCTTAGATCCACTGGAACCTAGCTGTAGGCTGGGCCCCAGCTCCTATGCAGTGATTGTGACTGTGTGGTAGCCAATGAAATGTAAGGTAAAGTCACAGGAGCCATTTCCAGGAAGCAACACCTTTCAATAATATCTCCCTAAGGAAGCAGAAAGGCAATGCCAAAGAATGCTCAAACTACCGCACAATTGCACTCATCTCACACGCTAGTAAAGTAATGCTCAAAATTCTCCAAGTCAGGCTTCAGCAATACATGAACTGTAAACTTCCAGATGTTCAAGCTGGTTTTAGAACAGGCAGAGGAACCAGCGATCAAATTGCCAACATCTGCTGGATCACTGAAAAAGCAAGAGAGTTCCAGAAAAACATCTATTTCTGCTTTCTTGACTATGCCAAAGCCTTTGACTGTGTGGATCACAATAAACTGGAAAATTCTGAAAGAGATGGGAATACCAGACCACCTGACCTGCCTCTTGCTGCTGCTGCTGCTGCTGCTAAGTCACTTCAGTCGTGTCTGACTCTGTGTGACCCCACAGACGGCAGTCCACAAGGCTCCCCCATCCCTGGGATTCTCCAGGCAAGAATACTGGAGTGGGTTGCCATTTCCTTCTCCAATGCATGAAAGAGAAAAGTGAAAGTGAAGTCGCTCAGTCTGTCCGACTGTTAGCGACCCCATGGACTGCAGCCCAGCAGGCTACTCCGTCCATTGGATTTTCCAGGCAAGAGTACTGGGGTGGGGTGCCATTGCCTTCCCCGGACCTGCCTCTTGAGAAACCTATATGCAGGTCAGGAAGTAACAGTTAGAACTGGACATGGAACAACAGACTGGGTCCAAGTAGGAAAAGGAGTGTGTCAAGCCTGTATATAGTCACCCTGCTTATTTAACTTATATGCAGAGTACATCATGAGAAACGCTGGGCTGGAAGAAGCACAAGCTGGAATCAAGATTGCCAGGAGAAATATCAGTAACCTCAGACATGCAGATGACACCACCCTTATGGCAGAAAGTGAAGAGGAACTAAAAAGCCTCTTGATGAAAGTGAAAGAGGAGAGTGAAAAAGTTGGCTTAAAGCTCAACATTCAGAAAACTAACATCATGGTATCTAGTCCCATAACTTCATGGAAAATAGATGGGAAAATAGTGGAAACAGTGTCAGACTTTATTTTGGGGGGCTCCAAAATCACTGCACATGGTGATTGCAGCCATGAAATTAAAAGATGCTTACTCCTTGGAAGGAAAGTTATGACCAACCTAGATAGCATACTGAAAAGCAGAGACATTACTTTGCCAACAAAGGTCCATCTAGTCAAGGCTATGGTTTTTCCAGTGGTCATGTATGGATGTGCAAGTTGGACTGTGAAGAGAGCTGAGTGCCGAAGAATTGATGCTTTTGAAATATGGTGTTGGAGAAGATTCTTGAGAGTCCCTTGGACTGCAAGGAGATCCAACCAGTCTATTCTAAAGGAGATCGGTCCTGGGTGTTCTTTGGAAGGACTGACGCTAAAACTGAAACTCCAATACTTTGGCCACCTCATGTGAAGAGTTGACTCATTGAAAAAGACTCTGATGCTGGGAGGAATTTGGAGCAGGAGGAGAAGGGGATGACAGAGGAAGAGATGGCTGGATGGCCTCACCGACTTGATGGACATGGGTTTGGGTGAACTCCGGGAGTTGGTAATGCAAAGGAAGGCCAGGCATGCTGCAATTCATGGGGTCACAAAGAGTTGGACATGACTGAGAGACTATACTGAACTGAACCTCTAGATGAGAGATTTTTAACAAGAAAGCCTTATTTTTTGATTAAACTCTAATTATCATTTATTTATTTCTCAATGAAAGGAAAAATGTCTGAGCTTCTCTGGGGAGGAATAGAAAAATCTTCTGCTACTATGAAGCATGCTGTCTTGTGGAAAGAGTGTTTATGCAAGCCACATGCTTTGGCATCCTTGAACAAGCAAACAAACCCAGAAATACAGGAGTTGCATAGTAGTGTAGCCTGAAATGTTATATCTAAATACCAAAATTTAAGTGAAATATAAAGGGTGTTTTCCCAATTGAGGATGTTTTCCCACACATAGCAACATAGAGTTAGGTGAAAGAGTCGGACACGACTGAGCGACTGAACTGAACTGAACTGAACTGAAAGTGATTTCAGTGAATTCTCACAACCTTTTGATATAGCAGGTAAAATTTTCTACATTTTACAGATTCAAACAGTAAATTTAAAGATAACTTCTCTGTGGCAGAACTGAGATTAAACTCCAAGCTTGTCAATTTACAAAACCCCTCTTTGGAACTATGATCATGGGAAACCCTCAGGTTTGTAGCTGAATAATGAAATCTCATCAAGACAATTTTTGATTTGGAGGTCAAACAGAAGTTCTGTTAAGTAAACTGCATATGGTAAAGGACAAATATACTTTTAATGGGTATATTTTGGTTTCCAAGTGGTAAGGAATGGTAGAAAGTGGTGGGAAGAGAGGGTAGGAAATATAATTAAGGAATTAAGAAAACAATTTAAACATCTTTAAAATGCAAGTGCAACCACTTTGCTAGGAAGGAGAACATCATATTGTCAGGCTAACACATGAAATGTCTAGACAATTGATGGATAGTCTATTTCCTAGATGATGTGAATCTCTGTAAATTAAGTAAATAGATGTTTAAGAGTAAGATCCACAAGCAATGTGAATTCATATCTCAAATCTCTGTTGAGTTTCAACTAAAATGACAAAACTAATTACTAGATGAAGACACTCCAATGACAACTTCTTAAGTGGATCTGGAATTTGATTGCTACATAGGTACACTTCTTAAACTATCTGTCAAGCATAAGTTTTGTTTCATCTGTACTTTTACAGATGGCTTAAATTTTATATAAATAATGTAAAGTATATAGTCATCTTTAACAATATTACTGCCAAATAACTATATAAACATTTTAAAATAATTGTACTTTTATTAAGCTTAAATTAAAAGCCATATGCCTTTGATTAAAGTAAACTTAAACCAGATTGCTAAACGATCGTACTGAATAAAAATGTGTTCAATACTTACTTATGAGTTATGAATAGGTGCTTAATTTTATTTTGTTTGCTGGCACTTCAATCTCTGTGTACATACATACACAGCTTTATGTTCCATTTTTGTCACTAATATCAATATTAAGAGTTGAAGATTTATGTGTTAGGAAGCACCCTCAGTTAGTCTTAAAACAATAGATCTTAACAACTTTGAAGGAGCTGTTAAGAGTACATTGTGTCAAAAGTATGTATTCTAAAATGTTCATAAACATGCATTTATATAATTGGAGCTATTATGGTTTATCATATCAATTATCCATGTACTAAAGAAGAGTCAACAGCTTCAAAAATTCTTGTTAGAGAGTCTGGCAGTTATATGCAAGCAACACAGTTTTGAGCTTTTGAGGAGGTTAAGGAAAACAATTTAGATGTTTGTGTGAGGTTCTCTGTAATAGCCCTAAACACAGCTTCTCTTTGGAAATAAAAGTAAAGTGTATACTTGTGATGACTATCAAACAAGAATTATAGGACTGTCATAGAAATCAAATTGTATCCCAAAATTGTGTCAAGTTGTTTTGGAATAGAAAGACATAAAAGTGTATGGGGGTGGTAATCCTAACTTTATAAATACGATGAATAGCTCTTTGATTTCATTGAATTGATATCTGCATGTTAAGCTATAAAGAAGATGTTACTCATCCTATAAGGACGATCTAAAGAATAATGCATAGTTTTTGCTCTCCATTGGTTTTGTCTGTGTTGATGTTTTTCTTGCACTTGTCTTAGTATATTTATTCTAGATTGGAGAGAAAGGATTTTTATATATGAAATACTAATAACCTATACAGAGCAAAACACAATAAATGTAATACTGCCTAAATTGCCAAATGACTCATAAATCATAAATGCTACTACTTCAGAGAATGTGTAAATAAGTTTCCAAGATTACATTGATTTTGTCATTTTTCATTTAATGTCAATTTCCAGAAGGTTTCTTTTTAAAAAATTTTTATTGAAGTATAAATTGTGTTAGTTTCTGGTGTATAGCAAAGTGAATTAATTATACATAAATCCACTCTTTTTTAGACTATTTCCCATATAGGCCATTACAGAGTATTGAATTCTCTGTGCTATAAAGTAGGTCCTTATTAGTAATCTATCTTATATAAAATGACATGTGCATGTCAGTTCCAATCTTACAATTTATCCCTACTCCTTCCAGAGGATTTCAATGTAAAAAGAGTTTTCATTTGCAGAGACAGAGGACAAAGATAACACTAGTTCAGGAGACAATTTATGAACTAGCAGGCTGAGTTATTATAACAAATCCCATTTGACAAAAAATGACAATAATTTTATAAATACTGTCTCTTACCTAATCTCTCTAGACAGAGATTTTAATAGAAACAATTTAGGATTGTTTCAGCAAACATATAGGAAATTTATTATTTTCTTTCCAGTCAGGGATGGCTGATATGAATAAGAGCACTGGAAGTCTGTATCCCACTTTGCTAGTGTAGAGATAATCAACATAACCTGGGCAGTTTAAATTATCCCATAAATTATTCTTAGGCATTTTCATCCCCTGGTACAATTTCAGACACTGAAGTTCCCCATAATGCAGTATAACAATGTTATGATGCATGTTTTCGGTTAATAATTGATTTATTTTAAAAATATGTTCTATGCCATGACAACTTATTCAAACACCATATTTTTGGCTTCTATTAATTTCTTATCTAACCCACTGATTCAATATACTTTCTTAGCAAATTAGCATTAAAATCAAAACTATGTAGGAATGTTGGACATTCAATACTGAGAAAGGAAGAATTCAGTAAGAGAAATATGTCACTTACCATATTTTACTGAATAAAGAAAAAGTGGTAATAATGTACCTAAGATTAGTACAAGTTTAGCTAAAAATTTCCTCTACCAAATATTAAAATCCTTATAGAATTTACTTCCATAAAACAGGCTCCTCTGTCCATGGTATTCTCTAGGCAAGAATATTGGAATGGGTAGCCATTCCCTTCTCCATGGGATCTTCCTGACCCAGGGATTGAACCTGGGTTTCCTGAATTGCAAACAGATTCTTTACTGTCTGAGCCACCAAAGAAGCCCAAAAGTTTTGGCATTATTATATTTTTGAATTGAACTAAATAATAGCCATGATAAGTACAAGTCAATGTTTATTGAGTGCTGATCATATGCCAGTCACTGGGCTAACCACTTTATGTGAAGTCACTCTTTACTCTCAAAGTAATAGGAGGAAAAATCCTAGAGGAGCTCATAGAAGTTAAGCAACAAATCTTAAATACACAGTTGGAAATGAATAAATACTATTTGATAAAGAGAAACATTGTTAATTTGATTACTCTGCTTATTGGTTCAGTCTGCTTAGAATCTTCCTCAATCTCTTTCAACTACTTTTTCTGCTTATAAATTTCTTACCTATAATTCCAGAGAAAGAACATCTATAGTTCCCTTGAGAAGTCTTCTAGACCCCTTGACTCAAAACTGTCCCCATCACTCCAAACTTCTATTGAATGAAAATGCAC
The DNA here is from genome assembly GCA_006410675.1 of Oreotragus oreotragus. Taxonomy (NCBI): domain Eukaryota; kingdom Metazoa; phylum Chordata; class Mammalia; order Artiodactyla; family Bovidae; genus Oreotragus; species Oreotragus oreotragus. The sequence continues at coordinate 38,002 of SJYX01018591.1, read as the reverse complement.
ATTTATTGAGCATTTATAGACCTACTATTAAATTATGTATACAAGTATTTGTTCACTTGAATTGGATTATGAGTATTAAGAAGTCATGAATTATGATCTGGTCATATTAAATCCTGCACAGACCCTACTATCTTGAACTTTTCTTGCATTTATGCTATGTTCTACCTCTTAGAAATGTATCTTAGAATTCAATAAAATTTAACTCTCACCTTCCTGATAACATGCAAAGCAATAAAAAGCCATGCACTATAGAAAAATATAGTGGTTCTATTCTAATAAAATAATTAAATGGGAAAAGATTAATGCTAAANTTTGAACTGTGGTGTTGGAGAAGACTCTTGAGAGTCCCTTGGACTGCAAGGAGATCCAACCAGTCCATCCTAAAGGAAACCAGTCCTGGGTGTTCATTGGAAGGACTGATGCTGAGGCTGAAACTCCAATACTTTGGCCACCTCACGCAAAGAGTTGACTCATTGGAAAAGACTTTGATGCTGTGAGGGATTGGGGGCAGGGGGAGAAGGGGATGACAGAGGATGAGATGGCTGGATGGCACCACTGAGTCGATGGACATGAGTTTGGGTGAACTCCGCGAGTCGGTGATGGACAGGGAGGCCTGGTGTGCTGTGATTCATGGAGTCGGAAAGTCAGATACGACTGAGCAACTGAACTGAACTGAAGGCCGCAGAAAAATAGTTTAGTAAATAGTAATTTTTTTCCATCTGATTATGGTTAGATTCTGACTTTCTTGCTTACCTTAAACTGTAAATGCTCTTCATTTTCTTTAGAATAACAATAACTAATAACAACAACACATTCATGGAGTCGGAAAGTCAGATACGACTGAGCAACTGAACTGAACTGAAGGCCGCAGAAAAATAGTTTAGTAAATAGTAATTTTTTTCCATCTGATTATGGTTAGATTCTGACTTTCTTGCTTACCTTAAACTGTAAATGCTCTTCATTTTCTTTAGAATAACAATAACTAATAACAACAACACAGATTCACTGTATTGCCCAAGGAACTATGGGTTTCCTTGGTGTCTCATTGGTAAAGAATCCACCTGCAATGCAGGGGACACAGGTTGATCTTTGGGTTGAGAAGATCCCCTGGCGAAGGAAATAGCAACCCACTACAGTATTCTTGCCTGGGAAATCCCATGGCCAGAGGAGCCTGGTGGGCTGCAGTCCATGGGATCACAAAGAATTGGACACAATTGAAGTAACTTGAGTACATACACAGGGAATTATATTAAATATCTTATAATAAAGTATAATGGAAAAGAATAAAAAGTGGATATGTAGACAGTGTATTAAAAAGTGGAGACATCACTTTCCTGACAAAGGTCTGTATAGTCAAAGCTACGGTTTTTCCAGTAGTCATGTACAGATGTGAGAGCTGGACCATAAAGAAGGCTGACTGCTGAAGAACTGATGCTTTTGAACTGTGGTGTTGGAAAAGACTCTTGAGAGTCCCTTGGACTTCAAGAAGATCAAACCAGTCAGTCCTAAAGGAAATCAACCCTGAATGTTCATTGGAAGGACTGATGCTGAAGCTGAAACTCCAATACTCTGGCCACCTGATACGAAGAGCTGACTCACTGGAAAAGACACTGATGCTGGCAAAGACTAAGGACAGGAGGAGAAGCGGGTGACAGAGGATGAGATGGTGGGATGGCATCATCGACTCAATGAACATGAGGTTGAGCAAGCTCCAGGAGATAGTGAAGGACAGGGAAGCCTGGTGTGCTGCAGTGCACAGGGTCTCAAAGAGTTGGACACGACTGAGCGAATGAAAAACAGCAACAGCAATGCACATGTATGTGCAGCCAAATCGCTTTGCTGTAAACCTAAAACCTAACACAATATTGTAAATCAACTATACTTAAAGAAGAACAACTAGCCAGCTATCACTTGACCTGTGTTATTTTAATTATCCCTCACAACAGGGCTGTGAGGTAAATCCTGATATTCCCATTTTAAAGACGGGGATATTGAGGGTCAGTGAAGTTAATCAGGGTCCTAGAGGTCTTGTAGGTCTGCTCCAATCCCATGAGCCCTTTGAAGGCAGAAGGGTAAGTTACAGAGACATGAAGCACGAGAAGGATTCCATTCTGGCTTGAAGATATAGGCGGCCACGGGAACAGACCAGAATGTGGTTTCTGGGAGTTGAGAGTGATCCTCAGCCAACAGCCAGGAAGAAAATGGGGATCTCAGTACCATAATCACACAGAACCTTGTTCTGCCAATAACCGAATAAGACTGGAAGTCAATTCTGCAGAACCTCCAACAGGAGCACAGGCTGGCCAACACGTTGATTCTGACCTCATGTGACCCTATAGAGAACATGGTCAAGCCCATCCGGCTTCTGACCTACAGAACGGCGACCTAACAAACGGGTGTTTTTCAGCCACTGAGTTGGTGGTAATTTCTTAGGCAACAGTTGAAAACTAAAAAGGGGAGGAACTACGATGATCTCATGTTACAGTTGAGGAAGCGAGTCTGCAGGGTGCCACAGCTGGTAAATGGCAAAGGGCTTCTCAAACAGGAGTTGAATCCAGACAGTCTGGCTTTTAACCATCATGCTGTGTTCTCCATTTGTATTTGTCTATAACAATTTCCAACACAGATAGTTTAGTTGTTTTGAAAAGCAAGGTGGGAGCTATGTATAGAATATCACTGTTTGAAGAATGAACTTGTGGTTCATTAGAGAATGAACTTATGATTGCCAGGGGGAAGGATGATGGGAAGGGATAGTTAGGGAGTTTGGGATGGACATGTACACACTGCTATATTTGAAATGGATAACCAACAAGGACCTACTATACAGCACAGGGAACTCTGCTCAATGTTCTGAGGGAGCCTGGATGGGAGGGGAGTTTGGGGGAGAATGGATCCATGTATACGTATGGCTATTCACCTGAAACTATCACAACATTGTTAACTGGCTGTACCCCAAAGTTAAAAAAAGAGAATATTACTGTGTGAATATATAAAGATGAGTAGGAAGAACATACACATTGGTTGGCTTGTATGTGGCAGAGTAGCTATAAAAAGATTCAAGGATGGTATGATTATTTCCCAGGAGGAGAAATGGGTATCTGGGGGATGGAGAGGGAAGGAGACTTTTCACCATATATTGACTTCTGAACTCTGTGATTATATAACCCATTTAAAAAATGGTGTCCTCAATAATGAGAGGAATGGGGAAAAAGTTGAGAGACATTTGAACAGATGGAAAAAAACATTCTCAAAAGGACTCAGAATGACAGATAAACTGGTCTGTAGGTATATTAATTTCCCAGGGCTGCCATAACAAAGTACCAGAGATGGGGGGCTTATACAACAGAAATTTATTTTCTTACAGTTCTGGAGGCCAGCAGTCTGAGATCAGGGTGTGAGCAGGGTTGGTGCCTTTTGAGGGCTGTAAGGGCAAGGCCTGCTCCCTGCCTCTCTCCTTGGCTTATACATGGCCGTCATCTTCCTGTGTCTCTATGTTGTCTTCCCTCTGTGGGCTTCTGGGTCCTAATTGCCTTTTTATAAGGACACTGGTCATATTAGATTAGGGCCCACCCTAATGGCTTCATTTTAACTTCATTACCTGTTTAAAGACTCTATCCAAATACAGCCACATTCTGATGTACTAGGGCTTAGGGCTTCAATATATGGATTTGGTGAAGGGACACATTTCAGTCCATAAAATGAACATCTAATCCAGGGTTTCTCAACCCTGGCACTCAACACTGGGGACTCGATAATCCTTGGTCTCAGGGCGTTGTCCTGTGCTCTGTAGAATGCTGAGCAGCATCTTTGCTCTCTACCTACTAAATGCCAATACCACCCTCCCCCCAACCAACCCCGTTATAACAATCAGAGATGTCTCCCGAGGGACTTCCCTGGTGGTCCCTGGTTAAGAATCTGTCTTGCAATGCAGGGTACATGTGTTCAATCCCTGGTCAGGGAACTAAGATCCCACATGCCATGGAGCAATGATTCCCACTGAGGCTGCGAGCTCCGGAGCCCACGGGCCACAGCTAGAGAATCTGTACACCCCAATGAAAAATCCTGCAGGCCACAACTAAGACCCAGTAGAGCCAAATTAATCAATATTAAAAAAAATATATCCAGAAATGACCAAATGTCCCCCTAGCTGGGAACCCCTTCTAGCCCAGCTGGTGCATCAAGAAGTTCTGCACTTTCATACACAGAAGCATGTACTGTGAGAACCACAGCTGAGACCTAGGAAACCCAGCCCTGCCTTGGTGGAGACCTGTGTCTGCTTAGGAGGGGAGTGGAGAGGGGAATGGCTGACCTCCAGGAGGGAAGGTGATTCAATCAATGGGAAACCACTCTGAGAGCAAAAGTGCTGGGTTCAGGGCCCAGAAAGCAGAGGGATTTTAATGGCACCAAAAGCCTCATGAATCCTCTAGGGTCTCACATCCAAGAAAACCACCTTTCTTGCTCTTGTTGGCTTTCCCCTGTACTTAGAGACAAACCACCGGGCTGAAAGCTCGTGGAATCTCACCCTCTGGAAACCCCTCATCTGGAGGCTGGCTATCCAGACTGCACTAGGAGTCAGTTACGATAATTTCAGACACGGGAAGGGCTTTCTCTTTCCTGTTCTGATGGGAAAAGACAGGAAGTTGGTCACTTGCTGTGTTCTTTGGAGAAACAGCTTGGCTAAACTTTTCCTTGTTTCTGACGTTGCTAGTCCTATTAGCCACCCAGCAACTGGATACCCGCTCTTCTACCTTCTAAAAACCTTAACAGGATAAAAATGACCATTTCAGACATGAGGAAGCTGAGGGCTCCAAAGAGTGAGGCCACCTGTCCAAGGCTGCATAGGCAGTAAGTGTCCGGGAATCAGGACTGGAGCCCAGGTTTGCTGACCCTACAGCTTCTCATCAGGTCAGCACTACTCAGCTGCCAGTAGATGTCACTTCCTCTTCCCATGCGTGAAGTCGCTTCAGTCACGTCCCACTCCGCGACCCCATGGACTGTGGCCCACCAGGCTCCTCTGTCAATGAAATTCTCCAGGCAAGCATATTAGAGTGGGTTGCCACGCCCTCCTCCAGGGGATCTTCTCAACCCAGGGATCGAATTTGCGTCTCTTACGTCTCTTGTATTGGCAGGTGAGTAATTTACCACTAGTGCCACCTGAGAAGCTGGTAACTAGGTTTGGGTTAGGTTAATACAGAAGCACGGGGAAGGCAATGGCACCCCACCCCAGTACTCAATACCCACGGTGTGTTTCCTGTGCATCAAGACAGACTTGACAGTCTCCGTCCTCGTGAGTCTATACTCAAGTAGCAGAGGGAGAAAATAAACACAAAACGATTCAGTCATTGCAGATACTGGTACATGCTAAAGGAAGAAATAAAATGGTGACGGGATAATGCAGGCTGGGGCCCACCACTCTGAACAGAGTGGTCAGGGAGGTGACAGAGTCTCAGAGGAAGTGACACTGGAATGACACTTGAATGATGGGAATGGGACAGCCATGGAAACATAGGGAAAAACCTCCTCAGGCAAAGGGAGCAGCAAGTGCAAAGGGCCTGAGAGGGAAGGTGCTGGCTGGTCCAGGGTGAGCAAGGGAGAGGAGAAGGTCATGGGTGATGAGGTCAGAGAAGTGGGTGGCAGTCTGACTGGGCAGGGCCTGGATGTATGGGTTGTATGAGTTATCTAGATTTACGATGGCAAGTGGCTGCTCTAGTCATCCGGCCAGGGTGATGGTTTGGGGCTGAGGTTACAGATGGGTGGTCACCATTGTTAACCCCACCTCCCTTCTTGGCTGGCCAATGAGCCTGGAGATCCTCGGAGGCCCAGGTGTGAGAAGATCCTGGACAGACCCTCTGGAGGGTCTGCCTCCCCACATGTCTGGAGGCACGTGGGGATTGGTGGCTCATCCGGCCTCACACATCAGGGACTGTGGGGCCATCAGGCAAACCCAAATTCCAGAAGCCCTTCCAATACAGTGATTATAATATTAAAAACCAACCCACCCTCTCAGTGGATGGAGTGGAGGCGCAGGAAAGAGCATCTGTGTTGTGAGCCATTAGGGTCCCTGACAGATGTGTGCCTTGCCCCTCCCCCCACCAGCTGCAAATGAAGACCTATCCTTTTCTTCTGCCCAGACAAGGATTGATGAGGATTCGGGAGAGCACTCAGACAAGCAAGGAAAGGCTGCGAACCTTTTCCAAGCCTGCAATTTATCTTGAGAAGACTATTCACATCATTCCTTACAGGCTGGATTCTGCTCTGACCTGGCACATTAATCTCACCGAATAAAATAATAATAATCAGAAAAAGGGAGTTGGATAGTTGCCAGGGAGGCATTAATAACTGTCGCCCACACCTTGGTGGTGCAGAGAAGGGGTGCTGAATCTCATCCCCGCCCCCTGACCCCCAGCAGTGCCCGTCGAAGAAGGAAGTGAGGAAAACTTTGCCTGAACCTTGGGGGAATTTTCTAGAGATGGTGTGTGGGGACATCATTCCTCAGTCAACACAGGAATTTCCCCAGGCAAATGCAGAGAACTTCGCTGGGAGGGAGTGTGGTCTAGTGATTCAGAGCAGTCCTGGAATCAGACTGCCTGAGTTCAAATCCCCACTCAGCTGCATATAAGCTGCGTGACCCTGGGCCTCTTCTTAATTTCTCACTGGGTTTGTTTTTTCCTCTGGAAAACAGGGATAAAACTAGCACCTGCTAGGAATGTAAAATGGTATAGCTGCTATGGGACATACTGTGGTGGTTCTTCAAAAAGTTAAACACAGAATTACCATATGACCCAGCCATTCCACTCTTAAGTATTAGAAAAACTGTATTCAGAGAGATCCTTGTGCACAAATGTTCAAAGCACCACTATTCCTGATAGCCAAAAAGTGGAAGTAACCTGAATGTCTATCAACAGATGAATGGATAAACAAACGCTAGTCTCCACACAACGGAATATTATTCAACCATAAAAAGAAATGAAGTGCTGTCATCTGCTACAATGTGGATGAATCTTGAAAATAAGATGCTAAGGGAAATAAGCCAGACATAAAAGGTCACATAATGTATGATTCCATTTATATGAAATGCCCAGAAAAGGTAAATACATACAGATATAAAGCAGATTGGTGGCTGTCAGAGGGAAGGGGGAGTGACTGAATGTGTATGAGGTTTCCTTCTGGGGTGATAAAAATGTCTTAAAATTAGATAGAGGTGATGGTTACTAGGGAATGTACTGAATGTCATTGAATCACACACTTTTAAATAATTACTAGTTAATTTTATGTTATGTGAATTTTACCTCAATTTTTAAAAACCCACAAAACAACAGCACTTGCCTTCTAGAACAGATGTCAGAGGAAAATGAATTAGAGCCAGGCCTGGCCCACATGAAGGCCTGACTCCACATCAGCTACTCCTACTGCCATGGGCATTATTATGCTGGGGTTTGCAATCTCTGGCAAGTTATTTAACTCAGTGTCTGCTCCATGCATGCAAGGAGATAGCAACAGGATACCTACCAGGACTGTTAAGATTAAACAAGACAATGTCTTCAGCAGACTATCAACTCCACAAGCATGCGGATTTTTGTCTACTTTGTTCACTGATAAACCCCTGTGCTTAGAACAGTGCCTGGCACACAGCTGGCATTTAGCAATTGCTCTTGAACAAATGGCAGTGCTTAACTTAAACATGGCCTGGTTCCTGGTGGTTGCTCAGCAATGTCTAGTTGTATGTATTACTGCTGGTCTGGCGGCTGTATTTTCTGAAGGCCCCTGTGTGTTCCTTTCTAGCACAGGGAAGTGAGTACTACTTTGCCTTGCAGATTTTGGTGTCTTCACAACAGGGTATCTGGACATGAGAAGGTGTCTACCAGACATGAGAAGTCTGAGCTGAGCTGACAATGGAGTCTAAGCTCTCACTGCAGTTATAAGAGGAGGTGATGAGAGTTAGTGTAGCTAGCTAGACTATCAGCTTATCCACTCACCCATCCATCCATCTACCTGTCTGTCCATCCTTCTAAATCTCCATCCAAATATCCATCCATCCATCTAAATCTCTATACAGCTATCCATTCAGATCTCCATCTGTCATCTAAATATCCATCCATCCATTCACGTATCCATCCAACATCCAAATATCCATCCATCCATCTATCCACACAATCACTTGATTATCCATCTATCCACATATCCACCAACCTTCCCAGCTATCAATTCAATTCATCCATTTACCTATATAGCCATTCGTCCATCAATCTATTCCCCATATCTACATGCAATGAACATTTCTGAGTGCATATCAGATGCTGGTGATCTATCAACAAAGAAACCAGATGCATTCATTTCCTGCTGTCACAGAGGTTACAGTTGAGCAGAGCAAGCAGACAATTAAACAAGCAATTACGGTCAGAGTGGTGAGTGCTGGAACGGGGGAGAACAAGGCGTTAGGAGAGCCCCGGTAGGGGCTCCATCCCTCATCCCAAGGGCAGGAGGATGTCTAAGAGGCTGTGATCTGCAGGAGGAGCGTGAATTGGTTAAAAGGCAAGAAAGGAAAAAGGTCTTTGAGGTAGAAGGATCAGTGGGTAGGAGAAAGGGCAGCACAGAGCCGGCTCTGGAAGCTGTATGGGTTCGTCACTCAGCATCTCTGTGCTGAAGGTTTCTCATGTGGGAAATGGGATAAGAGCATCTGCCACATGTCAGATTGGGACTAGCTGGTGTATGGAAAGAAATGAAAGAAGTAGGGTTCCTCATCTGTGGATTCAGCCAATCTCATGTAGAAAATCTAAGGATGTGGGACTGCAGATGCAGGAGGACAACTGTAAGTGGCTTGAGCATCCGCATATTCTGCTATTCGAGGAAAATCCTGGAACCAACCCGTCACGGATACTGAGGGGTGACTATACTCAGCTTTTCATCTGGAAAGAGTTGATCATAATCTCTCTCTCTCTCAGAGGGGTGCTGAGAGCCTTACACAAGTCAAGACACAGAAAAGAATCTAGGAAGCAGCAGAACGTACGAGGTGAAGAGTGACCATCCTCTGCCCGTTTTCCTGATCTTTCTCCCATAGCTACTTTGAGGCAGAGCTTGGGCCCTGAAGCCGAAGTTCTGGGCGGGAGTCCCAACCCTTACACCGTAACAGCTGCTTGTCCTTCCGTCTCATCACCAATGAGAGAAATAGTATCTCCCTGGGAGGAATTGAAGAGGCTACAAAAGGAATTCAAACATAAAGTGCTCTTAGACCCCAGTTCAATTCCTGGGTCAGGAAGATCCCCTGAAGAAGGGATAGGTTGCCAACTCCAGTATTGTTGGGCTTCCCTGGTGGCTCAGATGGTAAAGAATCTGCCTGCACTGCGGGAGACCTGGGTTGGGAAGATCCCCTGGAGGAGGGCATGGCAACCCACTCCTGTACTCTTGCCTGGAAAAATTCCCTGGACAGAGGAGCCTAGCGGGCTATAGTCCATGAAGTTTCAAAAAGTCGGACACGACTGAGTGACTAAGCACAGCACAGCCTCAGGTTCACAGTCGGTGCTCAATAATTGCAAGCCACTGTTATTCCAGGCTGTCAGTGTTGAGCCAGCTTCCTTACAAGCCTGGATTCACATCTCCTGCCTTCCACAAAGTGTCACAAATGCTATGACGGAAAAGGCTCAGGGCATCTAGAAGTGACTGAACCCAAGGAGGGGGCTGTGGGAACTCTCTTTTGTGGCTGGTTGATCAGAAGCACAAGTGACAGCCTGGGGCTTGTGACTGGCCATCTGAAGGGACAGGAGAAGTCTGGTGGGACTAAGCCCTTCTCCCGTGGGATCTGATACCATCTTGAGGTGGATGGTGTCAGAACTAGACAAACTGTTGGACACCCAACTGGTGTCAGAGAATTACATGATGTGTGGAAAACCCGCAAATCTGGTATCAGAGGTAGTGAGCATGCGTGTGTACCGAAGAAACACAGGGGTGTGTTTTTCCTACACACCTGGCCCGTGATTTGACCAGCTGTCACTCAAAACGAATGGTCAATTCCAACTTGCTCTTCTGCCAACCAAGGCCCGGGACAAATTTTGAGCTTTTTGACCTAATGATGATGTCTCTTTCTAACACTGCCCAGTTCTCTGAATTACAATGATTATCCCCCAAGACCTCCTCATACCAACACCTGCTGCAGACCTTTTCCTGAGATGACACTGCAAAGAATCCTTGTCACCATTTCTCTTCCTGCAGCCATGGCAGGCAGCACTCATAGATCATGGAGTTCTTTCCTCCTGAGCCTCAGTTACCCCTGCAGAACATGCCACAGAAGCCGTGAAGAGTGAGACCTGTGAGAGCCACCCTTCCCTGGGAAGAGCAGGACCCAGGGCATGCTGATGTGCTTTCTTCCTTTCTCGGGAGAAATTTAGATGAAAACTGCATCAAGGCCAGCTTTGGACAATAAGACTTAGGAAATGCACTTGGAGAGTAGAGACGTGACAGGAGGGTGATGACAATAAAGAACAATGAGCAGCTTCAAGCAACGATGAGAGGTGGGTTACCGGATCTACCAGCTCAGGTTCTGCTCACTTGATGACCTGACATCAGCTCTGCTCAAATCCAACCTTTCTTTCTGCAGGAGGCGCACTAGAACCCCTGCGTGATTGGTGTGAGGGGGCTGCCACCTGTGCCTACCTTGGACTTGACGGCCAGGATGATCTTGGGCAGGGCCACGACGAGGCACTTGAGAGCAATGGTGATGTACTTGAGCACGAAGTCTGCGATGCCCACGATCCACAGCAGGTCGAAGAAGTCCAGCGTCTCCAGGTTGGGCTTCAGGAATATGAGGCTAGGAGAGGAGTCAGAGTGCCAGAGTGCTCACTTAGGATCACTGGCCCTTGGCAGCTCCTTCTACTCACTCTGGGAGCCTTGTAAATATTACCTGTAGAAAGAGCACTAAACTGCGAGTCAGACTTCTGTGTTCTGTTCCTGCATATGCTACTAACTTGCTGTGTGACCTCGGGTGGCTATCTTAACCTCTCTGAGCCTCAGTTCTCCTGAGAGTTAAATGATGAGCTTGGCCTGGAAATATCATAAGTTCAAGTCCCCTCCAGTTTTATGGGTCCACAACAGGCTTCACAAGAGAAATGGGAAGGAAGGGAGGGAGGGGAAAAAAGCTGACCAACACCATGAAGGAGGGAGAGAGAGAAGCAGGGAGGAAGGTTTTGATGTGTGACAGCGTGCTAAGCCCTTTACTCACTATCTTAGTGTTCTGTGCAGTAAGATCGCTTACCCTCACTTTATAAATGAGGCACTAAAGCTTGGAGAAGTAAGGTAAATTGCCCAAAGTCATACTGCATGCTAAGCATACAGGCAAGAGTATCCGACAGACTTGAATTTGAATCCAGGCTTCTCCATTTATTGAACACTAGGCAAATCATGTTCTTTCTATAAGCCTCAGTGTTCTCATCAATAAAATGGGAATCTTGCTGTCCCTCCTAGGGTTATTGGTGGGATTCGATGAGATAATAGACATACTACAGACTCTGCCAAGCAGCACTGACAATGATAACCACATCTCTACAAGACAGGCACTACAAGACAGGCACTCCCCATCTGGAGACGAGAAGACGGAGTCACAGAAAGGTAAAGGAACATGCACATAGTCCTACAAATACGAAGGAACAGTGGTAGACTTGAACCCAGGGGTGCTAGCTACAATTACTGCCCTCAAACCTTACTCTACAGTAGTGCTGCTTGGAGTGTGTAATCCCTGTTACCCATCCGTGACCAGGTAAGGCAACCTCACACTCAACTTCAGTACTTCACTCACGGGAGACAGACAAAAAGTCATTCTCAAACTGACCCTGGTCCATGGCCCACATGTGGAGTAGCACTGCTGTCTGTCACCTCTGCAGATGACGATATTATTCATGTTAATAATATCTTGGCTCTTTACATCATGCTGGCCCTACTCCACCTGCTGTATGTGTCTCAAGTCATTTCATCTTCCCAAGGGCTCTGATTGGTAGGCACTATGATTATCGCATTTTGAGCTGGGGAGTCTGGAGTTCTATGACATCATGGAGCCCACAGTATCTCTGCTAGAATGTGGAGCTAGGATTGGAACCAGCACCCAAATTGTGCTGGGCCCCTCACTTTTCTTTCTGTTGGATTAGAGGCTCCAAGCAAAGGCCACTCCGAGTCTTGCCTGTCCCCACAAAAGCAGGGGACAGTGCACACAGGCCAGACTGAGTGCTTTCTAAACTCTTCCCACATATTCTGCTGGGCTGGCAGACAACGGTGCAAACTGAGGTCCCCTGATGAGAGCATTCTAGGAGTCAAATGGTCTGTTTTCTTACTTTTATTTTTAAAAATCAATTTCTGTTTATAATAAAGATCTTTGAAGAGCTAGACTATGGGCTAAATCAATGAAGACAATCTATTTTGGCAATCTCTCATGATACCGTCAGTGTCCTTCCACATCTGAGCCCCATCTCCATGGGATGCCTCGTCTCCAAGTCTGAGACACACCCAGGTTACGATATGGGGAGAGGTGGGCGGCCCTGAGCTCCTCTCTTCGTCTCTGCTCTTGTCCCTTCCTGGGCATATCCCAGGCTGGTGGGCTGACTTTCACACTTTGCTTCTCTATTATGCATGCACCTCTGATTGCAAAAAAATGAAGATGTGCCATCCACTTTCCACTTTATCCCAGAGACACCAATCTGTTACATTCACCTACCTGGGTTTTACTTCATCATCATTGTGTTTTTCTGTTGGCTTTGACGCCGGAGAGATGCCAAAGTGTTTTTCCACAGATTGATCACTACATCCACTTATTTCTAAGATACACTATGAACTTTAATGGACGGATGCATTTTATTGTCAGTTTTCCACCCCATTAGCCACCACCACCAAAAGGTATAGTAATTCATCATAAAACAATAACATCATGACATGATTAGGACATATCAAATGTTGCACAGTTTGCCCAGTAGTTTCTGCATATTATAATATTTGGCCTCTCTAATCATTAGCCTGTTCAGGTGGGTAAAGCAGCAATTAACTTGCTCCCAGTTTCACAAACGCAGAAACTAGGGGAGGTTCAAAAAGGTTCCACTATCTGCCAAAGGGCACAAGCTGGTATGTGGCAGGACTATGACCTTCTGATGCTGGTCATCAGACTTCAAATTCTGGGATGATTCAAACTTGCTTTCACCTACTGGGACTAAGGTTCATTAAAAAGGGTTTTGTTAAGCCTCAGTTTCCTTACCTGTAAAATGGCAACAGCAATACCCTGCTCACTTGGAAAGAAAGTAAGATAATGGCTGTTGGTATCACAAACACACTCTAGACCACTGACATGAAAAAGGAAGGTGCTCTATTGCTTTTCCCCAAGCCACTCTCTTCCTCTTCATGTGCTGCCAGTTTGACTCAGCCCTGGTATGAGGAGGGCAGAGGTCTGAGCCTGCGAATGTGATCATGCCCAGAAAATGGCATGAGCTGGAAATTCATCCAAGGTTCTGGGAAACTCCATCTCCTTTACCCTCCACCAGGACCTTGATCTTCTGGGCCGGGCAACTAATGCAATGTGTGAGAGGCATGTAGATGCCTTGGAACAAATTCTCCAAATTGCTTTTATGCAACTTTGGGTGGCCCCAGAAAGTGGTGAAACTGCTTACTTCTCAAAGTCCGTTTTGAAAACAGATGGACATAATCTGAAAGCTTTGGCTTGAGTTTCAACCCTTTACTAGAGACCGTCACTGGCTAGTCCTTTCCCCTCGTGCACTAGGTGGTCAGTAGAAAAAGCAAAATTATACATGCGGCTTGCATTCTATTTCTGCTCAAGAATCCTGCTCTAGGCATGTCACCTAACAACAGGGTGGGATCTGAAGGTTACAGTGTGACTGAGGGCTACTATATCATTCTCCAATGAAGGCACTGTGGGTCCCAAGTGCAACAAAGCTCCCCACTTTCCCACTGAGGGTCAGACTCCTCTGCTCACCTGTTATACAGCTGCTGGGAACTGAATGTGTAGAGCACATAGAGGGTGTTCCCCGCTAGAAAGGCCAAGATCCACAAGATGACCAGCACCGACCTCTTCTCCTGGAGACAAAGCGAGAGATCTGTGGGGAGGCTGAAATGTCAAAGGTACACCTGGCAGAATATTCCAGAATGCTCCCCAACGAGGGGCAAATGTTCCCTTTCTCAAAGGTTTGGAGGAAACACGGCTAATGATGAAAGGAGGGGTGTTGGCATCTTTCCATCCCCCTGGAACCCAAGCAATGGTTACAGTGGAGGTAACAGAAATGTGTGAACCTGCTTGGAGAAATATCCAGAGTCAGGAGGGCACCATGGTTAGCAAAACTGATTCTGGAGCTGGATGACCTGGCTTCAAATCCTTGATCTGCTACTTGGGAGCTGTTCAACCCTGGGCAATGACTTAAACTCACTGCATTTCTCTTTCCTCACCCGCCAAAAGGGTGCGTATTATTATCAACTTATAAAGTTGTGAGAGCTAATGTACATGAACTGTTTAGAACAGTGATTGGCATACAGGAAATGTTGGTTTAAATTTACTGTTAGAGACTGAGGCACTGAGAATTTAAGCAACTCTTGCTCAAGGACACGTGTCTTAGTAACTTTTTTTTTTTTTTGATCACACTGTGAGGCATGCGGAGGCTTAGTTCCCTGGCCAGGGTGCGAACTCGTGCCCCCTGCAGTGAAAACGTGGAGTCCTAACCACCGCTCTGCCAAGGAAGTCCTTTAGGGGCACATATTTTAAGGTCCAGTGCCCTTATTCAAAAGTGAGGTTTTGTTAAGGTTTAAGTAAATGTGACAAATGTAAACATTCATTTCGGGCACAGGAGCACGTCTCAGGGTCACCAAGTGGCAGGATCTGTTATTCCAACTTCACAACCCACCACTTGGTTCAGATCGACAAGTCAGAAACTGCTGTTCTAACTTTTTCTGGTATGCACCTTTCCGGACTGACCATTCAGCGTAGGGGCACGTTTGCAGGACTACAGTCAGCTTTGTACACATCGACGTCAAAGCCCTCTGTGATCCAGCCCATTTCTCTTTCTTCAGACTTGTTTCTGATTCATCCCCAGGAAGACAAGCTGGGAAACCTTCTCAGTTTGTTTTCTTAGTAGTCTCTCAGCCTGAGAGCAAACCTAGGAAATTTCTAGAGAAGCGTAGAGCAGGGTGTTCCTGCCTGTGTACCCTGGGATACATAATCATACCCAGTGCTGTAGATTCTCAAAAGCCTATCTCTTCCTGGACCAGGGCAGCTGCATTGCTGGAATAAGATGAGGTCATAACTTTCCCAGTGTAACCTTCCCTGTGGTTTCGGTAAATGCTCCAGTCTCCAGACACAGCTCAGTACTTCACACACTGTTACAACATACATTTCCATAGAGCAGACAAAATAAATGCATCTCCATCCACCCATTATTCCAGGAGTGGTCAAGGTTAACGGCCCGAGAAACCACCTCCAACCAACCAACTGCTCTTATCAATGTGATTAATCCACTCGGCAGCCCTTTTTATGCCAATAAATAATAGATTCCAGCTTAATCCCCTGTAAATCCAAACCAAAAGCAGAAGAGAGAGGGAATGAGCAATGCCCTGAGAAGCCAGACTCTGGAGGACAAGTGAGGTAGTTCTCCAGTAGTAAGCTGAGATTCCTAAACTAAGAGTCATGTAGACCTACTGCCACTGAAATATGTACACATAGGCAAAACATCACCTGAGTCTTCCAGGGTGCAAAGACCCCAGAAGCCTATTCATGGATACAGGCATTCCCTTGTTCTTGAAATTCAAGTCAAGGCACCATGAGGATGTTACTGCATCTGAGAAAGAGATAGCCCCAATAGCCCCACTATGACACTGAACAACCTGCTCTTTTTTATAGGTGATTTGAAAAAAATTTATTTTTTATTTGGCTGCATGGGGTGTCAGTTGAGGCATGTGGGAACTTGGTTGCATCATGTGGGATCATTTGTTGCAGAGCACAGACTCCCTGGTTGTGGCCATGTGCAGGTTCAGTTGTTGTGGCCTGTGGGCCCAGCTGCTCCATGGCATGTGGATCTTAATTCCCCGAGCAGGGATTGAACCTGTGTCCTCTGCATCACATGGAAGATTCTCAACCACCAGGAAGTCCCAACTTGTTGTTCTAATAGCAACAGAAAGGGGTTGGCGTGAAGAAGACGAGACTGAGGGTCAAGAACCACCTCTGGCTCCATGCCCTACTCCTGACTTCAACGCGCTCATTTGTTTAAAGACTGAGCTGGCATTTTCGTCTCATGGAGGCCTAGGTGCTTCCAAGAAAGCAGATGACCCCAAAGCAGGGTCAGAGAGGATCGTGGCTATGATAGGAGTCCATGTGCTGCAGAATACACAGGCTTGTTAAAAAAATAGCTCAGTTAAGTTGTTCCTATGAGCCAGGTGCTGCACAAAACACGCTCCACACACCATCTTGCTTAATCCTCTTAGTGGGTGAATAAAGTGGGTGTGGCAATTCCTTTCGCAGAGGTAGCACCTAAGGATGAGATCAGTGAGGTCACCCCTCCGAGGGCTTGCAGGAGAGTGGAGAGCCTGGGATTTGAACCTGGGGGAGCACAGGCTCTGGGCACAATGCCTGGATTCATATCCTGACACCATGCTTCGCACTGGCTGTATGGCCTTAGGCAGAAAACTTAGATCTTAGCCAAGAAATTCTGGGCCACTGTTTCCTCATCAGAAAAATAAACGAAGTGTGATTCTGCCTGCCTCCCAGGTTGCTGGGATAGATCTCCAAGATGAGCTGTGAAATGGGTCCAGCGCTGTGCTGGACATTGAGTGCTCAGCAGGTATCAGAAGGCACTGGGGATAATGGTGGTGAGACCCACACAGCCACCCAGAAGTGCCACTGGGGTGGCCTTAACCATGAGGGTGGGCTGGAAATGAGTTAACTGACTGAATGTCAGGAGGGTAAGGGGACTGGGCTAGGGGCATGAGAGGAGAGGCTGCTCTTGGAAGGGAGAAGGGTGGCACATCTGGGGACCTGCCAGGGTAGGCGGCAGAAGAATGACTCCCAAAGGTGTTCCTGTTCTAATTTCTGCAGCCTGTGAATCTGTTCGGTTCCATGGTGATAATGGTTGCAGGTGGAATTAAGATTGCTAATTAGCTGACCCTGCGTTGAGGAGAGTTTCCTGGCTTATCCGGGGGGTTGGTCCAAATAATCATCAGAGCCCCTAAGAGTGGAAGAGGGAGACAGAAGAGCAGAGTCAGAGGGGGATGTGTCTATGGAAGGATGTTCACAGAGAAGCAATGTGGGTGGCTCAAAGGAGGAGAAGCGGCCAGGAGCCAACGAATGTGAGTGACTGCTAGGACCTGGAAAAGGTGAGGGAAGAGGCCATCCTCCGAACCCTCCAGAAGGAAGACAGTCCTGTGGACACCTTGATCTTAGGTTAGAGGGATCCACTTCAGACTTCTCACCTATAGAACCATGAGGAACCCATCTGTGCGGTTTTAAGCCACTGAGTTTGTGGTCATTTGTTACAGCAGCGCTGGAAGGTTGATTTGCCAGGTGACTCACCTTTAGAGAGACTTGTTCCCGGAGTGTGGAGTTGGCATAGGCGAAGGTGCTGGCCATTCCGATGCACACAGCAATGCCTGCGGGGCAGAGGACCACCCACTTAGATGCGTCAGGCCTGGCCTGGGTTACTAGGGACATGGGACACATACCTGCCCTTCTCAGAGTCAACACACCAACCACAGAGGAGAGAGAAAATCCTATCTCTGGGGCATTTGGGCTGCCATGTATACTGCTGGGAACCTCAAGGTCCCTGACTTAGGGATGGGATTGAGGCCACTGGAGGGAGGGTATTGTATAGGACCAGTTAGCGTGGGCTGTGCAGTCTGGTAAGATCTGGGTTCAAATCTCAGTTCTGCCACCTCCTCTCTGTGTGAGCTTGGACTAGTCACTGCCCCGCTCTGAGCCCAGTTTCCTCCTCTGTAAAAACAGAATAATAACAGGACTGGACTCAAGGAGGGATACTGCTTACAGTGCACAATCCCTAGCAGTTTTTGTTGTTGCCGTTCAGTCACGAAGTCGTGTCTCACTCTTCGCGACCCCATGGACTGCAGCACGCCATTCTTCACTAACTCCGGGAGTTTGCTCGGACTCATGTCCATTGAGTCAGTGATGCTACCTAACCATCTCATCCTCCGCTAGCCTCTTCTCCTTTTGCCTTCAGTCTTTCCCAGCACCAGGGTCCTTTCCAATGAGCTGACTCTTTGCGTCAGGTAGCCAGAGTATTTCTATTTTGAAAAAGAATCTGAGGCATGTTATTTGTAATAAACGCATATGTACCAAAAGACCACAGCACCATGAGAAATGGAAGTTTCAGGCTAAAAGGGAAAAGAATTCCTAGCTAACAGGAAAACACGACCTTTAGAGAGGCGGGAAAAAGAACAGAGTCTTATTCCACAATTTGCTAAGCTACAGTCAGAATCCTCCCCGAGCAGGGATTTTCAAATCCTACTTTTTGTTCCTTGTGGACAGGATTCTGCTTTTACACAATGTACAGAATTTCCCATGCTTGCAGTTCACTTTTACTTTTTAAAATAATACATGTATTCCATGCATGTTTCCAGATCTACTTTATAAAAGATGAGTTGCTTTACTGAGAACATATAAAATCAAAATCAGTAACCCCACAATCCCTTCTTATACTCTTTGATCAACTGAACAAACCTGACAACTGAGAAAGAATATGACCAAACTTGGGAATAAAACTTGGTGGTGAGTTTGCTGGAATTCAGGGTAAGAAGCAACAGGCCAGCTTCTGTTTCCAGGAATAAAAAGGAAGGTGGAGAAAGGCATGGCAACTCACTCCAGTATTCTCACCTGGAGAATCCCATGGACAGAGGAGTCGGTGGACTATATAGTCCACGGGATTGCAAAAAGCCAGACCTGACTGAGTGACTAGCACTTTCACTTTCTTTCATGAAAAGGTATAGGTGTACAGTATAATCTTTATGTACATTAGGAGAAAGGGGGGGCGGAGAAAGGAGTGGCCTGCAAAGGTTGAGGCTCAGTAGCTTGCAAAGTTTCGAAGCAAGGGGCAGAACCTCTCGCTTGAGGCTTTGTCCACAGCCACCTGGGGAAAGGGCTCAGACACCCAAGAAGGGGACCGGCACCATTGCCACAGGCACCTGAGTCCGGCTGGCGCTAGACTTGGAAGGAGGTGCTGAAGGGCCCAGAACCCAGTGCATATGCGATTATTGAAACCAAAAAAGCCACCATTTTTTAACTGGTCAAAAAGAAAAAAAAAAAGGAAGGGACTGATATGGTAGCATCCCAAAACGGAAGGAGTGACCTGGGTCAGCTGGAACATTCCAGAAAGGGGGAAATAAGACACACCTCTTCTAGATATTTCTTGTGGGATGTGCTAGGCTATGAGATAATTTGTACTGTAATTTCTACCATAAGATAAAAACAATAGCCTAAAACTCTCCAGGACACAGCAACACCATGATCTAATACCACTAACAGAAATAAATAGTACTGGGCCAGAGACCACGTTTATTGAATGTTAAGTATGTGTCAGGTACTATGCTAAGTACTTCACGAATCATTACTTTACTTCCTAGTAATAGGTTGTATTTATTGAGCCCTTGCTATGTGCAGGATTCCACGTTAACTATTTTACAGGTACTAACAATGAATATAATAAAGATGATAGTCTACACTTGGACAGCACTTATTCTCTGCCAGGCACTGACCTAAGGGCTTAACACGTGTTTACTCATTTAACCTTACTCAATCTTATGAAGGCAGAAGCTATACATATAATAGTATCTGTAACATACCGTTATAGTATATGTGCATCTATGATACCTATATAATAGCATATGAAATAGTACAGCTGTCCTCAACCTTTCGGATACCAGGGACTGACTTCATGGAAGATAATTTTTCAACAGGTCAGGGATGGGGGTAATGGTTTCTGGGTGATTCAAGCACTTTACATTTATTATGCACTTTACTTCTAATCTAATGCCACCGTTGAGCTGACAGGAGGTACTGTTGCACAGCCCGGAGGCTGGGGACCCCTGAATAGTACAAATACTATTTTAATCCCCATTTTATGGATGTTGGGACTAAAGCATCACACAGTTAGGAAGGGGAAGAATTCAGGTTCAGACCGGAGAAGTCTAAACTCCTCCATGCCTTCAAGTCACCCAACCAGCTGAGGAAGTTTCTATCACAACCCTTGCCGGACAGATGAGGAAACTGAGGCTCAGAGAAGGTGAGTGCCTTGCCCCAAGTCACATAGCTAGTCGACCAGGATTTGAACCCAGGTCTGAAGCAGAATCCTGGCCTTTTAAGGACTTTGCACCATGAGGACCTCTACTGCCTGCCCTTGGCACTTGGGATGGAGACCCCCAACCCCTTGGGTCAAGTGGCAGGCATTGACCCCCGCATCCCTCCAACACTCACCGAGCTTATGCTGGAAGCATAATTTGGCCAGGAGGATGAGGATGAAGGGCAGCCCTTTCTGGAGCCAGCAGATCACGGCCTTCAGTTCGGACAAGGCTGGGGCGGGTGTCCCGGGCTGCTCCTCGCCCGCCTCGTCCGAGTGTGAGCGGTGGTCCCCGCCCACGTGCTGCAGCAGGGAGCCCCCGCGGTGGCTGCCGTGGCGGAAGTGGTGCTGCGGCTGCCGATGGTGGTGGTAGGCGCCCCCCTCGCCACGGCCCCCGCCTTCCTCCCTGGATGCCGGCATCTGCAGGAGCACGTCCCCACCGCCAGCCGCGGCCCCTAGGACCAGGCTGGACGGGAATGGCGTGGTGGGGAGGCCGCCTGCCGGGAGGCCGGATAAGCCCGAGAAGAGCGCGGGTGGGGAGGCCGCTTCGGCCTTCAGACTCTCAAAGACACCGCCTTCGTCCACACTCGCCTCGGAGCTGAGCGCTTGGCTTCGGTTTCTGGATCAGAAAGGAGGAGGAAGTCCCACCACGTCAGGCAGTGGAGGATGGGGGGCAAATGACAGGATCAATAATGTTATGGGCTGAATTGTGCTCCCTCCCCCAGGAAAATCATACATTGACACCCTAACCCCCAGTACCTCAGCATGCGACTGTTTTTGAAGAAGGGTTTTTGCAGAGGTGATTAAGTTAAAAGGAGATTATTAGTGCCAGCCCTTGTCCAGGTTCCCTGGTGGCTCAGATGGGAAAGAATCTGCCTGCAGTGCAGGAGGCTGGGGTTTGATCCCTGGGTGGGGAAAATCCCCTGGAGAAGGGCATGGCAACCCACTCCAGTATTCTTGCCTGGGAAATCCCATAGACAGAGGAGCCTGGCTATCTACAGTCCACGGGGTCGCAAAGAGTCAGACACGACTGAGCGACTGACACTTTAATCCAATATGACTTTTGTCCTTACAAGAGGAAGTCTGGNCCTGGAGAAGGGCATGGCAACCCACTCCAGTATTCTTGCCTGGGAAATCCCATAGACAGAGGAGCCTGGCTATCTACAGTCCACGGGGTCGCAAAGAGTCAGACACGACTGAGCGACTGACACTTTAATCCAATATGACTTTTGTCCTTACAAGAGGAAGTCTGGACACAGACACAAGAAAGGGTGGATGATATGATGACACAGGGAGGAGGTGGCCATCTGCAAGCCACCAAGAGAGGCCTCAGAAGAAACCAACCCTACTGACACCCTGACCTTGGACTTCCAGCATCCAGAACTGTGAGAAAATAAATTTCTGTCATTTAAGCCATCTAGTCTACACCTTGTCATACCCAGCCCTTGCAAATTAATACAAGTAATAACAGCAATAGGGTTATAATCTTTACTGAAAATTTCCTATGTGCCAGATACTTTTTCCAAGTGCTTTTCATTAAATTAACTCATTAAGTCTTCCTATCAACCCTGTGAGTTAGGTACTAATAATACCCTCATCTTACAGATCAAGAAACTGAGGCACAGAAAAGAGTAACTTGTCTAAAGTCACACAGCTGGTAAGGGGTGGTACAGAGAGATTCAAACCCAGACGGCTACCTCTGGAGTCTGCTTTCTTAACCACTTTTCTTCACTGAAAAGGGAGCGCAGGGTGCTACGATTCGAGAATAACCTCAGGAACTCTGGTTCCCCTAGCTCTGTCATCTCCAAGTTCAATGATTCCCAGTTCCCAAGAGGATCCACCCTGGTTACAGCTGATATTTGGAGGGCGCCAGAGAGTAATGGAAAGAAGACTTAATTGGAGAAGCCCACGTGTGAACCCTAGCTCCACCCTTCCTAGGGCTCTTAACAAGCTTACACTCAGTTTTCTCACCTGGAAAATGGGTATAAACACCGTTCATGCATAGAATTCCTGGGGATCAAATGTATCTGACACTAAGTAAATGGGAACTCTTATCTCTATCCCTATACAAAACCTCCAGGGCCAACTGTCATTTCTAGTTCCAAGCACAGCCTCTTGTACTGAAATCAGATAAAGCATGCTGATGCTCTTTCAGAGCCACTGCCAGAGGAGCAGAGAGCCTAGAGTTACTCTTCCAAGAATGGAGAGCCTTGAACTGGGTGCCCTTTCCCATAAACACCACGCCCCAGAGCCCTGGATGTCATGTCTTTTCTTGGACTTGTCCTTTTCAAACGGAATCAGTCCACAGAACAGGTGGAACTGATTAGTTTAATGTGTTGTGTCAGTGGGAGGGGCAAAGAGCCACCCTCTCCTCCTCCTCTCACCCCCAGAAGAGGGCCCCCAAGGCACCTCCACAAACCCAGGGATCAAACAGGGGTCTCCCACATTGGAGGCAGACGCTTTAACCTCTGAGCCACCAGGGAAGCCCTACAAACCCCTTCAGTATACCTAAAACACCCCGAGTTTACTCCAAGTGAGAGCTGAGTTCCACTCATCCTCTGGACTCTGCAACCCAGGGCATACAGTAGGTGCTTAATAAATGCACGGCAGCTATCATCCAGGCACGAAATGGCCCCTGAGGGAGGCTCCAGGGAAGGTTTTACACTGCCTTCACACTTGACCTTATATAAACTATCCCCCACTCAGAGAACAGAGTGAATTAAAAAAACAACAACAACAATATATATTCAATTATTTCACTATCCCACTAAAAGGGCTTCTCAATTCTAAATGCTTTGCTGCAGTCTCATATAAATCCCATAGATAGGGACTAATATCATTCCCATTTTATAGATAACAAATCAGCACAGCAGAGCACACAGACTCAATTTCAGAGAGATGAACTTGCAGACAGCCTGGATTAGCTCTGGCCCTGAACTCTAATCTCACCATGTGCCCTTTTCTCACTACCCAAGCGCTTCCTACTGGAGGGCCTTTGCCAAGCCCAGCCCCTTCACTGGCTGGCCCCACCAGGAAACCTACAGTGATCCATCAGATTTCAGCTAAAACTCTCTCTTGCTTGGGGGAGCTTTGCCCACCTCCCAGACAATGACAGGCTCTTTGCTCTCTGTCTTCACTGTACCCTAACCTCCTATCATCCAGGCACAAAATGGGACTAATCATAGTTATTTTACTCCTTACCTGTGACTCTCAGCCCTGCGTGTACATTATAATCAGTCAGGGGAGTTTTTGAAAAATACAGGCCTTGGACCTAGTGTTGACCAACTGAATCAAAAATCTTTGGGGTTGGACAGTATACCACAAGCTACAACGCAGTACACTGATTTGTTTACATGGCCTGTTCTCCTACTAGACTGTAAGCTTCTTGAGGCCACACACTGTATCTGATTCACTTCTTCATTCTCAGTGCCCAGCCAGCGGCATAGACCAAAGCAGGTGCCTAGGATGTTAGAAGGTGAAACAGCTGGATAAAACCCAATCAATGCAAAAGAAACACTTAGAAGTATACAAATTCATTGAAGTTATAACATTAATTCTAACTTGAAAAAAAATCTCTGGGGTTGGGTCGTAGCATCTCTACTCCCTCATAGCCTCCAGGTGATTATAACATGTACTCAGCACTAAGAATGGTACTTCAGCCTGGGCCCTGCTCCATAAGGTTAAAGACCATGACTGTCTGCCCTCCACTGGATTGCCATGACCCAGCACAATACACCTGCTACACAGAACATGCTCAATAAATATTATTTGAAAGAATGAATGAATAAGTATACTAAAGGCTCTGAAAGGCTCTGAGAAGGCCTGCAATTGAAAACATTAACTTTGTTTAAACCTAGTGTTTCCCAGACTTATTTGATCATGGGATTATTTTCCTCCACAGAAAACCTACGCATATCTTGACGAACATCTGTGAAACCCGGCAGAGGAGACACTGATCTGCAGAAATCTTGGGGCTGGCTTCACCAGCCTTACAAACTTGACCTGGGGGTAAGTCATTATAAATCACCAACTTTATGCCCAGGCAAGGGAGGGAACTTGAAGATGGCTATCTATTCCCCCACCTCCCATGGCCCATCCCTGCTGGCTCCAAAAGCCCAGGAAATGTGTGGGCCTAGTTTCTTGAGCTTGGGATGATGATAAAGATAATAACAACTAACACCATGGCTATGAGCCTCAAGGGGCCTTCAGCTTTTTCTGCACTTTAAGAAGCTGAACTGAGAAAGCAGGAGTCCTGGCAGGTGCCCACAGAGGCCACCCTCTCCCCCACTATCCCAGGGGCCCTGGAAAACCTGCCTGCCTTAAGCTCGCCAGCACTCTGAGCTCACTGGGCTCAGGGGACCTCTAGTACAACCAGGGAAGGCTCAACCCACCAAGGGCCTTTTTATAGCTGGCCTCCCTTCCCTGGGCCTTTCCCCAGCATGCAGTTGAGATTTCAGCCTAAATGGGAAAGAATAATCCTTGGGGGGAGCAGAGGCTGAGCTTCCAACTTAACCACTTAAAGGCTAGAATGTGAAGCAACCTGGAAGGACAGTGAACCCACCAAAATAGGAGACAGCTGAAATGTAGAGTCTCAAAACACATACTTCGCAGAGGTCAAATTGACTGGGGACTGAATCTCAGCCCTGCCACTTCTTGTCTGTGTGACTTCAGGTATCTTACTTACCTTCTCTGAGCCCCAGTTTCCTCATTTATAAAATGGTGATAAAAAAGTCCTGATGTTCACTGGCTAATATGAGGGTGACATAGGAAAGTATAAGAGTCACAATGGCCATTATTTTCCCAGTGTCATCTCTGCCCTCAAAGACCTCACCATTCATTTAAAAGCGAGAGCAGTTCTGTCTTTGGAGGCTGGAAAAAGCTCCAACAGTGCAGCTTATCAAACATCCCAGGTGCTGTGTTTATGTATTTTCACTCATTCACAAGCAACCCTGAGTTTTGTTATCTGCCATTTATGGATGGGGGAACTAAGGCCTAGAGGTGAAGGTGCTTGCCAAAAGCACCGAAGTGCGAAGTGACTGATGGGGGATTTTGTCGAAGGGTTATATGACTAAAGGAGTTTTCCCCAGAGCACAGGGAGGCTTCACGCAAAACTCAATACTGGCACTGGTGAGTACTTTGTGATTTTGCTGTGAAACTCAGAGTTACAGGGGACTTGAAATAGGAAAAGCTTGGTTGCCAGCTCCTTGGGTGTATGTTCCAGCATGGTGAGAGGGCTGGGGCCGGGAGACTGTCACAACCTGAGGGCCCCATGGTCCGTACTCTTTTTGGCTTAAGTAGATAGAAATCCTAGTTCATTAGTGTTTTAACTGTTGTTTTCTTCGGTTCTGTATTTGTCTATTTGGCATCTACTCATTATGGGGCTTCCCTGGTGGCTCAGACAGTAAAGAATCTGCATGCAATGCAGGACACCTGGGTTCAATCTCTGGGTCAGGAAGATCCCCCTGGAGAAGGAAATGGCAACTCACTCCAGTATTCTTGCCTGGAGAACTCTACGCATAGAGAAGCCTGGCAGGCTACAGTCACTGGGGTCGCAAAGAGTCAGACATGACTGAGTGACTAACACTTTCACACACACATTATAGGGTCAAACCAATCGCCAAACTTGTTTACAGCTTCCCTGTGACTCAGAGCCTATATCCCCAACCATCTCCTTTATCTAATTCACCTTCTCAGCCAATATTTCCTCTGCCTCAAATCACCCAGGGCCAGGTACCAGACAGCTAGAGACCACTCTTATAGCCTACAGGCCACCAACATTATTCAAGCTAGTCAACGCTAAGCTGTTTCCTCTGCCCTGCTTTGTGTGGAAAACACAATAAAAGCTGTGACCTATGCTTTCCCTTTGCTCCTTTCTGTCTCCTGGCTGACCCTGGTGCTTCCCCATGTGGCCCTGCGTAGGATGGGATGCCCTTTTCTCTTGGGAAGTGCAAGCAATAAAAATCTTCTCTCAAGGTCATCAGCCTCTCCATGTTCCCACCCAGACACCTCTATAAATTAAAATCTCCTGGGTGCAATCATTGACACAGTCAAGTGGACCACTGGCTGCACAGGCTTTGAGAATTACCGTGAGAGCAACAGCAAGCTGTTGTGTGTTGAGGATATGAGGTCATCTTTGTGCAAAGCAGTTTCCGATCTGATCTCCTCCACCCTTCTGACAAGTAGCCCTGAGGAGCAGGTAACATTCAATCCAGTTTTAGGTCGTCCCAACCACCTGAAGCTCTCAGCCTCGGATGGAATGAGAGTGATGCCTACCTTTCAGGTGGAACGTTTTCTGTGTTGCTGCTGTGGCGTCTCTGCATTTTCCTTAAGACCTAAAAGTCAACACAGGTATGAACCAGAGTCTCCCAACATTCCCAGCACCTAGATTGCCATGGTAACTATAAATAAGTACTACTCATATCTTATATCCCTAGAGCTTTCTGACATTTTGCAAACTGGGTTTCAGTCTAGTATGTCATTCAACCCTCAAATCAACTTTCTGTCCCCTGAGGAAAGTGTCATTCATGGATGAGGAGGATGAGACTTGAAGGTGGAGGAAGTCTTCATATGAGAGGAGAAAGAAGTGAACTATAAAGCAAAGAGGTGCTGGAGGAGGTGCAGTAGACAGACATTTGGGAGACACAGATCCTGGAGTGGTGCCACCCTTAATTTGCTGTGTGACCCCGGACAAGTCAGTAACCTCTTGGTGGCCTCAGAGTCCCCATAGGGTCAAAGGGAGAGGGGTGGAGTGTCTGAACCCAGAGCTTCCTTCCAGCCCTCACATTTGGTAATGAAGATGTGAATCCCCATGCAGACACGTCACCTGGTTCACTGTGAGGAACCACATGGACTTCAGAACTCCATGTTGATGACACCTCAGGTGGGCATTCAGGGTTCCAGGTGAGGATGTGACCACTGGATTCCAGAGAAAGCAGATCTCTCCCTCTTCCTTCTCTCCAAAGGGACACACGGGTCACAGGAGCTTACCAGAGATTCCAAATCCTGGATGGCACAGAATACTTAAGTGACTAGTCCATGGGATGCCTTGAACCTAAGAAGTCTTAGGGCTTCATGGGGGGCTATAAACAGATGGTTCTGTTGCCTCCTTATCCTTTGCTAGCCTCTCATTGATCCCTCATTGGTATTCCTGAGGACAGTTATGATCTGAACATATTTTGCCCTATTGTCAAACTCTGAGTCCTGATTGGGAAATACAGACATGTTTTAGGGCCTCCAAAGGTGACCCACTGTAACCAGAATAAAATCAAAGTTCTGTTCCTGGCCTGCAGGCCTCACCTGTCCCCAACCTCACCTGCCTCTACTCTCCCTTTAACCAAGCCCCTGCAATCAAACCGGTCTCTTCGTTTTTCAAAGATGCCAGCTTGTTCCTGTCTCAGGGCCTTTGTGCTTGCTGTTTCCTCTCCCCAGAATGCTTTTCCTTCCGGCTAGCTCCCTCAGGTCAAATGTCAGCTGCTCCTAGAGGTCTTCTTTTCTCACCCTCCTGACCCACCATATGTTGCCCTGTTCAGCTATCTTCGTAGCATCGATCAGTTATTCACATGCTTATTTATGTATGCTCTGTTCCCCATTAGAATGTAAATGCCACAAAAGTAAGGATCTGTCTGTCGAGTTTGCGCTTCCACCTCCATATGTAGAACACCGCCTGGCACAGAGCTGCAGTCAACAAGTAAAACATCAGTGGGTCTCTCACTTTACCTCTTTCTATATATCCCTTGCTCCTTCCCTGACCTCTCACCCTAGAGAAGAAATAAAAGCCAGAGACTTTACATGAATAGGTTTAGCTTCCTTAAATATTTTCTTGTCCCAGAACAAAAGATGATATCTGGCTTAGTTCAGGGCACCATAATTGGCTGTTGAGTGATTTCTTGATCCTGACCAGCCTTCTTCAGGGGACAGTACTGGTGTTATGAGGGCTGCTGATTAGAAACAATTCACCTGAGAAGCCTTCTTTCTTTTTGGAAAATCACCCCAAAACACAAACCAAAACAAAACTGGTCAGTAGCACCATCTCCATATATGAAGGAAAGTTTATCCCATAATTGCACTCATCTCACATGCTAGCAAAGCAATGCTCAAAATTCTCCAAGCTAGGCTTCAGCAGTATGTGAACTGAGAAATTCCAGATGTTCAAGCTGCATTTAGAAAAGGCAGAGGAACCAGAGATCAAATTGCCAACTGTTGGATCATAGAAAAAGCAAAAGAATTCCAGAAAAACATCTACTTCTGCTTCATTTACTATGCTAAAGCCTTTGACTATGTGGATCACAACAAACTTGAAAATTCTTAAAGAGATGGGAATACCAGAACACCTTACCTGCCTCCTGAGAAATCTGTATACTGGTCAAGAAGCAACAGTTAGAACTGGACATGGAGCAACAGTCTGGCTCCAAATTGGGAAAAGAGTATGTCAAGACTGCATACTGTCACTCTGCTTATTTAACTTCTATGCAGAGTACATCATGTGAAATGCCAGGCTAGATGAAGCACAAGCTGGAATCAAGATTGCCAGGAGAGATATCAATAACCTCAGATATGCAGATGACACCACCCTTAAGGTAGAAAGAGGAACTAAAGAGCCTCTTGATTAAAATGAAAAAGGAGAGTGAAAAAGCTGGCTTAAAACTCAACATGCAAAAAACTAAGATCATGGCATCCGGTCCCATCACTTCATGGCAAATAGATACAGAAACAATGAAAACAGTGAGAGAATTTATTTTCTGGGGCTCCAAAATGACTGCAGATGGTGACTGCAGCCATGAAATTCAAAGATGCTTGCTCCTTGGAAGAAAAGCTATGACAAACCGAGAGATCATATTAAAACGCAGAGACATGACTTTGCTGACAAAGATCCATCTAGTCAAAGCTATGGTTTTTCCATTAGTCATGTATGGATGTGAGAGTTGGACCATGAAGAAAGTTGAGCGCTTTAGAATTGATACTTTTGAACTGTGGTGTTGGAGAAGACTCTTGAGAGTCCCTTGTATTGGAAGGAGATCAAACCAGTCCATCCTAAAGGAAATCAATCCTGAACATTCATTGAAAGGACTGATGCTGAAGCTGAAGTGAAAATACTTTGGCCACTCGATACAAAGAACTGACTCATTGGAAGACCATGATGCTTGGAAAGATCGAAGGTAGAAGAAGGGGATGACAGAGGAAGAGATGGCTGGATGGCATCACTAACTTAATAGGCATGAGTTTGAGCAAGCTCCAGGAGTTGGTGATGGACAGGAAAGCCTGCGTGCTGCAGTCCATGGGGTCACAAAGAGTCGGACACGACTGAGCAACTGAATTGAACTTATCCCATAAATCTATTTCAAGAACCTGCAATCTTGCCGTAATGCTCCCCGCCCCCAAAATGATTCCTCATCACCTACAAATCCTTGGGGAAAATAAAATACAGAATCCCAAGTTTCGGGACCTTCCTCGTGGTCCAGTGGCTAAGACTCTGTCCTCCCAATGCAGGGGGCCCAGGTTCCATTCTTGGTCAAGGAACTAGATCCCATATACTGCTGCAACTAAGAGCTCGCAAGCCACAAAGAAGATAGAAGATCCTGCATGCCGCAACTAAGACCCGGCGCAGTCAAATTATTGTTTTAAAAAAAAAAAAAAAAAAAAAAAAAAAAGCAAAAGGCTAGTGCATGGTGGGGTGTGGACATGGGAGGCGGGAGGAACAAAAGTCAGCCCGTCTACCTAGAAAACCCTCCCCTCTCAGCCCTGCCTGGTACCCTCACCCGTCCATCGCCTCCTCAATCTTCTTCTTCCTCAATTCAATGAGTTCGGGGGTCTCCATTCCAGCTGGCACTGATGAGAACCCTCCAGGAGTGATGAGGCCACTGTGGAGAGAGATACAAGCTCTGGAGTAGAGACAAGGTCCCCACACACAAACAGACCACTGCGAAAAGGCAGACTCTCTTGCTTCCCCCACCTGTCTGCAGGGGTAATGAAGCCAGTCTCATCTGGCTTATCTTCATCACTTTCCTCCTCTTCCTCTTCTTCTGAAGACTCTTCATCAGATGGCTCTAGCTCCCCCCAAGGGGTCCGATCAATCTCTTCTTCCTCAGTCTTGGTCTGAAAAACACCATTCATTCATTCAACGAATGTTTACTATACATGTATCCTGTGTCAAGTGGCTGTAAAAGGGAGAGATTTAAGAATAAACAGACAGATAATAATCCCTACCCAGAGAGAGCACCTAGTCTAGTGGAGAGCTTGAGTTACATCTCAGGGAAACGTATGCCCCTTTCTCAGACTTTGAAACTTCAGAACACACAGCTCTCTGATAATGAAGCTAAAAACCAACTATCTCTGAACTTCATGACCTAAAGTAAGACCAAGCTTGCCAGTCACGGCCCATACCTGGAATTCAGCAGCATTGGTTCCAAACACATCCCCGTAGAGGGGTTTCCCGGTCTCATCTACTGGGGGTTTGCCCCAGCCACCAGCATGGTACCCAAAGGAACAGCTCTGCAAGACAGGAAATGCACATCACTTCCATGCCTGGGCTCCAAGGAACACTGATGCCCGAGAGAAAAGTCATGCTCCAAAGTACAGAATTAACATTTGGGAACTCTGGAGATTATAACTGCAGAGAAAAAGCAAATATTTTAAAGCATTACAAAGCAAAATTAGCAAACAACAAAAATCGGAAGGTAACAGGATGGGAGGTGGGAAGCAGAAAAAATGCTAATAATTTCAGCCTTTGTAGTCACACTCTCTGAAACTGAAAACAGGTACTTTAAAACACACGGCTCCAACTTCTTACCGATTTTTCCTAACTTTGGCAAGCTTTTAGAATCTGTTTCTGTTAAGGAACAGAAAATTATATCTGAAGTTGAATATTTCGTCTTCACTTTACTGACTGTTCATTTTTTTTCTTGTTTACTGTTTTATTATTTTAAAATAACGGTAAGTTTAACACCATTCTTGAGATAAAATTTTGTCTGTCTATCCATGTGTATATCAAAGAGATATCTGGGAACACATTCACCACATATTAAATTTGATTGGTGAAACGTGGATGGTTTGTTTTCTTCTTTGTACTTATCAATTCTGATTAGACATTTTATGCATTTTATGACAAATATCTCAGGGTTTAAAAAAAATTACTCCTTTAAAAAAAACACCACCACATTATAGAATAAGAAAAAAGTCATCCTCTAGTGAAAATGTAGAGCCAGCTAAGAATGAAAGCAAGGAGAGGACTCACCTCGGGGATAGGCGAGTTCAGCCCAGGGATTTTCAGGTTGGGGTACGATGGGGGTGGTCCATATCGCTGCATGGCAATCAGCCATGGGGGAGGGACCTTGTGGGCATTCTGCAGAGAAAGAGCACAGGATACCATCTGCCCAACCGTATCCTTTTGTCTCCCTCCCGCCTCAATTAGCAGCCCCTTCTCTTCTTTCCCAGTCGGGTAACTGGCACTCACTGGTCCTACTGGCATCCCCAAGGAAATCCTCAGCTCATCAGACAGATCTCCTGGCTTCTTCTCCTTCAGCCGCGTCTCAAACTCCTTCCCCTGAGGAAAAAGCCAAGCATGCAGTACTGTGGACTCCCGACACATGCGGGGAGGTCAATTGCAAGAGGACATGAGAACAAAGAGAAGTCCCAATCCACATCAGACACACAGTCCCGGGGCGGGGGCGCTGCCACTCCCACTGACTCTCATCAGTTCTTTCTCTGGCTACAGTAGGGAAAGGAATAAAGGCCAGGAAGGAGGGGTAAAAGCAAGACTCCCAGCACTGTCATTAACCCACTATGAGAATGTGGCCAAGTTCAAGGACTGGCTTCTCATCTGCTAAATGAAGACATTTGAGAAAATCCAAGGTCCTTTCACCTCAAAATTTCCAAGACATCATGGCGATGAATATGTTAAGGCTCAGAAAGAAAAAAAAAGTTTTTCCTACCCCAAAACGAAGTGTATCTAAAAAGCACCCACCTTTGGCCTCTCTATTCCCAAATCACCCACCATCAACGATGATCACCTCAAAAACATGATCTGCATATCTCCTTCAGAGGACCACCTTATTCCAATTTCCATCCCATCCAAAGGGAGTTGATGGACAATGCGAAGGCTGAGGGGAGGGGCCACCGTACCTGCTTCCAGAGCCCTTCTGACCCAGAGTGACACAGCCATGACCAAAGGCCCAATGTTGCCTCCCCACCCGCTCCCGAACCTCATAGTACAGGTCCCCATGGATGGTCAGCTTTGGCTTGGTCTGCCACTTAAAGAAGGCATCGTGCAGTTTCTGGTAGTCAATGTCGATCTTCCCCATCTTGGGCCGAACCTTCTCTCGCATTTTTGACTTCATGGTTTTCTGTTCTTCCTGTGGAGAATGGCAGAAGACACACGTGGAGAATGGCAGAAGACACACCATAAAAGGTATGCACCAAGTTCAACTCTTGGCAGGCCCAAATTCCTACTCCCAAAAGAGACAGAGGGAAACCTCATTTATCTCATCACAGAAGCCACCAAAATCCTTCCGGCTCAAGTCCCTCAAAATGTGATCCACAATGAACAAAACATGTAACATATGAAATCACCCTCAGCTATGTATGTTAAATATTTCGAAAGCCATCTGAGCAAGAGATTGACCTCATCAGTTGCCTCTGCATAAAAGTAGTTGACAAGAGTCTACCTCGGAGGCAGGCTTTGCACCACGTACTTTGATACCTCCTGAATCTGCGCACTACACATAAAAACACTTTAATGACCTAACCAGAGTATTTAATCAAAATTTTTGAATTTAGGAAGTTAAACAATCAACATACATTTCTAGCCTCAAGGGCATCAGTTCACACAGCAGGCAGAGAGCTACAAACAGCCAAAAGCAACCTGCAGAGGAAGGAGTCACAGTGCGCGGCTCAAATAGAGCTTGCAAAGTGCAGGCAGGCAGAAGGACAGGGAGACAAAGGGGCGAACAGAGCCACAAGGAACCAGCAGTCTCAGCGGGGGCAGGGAGCCAGCTGAGCAGAGAGGTGAGGTCTGCCTTTCAGGAACTGTCCTTCCTTCCTGCCCTCCCAGCCTCTACGTGTCCCATGCAGTGCTGACGTCTAAACTAAAGGATCAACGATCAGACAGTTAACGTGGAGGGGGGTTTGGGGAGCCAGATACAATTCTGAAGCAGGTAGCAGCTAAGGAGTGGATCCCCCACCGCAGCTCTGAGCGCCAGCCAGGCCCTCACCTTCTCCTGCAAGGCCTCCCGCATCTCCTGGATGCCTGTGCGTTTGATGAAGTCAGGCAGCTCAAACGGGGGCTTCTCAATGCCTCGTTTGCCCTGTAGGTACTTGCGCTTGAAACACCAGTGGCGTGGCACAGGCACGGAATTCCGCGTGGCCTTGAGGTGAACCAAGAGCTTGGGGTCCTGTGCAGTCACATCGTGCATCTCGACGACATCGGGCCGAGCCACGAGCTGGAAATACAGCAGCATCCCTCTGCAGAGTCTGAGCTTCTCAGACCTAAAGCTGCCCTGCCTTCCCTTCCTCTAGAGGGCCCATCCTGGGCCTCCTTCAAAGCCCTTCTCCCCACACCCTGGAGGCTGCCGGAGCTCCTGGGCTCCAGGGCCTGCGGGAGCGCCTCAGCCTCTCAGCCCTCACCTGCTTGAGCTCAGCCACGGTGAAGCGGTTCATTCGGCGCAGCTTCTTCTTGGACAGTTTGGGGGCTTCTGGCTTCTTTTCCTAGAGCAGAACAATCCTCTCTTGTGAGCGGGACTCTTAGGTGACATGAGACGTCCCAGCTTACCCTGAAACTTAAGCTACCAAAGGACTGCTCCCCTGCAAGAAGTCGCCACGGTCCCTTGCAGGATGCATCGCAGCCACTGGCCCCCAGAGCCCTGGTTTCCCCGACAAGGGGCGTGGCCTCACCTGTTCGTCATCACTGCTGTCATCGTCGCTGTCCTTGTGCTCCTCCTCAAAGCCCTTCTTCTTGGGCACCGCAGAGTTCTCCATTTTGTCAAGTTTCTCTGGCTCCTTCTCCTTCTCCTTTTTCACGTCATCGGTGAGCTAAGCAGACAGACAGCTTGGAACCCCAGCTGAAGCTGGTTCTGAAGAGACACCCCCCTCACCCCGCCCCAGCCCAGCAGTGCCCCTTCCGAGCGCACTGCTCCTTGTACCTTGAAAGCCTCAAAAATCCTCTTGAAGAAGATGAAGTTGGGCTCATAAATCTCAGGCTCTTCAGTCACGTACTCAATTTCCACGTCGGCCGCTGGGGATTCTGAGCCCCGAGAGCGGCCGGACTCTTTGTCTCGGTCCCCAGAGCTCTCAGAGGACGCCGCCCGCACCCGCTGGGGCTTTTTCTTCTTCTTTCGGTTCCGGCGCTTCCGATTTTTCTGCCAAAACACAGTAAACAGACTAGGTCAGAGATTCAAAGCACCATGCCTGCCTCCCAACCCCTGATCACCTCACCCAATTTTCCCCAAGCAACTGCAAAAAGAGGCCTTGAAGTCAGACCACAAAGTTCAGCCCGTCTCAAACTGTGTCTCTAAGTACTGCACCTCTCTGAACCTCAGTTATTTCAGTTCTAAAATGGAGGCATGCATCACATTCAGAACTCAAAGGATTTAGGCCAATTGAATAAAAAATATATATATCTGTAAGGTGCTCTGGACAAGGACCTGGCATGAGACAGCAGCTACTTTTTTTTGGCCTGACTGTACAGCATGTGGAATCTTAGCTTCCCAGTCAGGGAGCAAACGTGCCCTCTGCAGTGGAAGCACAGTCTTAACCGCTGGATCACGAGGAAGTCCTAGCAGCTACTAACTATTGAAGATCTGAGACAGGATTCTTTTAGTGGCCAAACCCTCTCTCTAACATCCATACCTCCTTCTTGGATACAGACATCGTGTCCTCCTCAGTCTCTGATGCGGAGTGGCCCAGGGACGAGCGAGTGTCTGTTTCCATTTCCTCTTCCTCTGTAAGGGAGGAAGATGGCCATCAGTCTCTTCACGGTAACCCCTCCGTCCCCAGAGCCAGTTTCTCTCTTGAATCCTCCTCGGGGGAGGGAGGCAGAAGGCGGACTCGGCCTCAGCTCTGCAGGCTCTGTCCTTGTAGCCCTCAGGACTCACCCTGCTGAGAGTTCATCTCTTCCTGGCGGCTCTCCTTCAGCTGCAGGATTTTTTCCAAAGCCTGGGGGATCTTGGGGCCCACAGAGGGGTCATCCATCTGCCAGAGACAAGCCAAGAAGAGGGGGTGACCATAGGGCCCTTTTTTCTCGACTTCTACTTCTTGGACTTGAAAGGCTGCTGGCCAGACGTTGGGAACATCAACAGTGGACACCAAGTGGATTCAACTACACCTTAGCATCCCTCAGAGTGAACCCCAGAACACCACCCTAGAAATGTCTGCCAGACCCGACCGACTTCCTGCCCTACCTAAGTGTGTTTTAAGTAAATATGGATCCCATCTACCCACCAACCCCACCCCCAGAAGTTCTCCCATCTTCTCTTGAGTCCTTCTCTAAAAATCCAGAAATAGTCCCCTTCTAAAACACTCTCCTGTTCCCAGGAAGAACCCTGCAATCTCACCTCTCTGTTCTCATCTCCAGGGGGTGGTGGGGGACCACGAGGCCGAGGAACGGGGGCCCCCATAGGCAGAACAGTGGGGGTAGGGCCCACTGGAGCAGCCACTGAGAGGAGGGAAAAAACATCTAATGTCAGAAGAGATAAGTCACACATTTTAAAACTTACTTCCTTGCTTCAGAGCCAGGGTAATGGTTACTCTTGGGAGGGGAGGAGGGGCTAGAAGGGAGCAAGGAGGACTTCTGGGGTGCTAATAATCTTGTTTCTTGGACCAAGTGCTAGCAGTATAGGTGTGTTCAGTTTGAAAATTCCCTGAATTGTACACTTACAATATGTGCACTTTTTTGTGATATATACTTAAGTTAAAAAGTTCCATCACCTTCCTTGCCCTTCCCTCCTTTCTAGGATCTTACCTCGAGGACCCAGAGGAGTGCGAACACCAATCTGGCCCATGTCTTGTGGGGGCCGAGGAACAGGGGTGCCCATCTTGGCAATCTCCTGCTGTCGTTCCTGCTCCAGTAACACAGCTGCCTACGAGAGGGAAGTAGGAGCTGGGGACACAGCTCTGGAAATCCACCAGGCAGGGAGCAAATGCAGCCTTTCAGCCAGGTTAACAGATTAATCAGGTACCAGCACAGATTAATCAGGTACCACCAGCACTCTGATATCCTTGCCACCTCCATGCTTCCACACTCTTGATCTAAATGAAGGAGCCCTCTCAAAACAAAAGAAAACTCTTGGGAATGACACCAAGAAAAACCCAAAGAAAACGCTGGTTCCTAATCATTTTGTTTTTAATGTTTAGTAAACACTGCCTATTTTTTAACAAGATTTTTCTTCCCAAAAGATAGTTATTTCTAAGAATAATAAATTATTTTCTTATACTGACCCCTCAAGATCTACCACAATCTGGGCAAAGATAACACTCTGTTGTTCCTGTCAATGTTTATCTCCTAATACTCCTGAATAACCTAGTTGGTGATAACTAATACAATGCATCTCAGTAACTAAGGATCTTATGTATCATTCCCTAACTTAAACACACCACATTTGAACCAAATCTGATACAAATGACTAAATTAGCCCAGAATGCCCTCCAATGTACCTAAAATGATATCATGTAAGACTAGTAGGGATCGTGCATGCCTGAGTGCTTAGTTGCTGAGTCATGTCCAACTCTTTGCAACTCCATGGGCCATAGTCTGCCAGGCTCCTCTGGTCCATGGGATTTTTCAAGCAAGAATACTGGAGTGGGTTGCCATTTCCTTCTCCAGGGGATCTTCCCGAGCCAGGGATCAAACCCACATCTCCTGTGCCTCCTGCAAGCAGACTCTTGACCCACTGAGCCATCGGGGAAGCCCAGTAGAGGTCAGGAAATTTCTTCTGTAATGGGCCAGTCAGTAAACATTTTAGGCTTTCTGGGTTGTTTGTAGACTGTTGTAAATTCCTTTCCCCCATCTCCCCAAAACAATCCTTCAAATATATAAAAACCATCCTTACATCACAGGCTATAGTCCACAAATTACCAATTCCTTGGCTACGTGAAAGAGTTATTTGGGAGATAATGGAACTTAGACGAGGATGAGGTAATCTCCGTGGGAAACCTGGACGGCACTGCTGACTTTAGACAGCAAGCGCTAGAACTGACGGACGATGGATTAGGCCACGGGGGTCAAAGGTTAGGAGGAGGGAGGCATTACCCGCTTCTGCTGCTCCAAAAGCTCGTGTTCCTTCAGTGAATGGTCTCCCTGCTTAAAAAAGAAAATAAGCTCATACCAGTACCCATACTCCGCTGGCCGGTCTGCACAACTCTGCTTCCAGCCTGCTCTTCCAACCGAGGCCCCAAAGACTTGGGTCCAGACCTTCCCAGCAGCCTTGGCCCCAGGATCCGGCTCCCTTGGACGCCCTACTCCCCTTTCAGGACCCCGGTGGGACCCAGGCTTAGGCTGCCACCTGCCCTACCTGCTTGGCACGCTCCTCCTGCTGCATCAGCAATGCCGCCTGCTGCTGCGCCAGCTTCAGCCGCTCTTCCTCAGACAGCGCCACGGGCTCACCCACCCGGAGAGGAGGAGGAGGCCCCAAGTTTGGCGGGCGGGGTCCAACTGCCATAGGAAAGCCAAGGCCAAGGCCAGGTGGGGGTGGTGGGGGTGGTGGAGGGGG